>JAKUAA010000014.1:0-344816 GCA_030579055.1 Candidozyma chanthaburiensis | reverse complement strand
TGGTCGCGTGGTCTAGTTGGTTACGACGTTTGCTTCACACGCAAAAGGTCCCCAGTTCGAGCCTGGGCGTGATCAGTTTATTTTTTTGCTTTGATTCTGTCTTGTATTTCTGGATTCTGAAGAACGACTTCCTCATCCACATCGATTCACTTAGATGCGGACTTCTTAGAAAGGATACAGAGATTACGCAGAAATTGGGAACATGTGGAGGGCCCTCGTTACACATATCGAAGTCATAACTGTACCATTTATCCTATTTAATCCCCGAGTAAAGAAACCTGATTGAGCAAAATACAATCCCCACCACGTTCTGGATCCAATCCATATGTGTAGAAGTAGCCTTCAGAGGTTACAACATTAATATGCACAAGTTCCAACAGAACATAGTCTTTGGACGATGAATGAGAAGTCGGAGAGCCCATAAGTTGTCCCTTACTGACTTCTGCAGTGGCGTCTTTCGAGAGCATATAATTTGGAGGAACCAAATCTTCCTGAATTTCACCATTCATCGTAGCGATAGACTTGACATCTTTATCCACCGTCTGAATCTTGAGAGATGCAAAATGCCTGGTCGGTTCTAGGATAGACGAAAACCTGGAGGGAAGAAAATCACCCATTTTCTGTGCTGCTTTCCTGCCCAAGTTTTGGGACGAGCGACGAATGATTCGAGCCACAGAAAGTCTGCTCTGGTCAACGACCGGCTCTGTTTTCTCTTTTTGGTCCTCGATATTTCCGCTCAAATTCGAGAAGCTTGAAAATCCGCTGTTTACCGAGTTTGTGGAGCCCTGAGAGAGCTTTCGTTGACTTCCAGCCTCTATGGTATTCTGTATGCTTGCGTTCTCGCCGTCACCTTCGGCGTCGCTATCATCGCCATCATCTTCAAGAAAATCATCCTCTTCCTCGGCCTTTCTAACAGACTCTTCGTCTTCCTCATTGATGGTACATTCGGGATTGAGCCGCGTCTTCTTGGTCTTGGACTCTCTTTTCCTTTTCTGCTTGTTAGCTAGGAGCTCATCTTCTCCGAGCCTGAAGATGTGCACAGTCTCACTCGAGCTTGTGGCCACGACGTACTTGTTATCTGAGCTGAACGAAAGGGAGTATATCTTGGTAGGGTATGTTCCACGACGGAACTGATAAATCTTTTCTCCGGTCTCCACACTGAACACCCGAACAATTGTGCCTTTATTGGACGCTGTAGCGAGAAGAGTGCCATCTCGAGAGAGACACAAGGCGGCTAGGCCAGACTTGTGAGCCTCTATCACCACAACTGGCTGGAGGGTCTGGAGGTCAAAAATGATCACATCGCCCACTCTTTTGGGCAACCTCGTTGCCGCAGCGTTTACATTAGACGAAGCGACATTTACGTTATTGGCATTGGCGATGAGCGACTCATGGGCCACAGTCTTTGGGGGAGAAGGGTACGCTAGGAAGGAGGAAGTCCGGCAGTGTCCCAGCTGCGAGCCTAATGGCGAACCCTCTTGAAAATCATCGGACAAAGCACACAATCTGTTTGTGTTTGGGCTGGTCTCAATGGTGTGGAGGAGTTGCATGCTGAGGATATCATAGATATAGATCTGCTCTTCCAAAAGCACCACTACCCTGTGGCGAGAAAGACGCACAGCTAAAATTGCAGCGGGAAATATCAAATCACAAATTGTGCTGTTATCCTTAGTGTTGACGATCTTGAGCTTGCGAGGCAGCGACCCTGGTTCGTCCCCTAGAGCCACTATCGCTAAAAGGGAGGTGCAATACAACATCTCCACAATCCCCACGGCCTCCTCTTTTTTCAACTGATGACATTTGAAAAGCGACGGTTTCATCGAGTAAACCTTATAGCCATTGTTCAAACCAACAGCCACACAAGAGGAGTCCTGGTTGAAAGTGATGTACTTGACAGTGACATCGGCAGGATGCGATTGATTTGATACCAACAGGCGGTCATCCCCAGGCGGCAATGAATCCTGATACTGCTGGGCCAAGTTCATGTAAGCTGGAGAGCTGGCGACCGAAGTTTTCAACATTCGGGGTACCTGGAAGGAATCAAGTGAAGTCACCAATCAGCCATGCCGCATGGAAACCGTTTGGGTCTAGAACACCCGTGCACCAGCCGTACTTTGAGCGGCTCACCATGATCGTGGAGAAGAGGCTTTGGATGAGGTGGAATTTAAATGTAATACTGAAAGAGTTTTTGAGTCGTCTACAATTGGTCCTTAAGCGATGTTGGTGTGGTTCCTTTGCGTGGGGCCTTTCTCATCGCGAAGAGTGGAGTGTCAGTTGCTGCATTCGGGACTATTTTAGGCGATGGTGTGAGCTCCCTAGATCTGTTTCTCTAGCCATTCCACGAATTTGGTGATCATGGCAGGAGTCACATCATGGATACTGCCTTCTTCATAGTACGTTTCCGTGGAAAGATTGTCGTTCTGGTACATGTCGGCCCAGAGAGACGAGATTCTTGAAGGAACAAGCGGGTCATCGGTGTAGAAAGACGCAAACATCTTGACCTCGTTGAAGGGAAAGTCTTCGAAAATCTGAATGTCTTCGGCGCTCACTAAACGGTGCAATGCCTCTGGGTAGCGTTTCTTCTCCTCTTCGTTCAAGTCAAGCTCGTTGTAGTTGCTGTAGAACCACTTCTTGTCGAAGTTGCTTGTCTTCTTCAACCTGTTCACAAGCAACGAGGTCATGTCGTAGCTTCCAATGGTAGGATTAATGATGGAAACCAGTCCTGGGTGTGCATTGGCGAAACGTATGGCAACATGGGCTCCCAAGGAGTAGCCGCTCACAATGTTATTGAACTTGATAGGCACATCGGGGTCTTTTCTCAAACGCTCCAAGTCAAGGAGTCCCGGCAAGAAGTCTACAATAAGCTTCAAGTCGGCCACGTTTCCGTGGATAGCAGAAATCATGTCAATGGCGTGGGTATCGTTTCCAGCAGCCCAATCTTCATTTCTCGCTTCATCGATAATACGAGATCCGTGGTTACGAAGGTCGAACGTCACAGCAATGAAAGGAATATCCTTGCTCTTCGTAATTGAGTCCACCACATGCTGGGCAATCGAGCTGGTGTAGGATTCGTCACCGCCTCTTTGGTGAAGTAGGTAGAGCACGTTGATTTTGATATCCTCGGTGCCTTTGTGGCCATTGCACTTTCCCACGTAAGGCTCCAAGCATTGGGTGTTGAACACCTTAATTTTGATGCCAGCAATAACAAACTCTTTGGCTTCGATGTTGGGAATGGCGTCTAAGCGTAACATAGTGGAGTGATTCGCAGCTTATCTGAGTTGATAGTTATTGTAGGGAGACTGCAAGTAGTGAGGAGAAGTACAAAAGTAGCAAAAAGCTGAAATGCAGCTAAAGCTCAGAGAAATCGGAAATGGACAGAGTCTCATCAATAAAAAATTTTTTGAAAACGAAGGTTAATTGGTTTTATTTGGTGGTCGAGTACTCCGGGGTATTATTGGTGAAGTGGTTGCGAAAGACAGATAAAGCTGTTAGGAGAGGCTTACTCGGGCAAAAGTCTGGAGCTTTTCGTTGGCGGCTAGAGTGGAATGTTTATAGTGAAAAGAAGAACACCATTTGAAGAAAATTGTGTCGGTCAGCTCGATTTTCTTGCCCCATATGCCACTTCGTGCACTGATTCTAGAACAAGGGCCAATGGGTTACATGGATTTTTTATGACTCCGTGGGGCGTCTTTGGCGCACAATCGTTTATTCGGATTCAATGTGGAGGTTCAATTAATTCAAGATCTGGTACTGGTTCTGTAAGATATAGATTACATACCTTGAAACGCAAGTTCCTCTGTACAGATTTTGATGTAAATATGACATATTGTGGTAATATACTTCTTTTCTTCATACATTCTGTTTGTTACTGATGCTGATTCAGAGAAGTAATTTCAAATCTGTTCGTCCCTTTTCAGGGCCTCAGGAGTCGTTAGTCTGGAGCTAGAAGGACAATGGCAGAAAGCGAGAAAGTTGAAAGACAGTGGACGATTACCGATCGGGTTTCGCCCAAGCCCAACAGTCTGTTTTCCGGCCAGGCCTTCATGGAACTGATTATGTAGATTACGGACTAACCGAATTGCACCGCCTTAGGAAGGCAGTTCATATGAGAACGACAAACAAAAGAAAAATTGAGCCAGTCTCATTAGCATATGCCCAAGATTTACTAGAGAATACAGCAATATATGTGATAGATGTGACCATGTTTCTTGCAACTTTGGAGCTAGAGGAGGTATTAGAAGACTGATTTCAATTGAGGCTTCTAACAATCTAGGATCTTGTTGGGCTACATTAGATGGGGCTTGCAATTCTACCAAAAGATGAATAATCGAGCAGAGATTATAAGAATACTCTGGAGCGGCTTCTCAAGCCAACAGAATAGGATCGTGATTAGGGCGTTTGCAGAAAATGGACTGAGCTAAGTAAAAGATTTGGGCCCAACTTTGGCCTGTGGCTTTTCCTCCA
The DNA here is from genome assembly GCA_030579055.1 of Candidozyma chanthaburiensis. Classification (NCBI taxonomy): domain Eukaryota; kingdom Fungi; phylum Ascomycota; class Pichiomycetes; order Serinales; family Metschnikowiaceae; genus Candidozyma; species Candidozyma chanthaburiensis. Next base: position 340,352 of record JAKUAA010000014.1, on the reverse strand, counting down.
GAATCAGCCCATAATTGCTTGAGATGTCAATCACGACCCGCTCTTCAGCTCATGGGGACTTGAGCTTTGAGCCGCAGTGAATTCGAGAGGTCTTCTACACCAAGGCACAAAACCATCCAGAGTTATTTTCAGAAGGAATTACCAGCCTAGTGACGCAAAATAAACAACAACAGTTGACCAGCCAAACTTTGCTATCATGCGCTAACGCCACCGGCCTTGGTAGCTGGACACCGAATCTGCATCTGATATCTTCATGGCTGCAAACTGAACTCCTCAGACTACACTACAAACTAACCGATGAAAAGGGGAAAAAAAAAAAAGAAAAAGGGTTGAGACTTCGAATCGACTTTTATTTCCTAAATGAAAAATGAGCTGCACCTTCTGCTTCAAGTGCTGGATCTCCTTATCAGCACAGAGTGTGATGGCAATCCCTCTACTCTGACTCCGCGTATCCAAGCAATATAAGAGCGCATACTCAACAGAACCCTCAAATCCAGTTTCGTGCCCACAAAGAAACATTCCGTTATTAATATTCTTTAGATACTCCCACTTTAAAGGAGATTACCACGGTAAACGGTTAAGGTGCATTGTCATGCGCATTTCTCCGCAGAGACAGCTCGTTAACCCCAGCTGCTGCCCCACTTTTGCAACCATGCGATGGACTTAACAGTCAAGACAGTGAGGGCAAAAAGCGCATTGTTGTTGATTTCTGTGAATATCGCTCGAGTGGCAAATCGGAAATCTTGCTCGGACTTACCCCATTGTAGTAAAAGTAGTGTCTTTCTCGGCACCCTTGAGTACACACAATACTGGGTACTACGTACCAATACACCAGCCATGGCCAGCACAGACATTTCCAATTTTGATTTTCACAATTAAGGGATCAAAAACAACAAGATCTTCTTAATCCATCTTTTAATCTCCACTCCGTTTCCCCAAAAAAGTGGACGGTGGTAGCCAGGTCCACCTTCACATGTAAGGGAGTGCATGGTCCGCACGCGGATATATAAGCACAAGGGGCCCCAGCTTTCAAACCCAGTTAATTCCAAGATGCCTTCGAAAAACGGAAAAGCCCAGGCCGCAAACGCCGCCGAAAAAGTCACCAAAACAGCACAGGCTGCTGTTTCCTCAAGCGAGACCAAGGCTCCTTCCGTTGCCGCCCCTTCCAATGCTAGTGTTAACTCCAGCGCCTCCACAGCCAGAGAACCAGCCGTGTCCAGCATTCCCAAGGACGCTGACCCCAGGAACATTTTGGACTACACTCCCCATGATGAAATTGTCGCCTCCGTCGCCAGATTGCGCAACAACTTCCACCTGAAGCGCAAGACCCACCCTTTGCAGTACAGATTGAACCAGTTGAGAAACCTTTACTTCGCTGTGAAGGACAATGTTGACGAAATTAGCGAAGCTTTGTACAAGGACTTCGGCCGTTCTCACTCGGAGACCAAGAACTTGGAGATCAACCCATTCCTCAATGAATTGGTCCACACCATGTCCCACTTGCACAACTGGGCCAAGACTGAGCCTGTCCAGCACTTGCCTTTGATCATGAAATCCAACCCGATTTATATTGAACGTATTCCATTGGGTACAGTTCTTGTGATTTCGCCCTTCAACTACCCCTTGTTTTTGGCGCTTAGCTCCCTCGCAGCCGCTATTTCCGGTGGTAACTGTGTGGTCTTGAAGGTGTCCGAACTCAACCCCCACTTTGCCCAGTCCATCACCAGGATTCTCACCAAAGTGCTCGACCCCGATACCTTTGCCATGGTCAACGGTGGAATCCCTGAGACCACCACGGTGTTGGACCAGAAATTTGACAAGATCATGTACACAGGCTCCACCATGGTCGGTACGATCATCGCCAAGAAGGCCGCTGAAACATTGACCCCTGTTCTTTTGGAATTGGGCGGCAAGTCTCCTGCCTTCGTTCTTGAGGATGCCACGGAAAAAGACCTTGCTGTCATTGCAAGAAGAATTGTCTGGGGTCGTTTCACCAACGGTGGTCAGACGTGTGTGGCCATTGACTACGTCTTGGCTCACGAGAAGGTCAAGCAGAAGTTGGTTGAGAACATTGTCAAGGTGATCAAGGAGGACTTCTACGATGGCTTGACTGCCAAAGACCCAACTTACACCCATGTTATCCACCTGCGTGCTTTCGAGAACTTGTCCAAGATGATTTCTCAGTCGAAGGGTAACGTTGTGGCTGGTGGAGACACTGATGCTGCCACCAGATTCATCTCCCCCACTGTGATTGACAACGTCCAATGGGACGATTCTACCATGCAGCAGGAGATCTTTGGTCCTATTTTGCCAATTTTGGGCTACACTGACTTGGAGCTGGCTGTCCAGGAGGTCATTAAGCGCCACGACACGCCATTGGCTTCGTACGTCTTCACTTCTGGCCCACGCGACCGTAAGAAGAACCCACAAGTCGACCTTATTCGTACTGCCATCAGATCTGGTGGCACTATTGTCAACGACTCTGTCATGCACGTGGCCTTGGCAAACGCTCCATTCGGTGGTATTGGTCAGTCTGGTCAGGGTGCCTACCACGGCTACTACTCCTTCAGAGCGTTCACTCACGAAAGAACCACCATGGAGCAGAACCTCAAGATGGACTTCACCTTGAAGGTGAGATACCCACCATATGAGGAGAAGAAGGACAATGTGTTGGGTGCTGCTTTGACGCCGTACAACAACAAGGTGTGGTTCAGCAGAACCGGTAATGTCAGTATCACCGGACCAGGTCTGGTATGGAGTGGATGGAACAGCTTGGCTGGTTTGACCTCTCTAATTTCCAATTTCGTGAGCAGCTTGTAATTCATATGATAATAATATATGACGTTCTATGGCATGTCTAATGTAGTCGTTTGCAGCCGATGGTGGCGCACCCAGACACCTCACTGCGTAGATATACCTCGATCAACTAGACCTTCTAATTACTACACCACCATGACATTCACAATCCCGATAAAAAACGCTGGTAAGGTGTACGATATAGAACTAGAAGATTCTACCACCGGTGCTGATTTTAAGCAAAAGATCAAAGAGCTTACTCAGATCCCCCAGGAACGTCAGAAGATCTTAGTCAAGGGAGGCAAATTAACAGATGATGCAGTGGTTTCCGAACTCAAGTTGAACATCAAAAACCCAATTATGGTTTTGGGTACTCCAGATAAAGGCCTTCCTGCAAAAGCTCACGAGAAGCAGGTGTTTTTGGAGGACTTGAACGAGAACCAGTTGGTCAAGACTTCTCATGAGCCTTCTGGCTTGGTCAATTTGGGCAACACGTGTTACTTGAACTCATCTTTGCAGGCAATTTATAATAACAAGGACATTGCGTCCCGAGTGGACGAGTACACTGGGCAAATGGGAGGCAACTCACTTGTGACCAGTTTGAAGGGGATCTTCTCTGCCATGAACAAGAAACAGGAAGACGTTAATCCCACGTTTTTTCTTATGCAATTTAGAAGCCAGTTTCCGCAATTTGCTGAACAAGACAGGGGCTTTTACAAGCAACAGGATGCCGAGGAGGCGTACTCGCAGCTTCTCAACGTGTTGAGCTCTGCCTTGCATGTCGAGGACTTCATGAGAGTGGATCTCAAAACGAAGACCAAATGTTTGGCTTTGCCTGATGAGCCAGAGAATGTTGCCACGGAAAGCGCTCTCAAGCTCAACTGCCACATTGATATAAAGACGAACTTTTTGAGAGATGGTCTTTTGAACGGATTGAAGGACACCATCGAGAAGTACAATGACACATTGCAGTCCAACACTGACTACGAGGTTTCCAAAACCATCACCAGGCTCCCTAAATACTTGACTGTGCATTTCGTGAGGTTCTTCTGGAGAAGAGATACACAGAAAAAGTCTAAGATTCTAAGGAAAGTGCAGTTTCCCTTCGAGTTAGATGTGGCCGAGATGCTCGATGAGTCGATCAAGCCCGAGAAAGTGAAGGTCAGAGATCGATTGAGAAAGATTGAGAAGGATAACACCGAGTTGATCAGAGATTTCAAGAAAGCTAAAAAAGACACCTCAATGACACCTCAGCAGCAACAAGAGGAGGATGAGTTGAAATTGGCTTCTATCAAGTCCAAGTTCACGGATGATTTTCAAGACATCTTGCAGGGCTCCATCGATTTGAGTAAAACCACGGAGAACCCTTCCTCTGTGTACGAGTTGAGCTCCATTGTCACACATCAAGGCTCTTCTGCGGATTCCGGCCATTACCAAGCATTTGTCAAAGACGAGAACGACTTGGAAGGAAACAAGTGGTGGAAATTCAACGACAACAAGGTGTCCACTGTTCCAAGAGAAAAGATCGAAATGCTTGCTGGAGGCGGCGAGAGCGACGCTGCATTGATCCTTTTCTACAAGGCCAGAGGCTTATAAGCCTCGAGCCAAGGGTCCTTTTTGCTCTTGTATAAAACTATGTTTCTCTAATTTTACATGCTATTCACCAACGTTTTGAATTGCTCCACCTCGTCCCAGCAGTTCAAGGCACGTCCCTTGTTGTCCTTGAGACAGGCAATGACATTGCCCCGGGCCTTCTTGATATCGTCGCTCAATTCCACCAGTATCAACTTGGCACTGTCCTGCAACGCTTTCGTCAAACCCTGCACTTTTTCATTCGAAATGGCCACCGATGTCTTGTTGTCCTTGGTCTTGTCCAATGACTCGGAGGTAGCTTTTTGGAATTGTTCTCTGGCCTGTTTCTCCAATTTGGACAATTCACTAGCAACCCTATCTTGGATGTACTTTTCTGTGTACTGAGCTCTGGTGTAGTCAGACTCCTGGGAGCTTTCCAAATGCGACAAGAACGACGCGCTGAAGTCCACGGGCGCATTTGGCGTGAACACCTTCGTCTCCGGCTTCGAAGCGGTGGAACCCATATTTGGAGCTAGATCTTGTGGTGTGTTAACTATGAGACTAGAAGAAACACACTATTGGACGCATTGTCGTGCGCAGCTCATAAGAGCCGAAGCGACCGTGAAAGTGAAGTAGAGAGGAAAAAGTGTGATCAGAAAGGGAGGAAGGATTGTGTTCATGAAGAGTTCCGGAAAAATCGTTATTCTGTGATTGAGGAGGGGATGCTTTTTTATAGACAGAGAAGGAAGCAAAGATCCTAGAGCCCTCATACAGCCCATAGCATGCTGTGTCCCGTTGTGAAGTCCCAGAGAAGAAGATTCGATTTTTTTCAATGATTATGGATCAAGTGGATTTATTTAAGCTAGTCGCTTCAAGCTGATGAAAACTCAAAATTTTCTGGAAGTTTTTTTTTTTTCCATCAACCTACCGATATGTGCCATCTGTATTTGTGCGGTGATGGCGGCGGCCATTAAGGGCTCCGCACGACCACGACCACCAGTTTTTGCGACACTCGTCACAAGTCAAACCCCAGATCCTGGCCTTATTCAACATGCCTGTCCACTACCAGCAGCCTTCCAATTTCGACAAATTCAAAATGGGCGCCATGATGGGCGGCACCGTCGGCGTTTGTGTCGGTGTGCTTTTTGGAGGCTTCACCATCTTGCAACATGGTGCTGGACCCAACGGTGTCATGAGAACCTTGGGCCAATACATCATGGGCTCTGTGGCCACATTCGGCTTGTTCATGTCGATCGGCTCCGTCATCAGATCAGACACCGGCTTCCAGGCCAGCCAACAGGCCATGCTTCTTGCCAACAAGCAGAGGTTGAAGAACATGTACGGCTTTGAGCACTAATACTCCTGTAAATATTAATGAACACAATGGGACCGATAGAATGTATGTAATTGAGGTGGTGAGGGTGTAGTGGATTTGTTCCTCGGGTTGTGAATTGTACTACTCTTGTATGCTGAGATCAAAGCGAAGGAGGACTCTAAAGAAGCTTCCATCGTTTTTGTACTCAACCAAATACAGAATAGCAACGAAGTCTTTGAGGAGAACTGATGTAGCTTGCGAGCCGAGGGGCCTAGGCTCATTGAGTCTAAAAAAGAAGGACTGGGTTGAGAAGGGTTTCACGAAGTTTTCTTCAGTTAGCCTGTAAATGGCTACTTCTGTACTTCTTTTGTTTCAGTGATCGACGACATTATATCACCAAATCCAACGTAGACCCATGTTCAGAGACGAGAGGAGCACTACAGGTTCTGATGTGAGCATTCCGCTTTGAGTTTGGTGAATTCATCCACCAAGAAGCTAACATGATTTTTCCTCTATTCATGAAAATAGGCCCTCAGCTCATGACTCAAGCAAGCACAGAAGCTTTCAACTTGACCAATCGCTGGTGCATTGTCTATTTAATCTCTATAAATTCGAACCATCAAAAATGCTTGATGTGTTCGCCATTGTGAAGGTGATACGAATACGTGAGGCCAAACTCAGGTACCTTGTAATCGTCTGTCTTGCCGATATGCGTGGCCAAATCTAGCAATTTATTCTTGGGCTCGAGAATCGGCTCGGAACTGAGCTTGAATGTTCCGAAATGAATGCCCAACACATACTTTGTCTGCAACATCTGCGCTATCTTGATGCTTTCGGCAGGCAGAATGTGTCTCGGCAGCTGGTGCCATTCAGGGCAGTATTGGCCAATTGGAAGCATCAGTAGCGTCACAGGCCCGTATTTTTTGGCAATCAATTGGAAAAGATCCCGGCAATAACCGGTATCGCCGGCGTGGTATAAGACAGACTCATCGTTTCTGCGGAGGATGAAGGAGCCCCATAGCGAGAAATTCGAGTCCAGAACGTGGCGGCCCGACCAGTGCATCGCCGGGACGCAAACGATCTCGTATTTATCGGGGAATTCAGAGCTTTCTGATATGTACTTGTTGAGCGAAACCTTGTCCCACCAGTCCATTTCGATCACTTTGAAGACACCTCTTTTTGCTAGCACCAGCTTGAGGCCTAGAGGAACCACCCAGGTTGCTTTGTTGCCAATCTGGCCCACTGCGTCTAGATCTAGATGATCCGGGTGATTGTGAGAAACAAACACAAAGTCTAGTTTGTTGTTGGTAGCGTAGTCCACATCCTTGAGGGTCATGGGTGACTTGACGAGCCGCTTGGGCCCGAATTTCGGCGTTAGCAAGTGGTCACTGAAAATCGGGTCGGTGAGAATGTTAATACCCGAGATTTGAACTAGTGCACACGATTGACCGAGCCAGGTGAAGAGCAACTGGTCATGCAAAGCAACTCCATTCTTCCTCTCCTTCAATGCACCAAATCTTCCCAGAGCAGTGCAGTCCTGAAGAATCCGAGAATTTTCCCGCAAAAGTCGGTAGTTCGGCGTGAAGCTCTTGAGCATATCGTCCACTTCCTTGAAATCTCCCTCTGGCGTGGGGTACTTGTCGTGGATTTCGATTTTGTTTCCGTAGAAACTCTCCATGAGCTCCATGATTCGAACCCAAATAAACTCAAAGCCAGTCTGGGGCCGGTATTCATCAAAGGGATTCACAAACATGCCGTTGACAGTGGCAGACTTGAACCTCAGTATTTCCTCCAGCTGTATAGCAGCCTCAAAGGTTTTCTTCCTATTGGCGATGATATTTTGGGTTCGAAGGTGCATATACGCTTCAAAACCCGTGTAACACACCATAGCGCCAAGCCCTAGCTTGAGACGAAGGGACCTGGGCGGTTTGTTCATGGTGGTTATTGTTCACTGATTTCGCGATGGGTGCAAAATACCCGGTACTACACAATGAGCACTCCACCCATAAGGATTTCTATATACCTAGTGTTGCTTGACAACACCGGAGGCATCGGCCAATTTAAGAATATGCTTTCTGTAGTCGTGGATATCGCCTGGGAATTTCTTCACCGTGGCGTCCTCACTGACCCAGATCTCGTTACACACTCTCTCGATGGTAGACACATCGTGGGATACCATAAGAACACCTCCCTTGAAATTGATAAGCGCATCTGCCAATGCGTCCAAACCTTGCGTATCCAAGTGGTTAGAAGGCTCATCCAATATGAGCACGTGTGGCTGGTTCAAACAAAGCGCAGCAAAGGCAACTCTCGATTTTTGACCACCAGATAAAAGCTGCATTTTCTGGAGTCCGAGCGAGCCGGTAATACCAAACGAGCCCAAGTGTCTTCTGTACTCTTCGTCGGATTTACCGGGGTATGTTTGGGACATCCAGGACACCGCAGAAAGGGAAAGGTCCATGGCATCCACATGGTGCTGTGCAAAATAGCCAATTCTCAAACGGCCGTTGGAGTTGATGTATCCCGAAAGAGGCCTGAGCAGGCCCATGAGCAACTTCAAAAGCGTCGTCTTACCGGTACCGTTACCACCACAGAAGGCGATTCTCGAATTCATCTGAACATCGAGATTGACGTCCTTCATGAGGATTTTGTCTGGCGAGTAGCCAAAAGTGACGTCCTGAATTTGCAAAATTGGTGGAGAGATCGAGTCGGGGTCGGGGAACTTGAACGTGATGACCTTGTCATCCTCAGGCGGTTCAAGTACTGGCAACTTCTCCAATTTCTTGATACGTGATTGGGCCTCCGACGACTTGGCTGCGTTGTATCTGAATTTGTCGATAAACGTCTGCAAATGTTGTCTGTAAGCCATTTGGTTCTCGTACTCACGACGCTGGTTCTTGATTCTCTCCTCTCTGGTGCTGTAGAAAGAGTCGAAGTTGGAACCACGGTAGTAGTCAAGTCTTTCGGAATGCTGGTGAATAATGTCGGTGGCCACCTCGTTCAAGAAGGCTCTGTCGTGGGAAACAACCAAAACAGTACCCTCGTACGACTGCAAGTATTTGGCCAAGTATGTGATGGAAGGAACATCCAACATATTGGATGGTTCATCTAGCAACAACAAGTCGGGCTCGCAGAACAACGCTCTTGCAAGTGACAATCTCATTCTCCAACCACCAGAAAACGACTTGGAGGGCATCAATTGACTCTCTTTGGTGAAACCAAGACCAAACAAGATCGAGGCCGCTCTACTCTCGGCCTTGTCCGAGTCCATCTCCATAAGCTTCTCGTTGACTTCCAGCAAGTGCTTATCCAAGTCACCTCTCTCATTGTCCAATTTCGTTTGCTCGTTTGAGCCCTCTTCGAACTCTGATCTAAGTTTCTCGATTTCCTCAATTCTCTCATTAATCTTGGCTTCTTCCTGCAACAACGACTTTCTCCACACGTCGGCATCAAGGACAGTTTGTAAAGCTGGGGTATCATCACCTCTGATTTCCTGCTCAACATGCAAAATGGTGATATGCTTAGGGATGCTCAATTCTCTTCTCGACAAAGCACGCAACAAAGTGGACTTACCGATACCGTTTTGACCAACAAGACCATACCTACGGCCGTAGGCCAATGTCAAGGAAGTGTCGCTGAGAATTCTCTGGCCATCTCCAACATACAAGTCAAAGTTGTCCACCTTGATATCCTTGGACTTACCAGCACTAGAGCCGAAATCGAGAGGGTTGATCTCCAAGAAGAACGAATCGTAGTCCTCCTTCTTCAGCTCGCTCAACAACTTCGAAGCTTCATACTTGACGAACTTGTTATTTCTCTTAGCCACCTTCTTGGCAATCTTTCTCTCCTGCTTCTCCAACTTCTTCACATCCACCTTACTTTCAATTTGTCTTCCAGCATGGGTAATGTCTCTTGAGTTTCCAAGAAGTGCCAACGAGGAATTGATATCTCTCTTGGAGTTCTTCTGCAATACATTCACATCCAAAAGCCTCTTGGATCTGTCACCTGTGATCTCCAATTTGGCCATGTTGTCTCTGAGCTTTTTCGAGAGCTCCTCTGTGAGTGCTGAGATCAACTTTTCAACGTCGCCAGGCTTTCCACCGGCGTCTAAAAGCAACTCTTCAATGAACTTAAGCTCTTTACCTATGTCTGTTTGTTGAGCAGTCACCGAATCTTCAGTGTTGTTTGACACGTGCTGGACATAGCCGACAGCGTAGTCTTGAACTACCGGATCTATAGTCGGAACCGCTTTCCTCACTTGTAAACCGACGTTGGACATTTGATGTAGAGAACTTTTCGAAGAGTGAATGAGTAGTACTAGGTAGAGAGGTACGGGTGTCAGCATACACAAATGGCTGCAAAATGATCAACGGTTTTAATGATCGCAAAACTGAAAATACATACGGACAAAGTCCATATCAACATATTTTTTTTCAGCTCGTTTGATTAAAGATCCCTGGTAGCTTCGACCCTTCTCTTGGATTTGCATAGAGATTCACTTCAAGCCATAGCCCATATTTCCTAGAGGGCCCATATTCTATTAATTGTCTATATCACCAAGTTTTCGTTCGCATCATCGTCATACTCATAGGAATCGATCGGGTCATCTCTATATGAGGGCTCCAGTCTACCGAGCCGACTCAGAACAGCATCTCTGATCCCATTGAACGTTCCTCCCAATCTGCTCCACATGTTACCAAGAGACAGTCGCCGGGAATTGTCTTCTTCGTCGTGATATGATGAGTCAATTCTATTGGACAAAGCGCCCCCAAAAGTCTGACCAACGTTATTTGCAAGAGACTCGTAAAACGGCACGTCTTCCAGTTGGCGGCCATTGCCGGAGAAATTAGGCAAACGCTGTCCGTTTTGGTTACGACGGTTAAGCTCCAATGAAACGATTCTTTTGGCTTCCACGATAACCAAGTCTCTGCGTTTAGTTGGGTCATTATCCGAGTCAGCAAGCTCGTCGTCGTTGACAAAGTCACCCCAAGCACCATAGAAGTCAGACAGAAGACCGATTCTCTTCTTGATGATCTCGTACACATTGAAAGTGGTCAAGACAATGGGAATTAGCAACAATCTGGGGATCCAGTTGTTCATCAAATTGAACAAGCCAGTCAAGTGAATAGATTTACCGTACCATTCCTCGAAGATCGATTCTCTGCTGGTGAAAAGAGTGATAAAATTGTAAGAAAGCGGGATGGTCAATCTCGCAATGTAAGATGCGTAGAATGCAGCAGAGACTGGATCCGAGTCGCGAGGCACCAAGTGGTATTTGTTGAAGATCTTGAGTTTGGCCAACGAATTAAGCGAGCAGAACAACATGTACAGAAAGATGACACTAGAAAACACCGCCTGGAAAAAATTGTGCTTGTGAATGCCGGTTTTGTATACCAAGGTGTTCATGAGCGATAACTTTGTTGAGTGGAAGAACTCCGACTGGACAATAACCACAGAAACAGCGAAAAGTAGAACCGAGAAAATTCTACGTGCGATCGGCTTGACATAGCACTGGAAGTAGAAGTTGACTTTTGGTGGAAATGGCACAAATGCTAGCGACAGCATTAGTTGCTCCCTCTCCACTTGGTTTTGGGCTGCCTTGGCTGCAACCAAAGTCTGCAATCTGGAGATCTGCAGAAGAAGTGTGTTGTACTCGGACTCGTAGGCCGTGAGTTTGTATAAGTGGTTCTGGAAGTTATAGGTCAAGTTCTTGAGAAACGTGACGTTGACCTGGTCCCTGGTGATTGCGTTAGCCAGATCATACACATACTGCTGGGAGACACTATCACGGAGCTCCTGAGGAATTTGATTGGAGAGGTGAAAGATCCAGTCTCTGTGTTCGAAATTCTCCGCCACCGACATGGACGTGTAGTTCATTTCCAAGATCAACACTTGGAGAAGGTCCTCCTTGAACGCGATCTTGCTATCCTCAAGATTATCCACCAAGGGAGGCACCTTCAAGTAGTGGTGATTCAAATTCTGCATGAGGTTGCCTTCCATCCACCTGTTACGTGGAATAGCAACAAGCCCATGGGCCATAAGCCAAAGAGCCAAAATCAAAGCATAAATGTGAGACAAGGCAATAATCATGGAGCGCAAATGGCCAAATGTGAGCCCAACCTCGAGCATCAAGTATATAGCACCTGCAATTCCCACCAAAAGCACTACAGCCTGAAATTTAAGGTGAGCTCTAAAAGCGTCCTTGAGCTTCGGGAGACCGTGGAAATGGCCCGATCTGTAGAACTCCTGAAGCACAGGAAGTATGAGCCATGTGAGCAAGAAGGTGCTCCAATAGTTGGATTTCCACAATATCAAAATTGCCTTGTCACTGATGTTGAAGCCAAACACCGGCGTGTCCAGATTGTGACTGACATAGTCCACCGGCAAGAAAAACGTAATTGAGAGTGGCATGTAAATTGCAAGAAACAACGGAACCAGTAAGTAGAACTTGTGACGGAACAATTTGATATGGTACTGGAGAAAAGCGAGGGAGATTATTCCCGCTAGGACGTAGCATAGTAGCAAGAATATCCACATCACAGAGAAGCCTTGGTATTTAACAAGGACACAGTAGTAGGTCTTGGTGATATCTTGGTGTATGGAGGTGCGAGGATAAGTTGATCCGGGGTTTGGCTGATATCGCTAAGGACTTACTACTCTGGTTTTAATATACTTGGTGTCACTGTTTGAAATGTCGGAAAGTGAAGATCCTAAACAGCTTGCGCAACAGGTTTCAGATTCTTTGGTAATTGAGGAACCAAGTCAATCTAAAGAAACCGAGGTTTCCGAGAGCACTAAGGAAGATAAGGTGGACGAGAAGACCTCGTCTAAGACAGCAGATTCAGAAAATAAAGAAGAGGATGATTTGAATAAAATCCTGAATGCTGGAGAAGCTGTCAATTCTGAAGAAGTCCCCAAAGATAATGCCCCTTCCAAACCCGAGGAGACGTCACAAGACGCTAACTCTGAGTCCAAGGGGCTGGAAGAAACTCCCAAGAAAAGAAAATCTGTGGGTTTTGCCCCCGAACCGCAAGAGGACCTCAAGGAGCACCACCAGATTTTGGACCAGAAAAGAAAGGACAAGGAGAAGAGCAGTCCTTTCTCAAAGATCCCTCCTGAGCTAGCATACTTGGAACCGAAGAGCGAAGGCCCCAGACCATTGCCTGAGCTTTCTGATGTCTTTCAGCCCAAGGTTAAGCCTAAGCCGTTTGACGAAATGAGAAACAGGCGGTGTGTGGCCGTGAAGGATATCTCAGTTGTGAACAAGCAGACCGAACTCAATTTCAACTACTGGGAGACTCCCAACCCGTGCAGCTCGGATTGTGTAATTGTGGACATCAAGTATGCTTCACTTTCATCCTTTGACATATCCAAGTTGAGCAAGTACTTTGTGAATCTCTCAGACACGAAAGTTGGCTTGGGATACGACTTTGTGGGCACGGTAATTAGGCCAGGCTCCAAGTACGAGAACTCTGAGTTTGAAACGGGCGCTACGGTTTTCGGTGTAGTGAGCCCAGATGACAGAAAAGGTTCTTTGCTGACAGCATTGGTGGTGTCTCCAGCAAGAGACGTTTTGATCGCTGTGCCTGACGAAGTTCTAGCTCGGTTAGGTTCAATTGACGTTTCTTTGTCGTTTGAACCAGCATCGTCCTTCACCATATCATCCGGAGAGGACAACCAGGATGGAAGAAGCTCTTCTTCCGAGCTTTTCCTGTCAAACTCCGACCTTCCTTCAGCTCAGAACGCTGGCCTGAAGAAAGGCAAGCTTGAGGATACTCCACTCAAAGCGGACGTTCCTGACTTGGCCAAGTTGGCGTCGTTCGGGAGCTCATACTGCAGAGCCAAGCTGGCTCTCCTGGTTATGGATAATGTCTTTGCAACCCAGGGATCTGCCAACGTGCTTATCAATGGAGGAGACACCCAATTGGGATATACCCTACTCCAGACATTGTTTTCAAGCGCATACTCGGAGGTTGTGGAGAAGTTGAACATCATTTTGGTTGTTAAGGAGAGCTCACTTACTAAATTGCGGAATCTCGCTGAAAGACTCGGCAGTGGAGGGTCTCGAAAAGCTCATGTGGTGGCGTTTGATATGGTGAACGAGGATATCGTGCTTCCTGGGGAGAAGGTCCCCGTCAACTACAAGAAGGTGTCCTTTTTCGCTTCAGAGCTCATCGAGGCTATGTTCGACGGTATTCCTGAAAGCACGCCAGTATCATCGTCAAACGGTGATCAATGCAAAATCGACTTGTTTATTGACATTGTGGGCAGCAAGAAAATGTTCCAGCACTCGATGACAATGAGCACACTCGATGAGGTAAACTTTCCACTCAAGAAGAGGTTAGCGCCCGGCGTGCAATTGACTTCGATCTTCGGCAAATCCAAGGGTCCTCTTTTTGAAAAGCTCATGAAACCGAAGGCTGACGGATGCTCGTTTATTTCGTTCTGCAAGTACAGCATACCTGAGCCATCGTACCTGATAGACCAGCTTGTGGATCACAAGAGCACAGATGTGTTCAACCCATGGAGCCTGAAGTGGCTGCAGGGTCTTGCCAATCAGTTTGTGGCGAAATACAACTACTACGAGAAGTTTGATCTTGAGGTGAAGAAAAGGTGGGTCGAGGAGGGGCTCCGTCTTGTGCTCAAAGGCGAGTTGAAGTTCCCCATTGCGGAGGTGGCGGACTGGCGCAACCGGTTCAAGCAGCATATTTCCAGCTTGAAGAAGCACGATAAACAGATCATTTTCGAGATTGAGAATTTCTAGAGAAGCCCTCTTTATCGGTATGGAATTTGCCATTACGCGAAGGTGGAAGAATGAACAATGGTTTCCGAGTGAGGAAGTTGGTAGTCTGCGCCTAAATTAGGGAATGTGAGGGTAGAGGATGAATTGTACGAGTCAGACCACGGTTATGACGACTTTCCGTGTCAACGAAGTATTACGATGTGATGAGCCAGATTTTAGTTAGAATTGAAAGATGAAAAGTCCGCGAAGTAGAGTACCAGTAGACTCCGCACACCGATAAGGCTGCGACGGATAAAGTCAGGAATGCACGAGTGGGGCGATTTTCCGACTGAATCCGGAGATAAAGTTTAACCCAAGTGGATCCGGAATGACGATAATTTTCTTGCGATTTTTCCTCTCGAATGCTTTATATTTGCACGTTTTAGGCGAAGCTGGGGCGGGCTGCATCGCGGTGCTTACAGCGGCAGATTAGGCCAACCTCCCGGGCATAGCCGCACAGCAAGTGATGGCTGCAAACCACAGATTCTCGAAATTGAGACCAAAACGAGAAAAGTAAATTACATTTCCGTACACAGCGGAGCCACTTTCGGAAGGAGATTTTCACGGCAAACCCGCAACTCTCAAATTGCACCAGCACGCTGAACCCTCCCAGAGTGGTCTAGCCAGATCAGCATCGCGGACCCCTAGCCTCTGCAGGAGATTCCAAGCCATCATCGACTACATCATCCTTCACCTGTTCTTCTGTTTATCCCAAGACCTTCTGTCATCCCCACGCCCCGATCCGTCCCAGGATCCAGCCTTACTTCTAAGCTCAGGCCGGTACATGTCCGGACATCATGTCTGGGTCTATGAGCGTGCATTCCCTCATTGACAAGTTTTCTGAGGAAGAACCATCCAGGGACCCACCCCGACCACCCCAGCGCCCTGGGCACAGCAGGAGCCGCCTGGGGTCGCCAGCCAAGCGAGAGGAGCCCCGAAACTCCGACTCTGATACCCAAAAACCGCCGGTTCCCGGATCCACGCCCCATCTCCAGCAAGCTCCTTATTTGCTGCCGCAAAGACCACTGCATTTCGAACACCACACCCCGTACACATCCCTGCCCCTGTCCCGGCCCACACTCGAGCTGGTTTTGGGGCCCCAGTTTGCATCGATCCCTCTCACAGAGGCCAATCTCGTGGAGGCGCTCCGCCTACGGTCCGAACAAGAGCGCTCACGCCAGGAACTGATTCGGCTAGAAATCGCCCTGCGCAACTTGGCCATTCTCCAGACGGCGCTTCAGAACGAGGTTCCGCCTCAGATGATTCCGTCCATGTGCGTGGGCCCTCTTCCCGAGGGATGGAGCGGGCCTGGCCACCAGAAACGGTCTTCCGATGTGTTTGGGGCTCCAGAACAAAGCCCTAATACCCAAATGGCGCCAATCGCTCGCCAGGACCTCGACAACGCCAGCCAGGTGGCGCCCCTCAACTACAGATTCGGCCTGGGCTCCCGAAGACCGCTCTCGCCAGCGAAAATCGGGGCCCAGGCTGTGGCCAACTTGTCGAACCCGATAAATGCCTATAGACCAGCGCAGCGGACGCTTCTGACACACCAGCGGCATTTTTCCATGCCCACAGAAACGCCGAAGGCCATGGACCGAGCGCCAGAACGTCCCGGTGACCGCCTCGGACCTCGGACTCGTCTGCTGACAAAAAGCCACCTCCAGCTGCCTTTGGGCACCACGTCGTCTATCCAGGTGAAGCCTTCGCCTGCCCAGCCACTCCATAAACAAGCACGGATGCCGCAGGCGCCGTCCCAGGAGTCGATGACGTCTTTTCAGCATGTAATCCAGTTCCACCATTGGAAACCAGAGAACCCCGGCCAAACGGAAAGAAGCCCCGAACGCACACACAAGAGACACAAGTCGGGCGACATGTCGGTGGATATGGGCCATTTGCGGCACAGCTCTCGGCTCAGTATGGATCTGACGAGTTTGAAGAGAGAAGATGCTGACATTCTGATGGATACGAGCGATGTGACGCTATCTGAGCCTGCTAAACGGCTCGATACAGATACTAATAGCGAGACGTCCCAGTATCTGGGGCGTTAGCCGCCTGATTTTGCGCTGTCTACCTAAGCTTTTGGTGTCCACACTAATAGTGTATTCTGCTATAAAGCGTTATCTTCGCCTCATGGTCCACATCTGCAGTGGCTTCTATACAAAGTCTCAGGCTTTGGTGTGTTGGGCTCGTAAGTCCCAGAGGCTTTGACGCATTGCCTTTGGCCAAACTACCAAATGAGGATAACCTTGGCGTCCGGTATCGCCTCCGAAGGCCCCCAAAGCGTTTTTCTTATCGAAGCCTCACAAAGATTGTTCTTTTTCAAAGCTTTATTGCAAGCCTGCCAAAAGTTACTCATGAAAGTTCTTGCACGAATTGTTTGTATACCCAAGAAGCCTCCGAGCTTCAACCATAATGGCACACCTAACTTATTCAGCATCAAGCATCGTTTGCCGCAGCGAACGAGTCCTCAGCCATCATTTCCACTTCGTGAATATCCAAGGCTATCATCCCATCACCCTCTTGAGTGTCATCGATCTTCTCAAAGGTGATATCCGCTTTTTGCAACGCATCGACCTCCTTTTTCAAATCGTGGGCCAAGGTCCTGACCAACGTCTCGCTCACTTGGTCCCCGATGAACCACAGACAGAGGTCTTCAAGCCATATCTTGTCATACACATAATACACGTCATGGTAGCGGAAAAGCTCCTTGAGATCGAGAAGACACTTGAGCACCATACGCTTTCCTCCTCGAAGGGTGTAGTACACATCGTTCCATGCCGCCTTCACGAGTTTGTAGTTACGGTGGAAGGGATACGAGAGGGCACGACGGATGGACGCTATAACCGCTGCTTTCAAAATCGTATCTGTGGAGCCGTTTGCAATATGAATCTGGGCATCAAGAAAAGCGAACTGGGGAACCAATTTACCAATTGTCCAAGCGCTTTCGATGTTGTGCTCGCCTTCGTTTTCTCGTAGATCAAACTGGTATGCAAATAGAAGAGACGCAATGAGAACGTAGAGCTGCGGTTTGTGGGCCTCCTCTACCAAGTAGTTTTTTCTAGGAAGCTGGAGCATTTTCTCCTGCTCCTCCTTGGTGAACTCCACAGGCATCATCTTGGCTCTTTCTTCAGATGAAAGGGTCTGCTGTTTGCTGTACCAATTAGCAAACTGCCGTGTAGCGGGCAGTTTCCACTTGAGTATTCCTTCGAAGCTCTTATCGTCATCAGCCGACGGATACTTCTCCATTATATAGTCGGCAGCGTAGTATTCCGGGTCAAACTTGATATTCTCCTTGATGAGACGCTCAAGTACCCTATCGGGGCCGTGAGCGGCTTCTGGGTTACTCAATTCGTTGATATCGTTTCCGTTTGACATGGAAACTCCAATTACGCCGGAGTAGGCGTTGTTGAAGCCATAACCGACACTGAGCGGGTCATGAAGCGGCGCTGCCTCCTGCTCGATCTCCCAATCATGTTTTTCGCCTTCGGCACCGGAAGAAACCGCCGTTTTGTCCACATCCAAATCCTCAATCAACGGTTTTGGCTTCTCCACGTTTTTCCTCGCTAGAAGCTTGGCCGTGAGGTCCATATCGGGAAAAACCTGGCCCTTGACTTCTTTGGCGACCTTGATTTTCACAATTCCCTCCTTCAGGTCAAACTCAGCATGGGCTCTTTCGTCATCCACCAAAGCATGGGGAAGCCTGAGCCTTAAGTAGTAGGGACTAAGCGAAAAGATGAAAACCTCGCTGTCCACGACCATCTCTATAGCCAGAGCATTGAATCTCACATGCGAAACACTCACGTTGATGAACACATATTCGTCGTTCTGGTCGATGGTAAAATAAGGTGTAAGCATTACCTCATCACTATGCGCGATGAGAAAATCATCATAAGTTGCAACCACTATGGAAAAACCAAGGAGACGCTTTGTGGGCAGGAAATCCACCAGGGCGGCCGACGGCTCGGTAGTGCCTGTTGTAAAGAGGCACGTGGGAAGAGCAGTTAACCAAATTCCTCAGGAGATTCTTGAAGATAAGGAGCTAAACGAGGCTATCAAGCTTCTTCCTTCAAACTACAACTTCGAGATCCACAAGTGTGTGTGGAATATCCGCAAGCACCACGCCAAGCGGGTGGCGCTTCAGATGCCCGAGGGTCTACTTATTTATTCGTTGGTGATTTCTGACATTTTGGAGCAGTTCTGTGAGGTGGAGACGGTGGTTATGGGTGATGTTTCTTATGGAGCCTGCTGCATCGACGACTACACGGCCCGAGCGTTGGACTGTGACTTTATCATTCACTATGCCCACTCGTGCTTGGTGCCTATCGACATCACGGCGATCAAGGTTCTCTATGTCTTTGTCACGATCAATATCGAAGAGCAGCATCTTATCAATACTATCCGGAAGAACTTTGCTCCCGGCAGCACGATCGCCTGTTTCGGCACGATCCAGTTCAACCCGACCATCCACAGCATCCGTGGCAAGCTCGAAGCTGCCGACGAACCCATCCACATCATTCCTCCTCAAACCATGCCTTTGTCCAAAGGAGAAGTTCTAGGGTGCACTTCGGCACGACTCGACCAGAACATCGACGCCATGATGTACATCGGCGATGGCCGCTTCCATCTAGAAAGCGCCATGATCCACAACCCGGATATTCCGGCGTACCGGTACGACCCATATCTGCGGAAATTCACCAGAGAACGCTACGACCAGGAGCAAATGGTGCAAGTGCGTCAGGACGCCATCAAGCACGCCACGCAGGCGAAGAAGGTGGGGCTTATTTTGGGCGCTTTGGGACGCCAGGGAAATCCACAGACCCTTGATCGCTTGGAGAAAGGGTTAGCTCAAGCTGGCGTGGAAACAGTCAAGATCATCTTGAGTGAGATCTTTCCACAAAAATTGGCCATGTTCGACGACGTGGACGCCTTTGTTCAAGTGGCGTGTCCCCGGCTCTCCATTGACTGGGGATATGCTTTCGAAAAGCCCTTGTTAACGCCTTACGAAGCAATGGTTATGATAGGCCGAGACTCCTGGCAGGATGGTTACTATCCCATGGACTACTATAGGAAGGACGGCTACGGAAGGGGCAATGTGCCCAGCAGAACGTAAAAGGGCCCGGATGGGATTTATCAAGGAGTTTGTCCGTTCTTGGTTGCATCAATCAGTTTAGGCTGATTTGAAGCAGAACGGGGATGTCACCAGGAAGTGACCAGGAGGAGTTAAGGAGGAGAATTGGCAGATACGGCGATGTACGGAATTTGGGGTGCTGGAGTTGGACTTTGATATGCTCATGAAAAGATCTACCGCTGAACAAGAACCAGTAATCCAGCATCAACATGCCAGTACACATCCGATACTTGGGAATTTGAATCTGACACTGTTATCCCGCCCCATGATACGAACTACGGTTGGTCAATTACGAACAATGCGTTAGGAGACCGTGCCTCATGACAATGGACACTTGGGGACGTACAGCCGTATCCAACCACGGCAGAAAAAGACAATATCATGCATTCTCAACAAATCTAGCTCAGATGAAGACAATTCATGGACATCCATATTTAACTTTTTCTTCAATACCAGCGCCTGAGCAGTACCTTCAGTGAGTTCCCAAAAAGAAGCTTGATATCCTGCGGCTCTTGGGATGTCGCATCCTGCATATACACCGATGAGCTTCCTTCTGAGAAAACCAGGCTTGAAGCGCCAATTTCAAGGAGGTGCTCTTGCGGCATCGCTCTATGTCTTAGATGCACCATGCACAATTTTAGTGTCCATGACCAACAACACAAGTCCATCGGCAAGCGTAAACTTGCCTTCAGGGGAGAAACATTTCCGGATTTCACCGATAGAGCTAAGGAGCAGTCAGCGATGATATGCCGCCTGAGCAGATGTCTCCTGGCATTGTCTGGCATACCCTTAAGGTGCCATTGTGTATAGTGAAAGGAAGATCGAGAATAATGTATCATTGAGACGGCGAGGTCTTCTAGAATAAGCAGAGACGCTTTCTTCGATACATTGAATCGGTCACATGGCGCTAATGCATGGAGAGGTTATATGCCCAGGTGGTTGTGATGAGTGATTGCGCACCGGCGGCTAACCAAATGTGTCACCAAACCGGTGGGGCAGCAAGGCGCATGCAGCCGCAATCACGCGCACGCAGTTGGGATATGCAAAGACTTGGAGAAGCTGCGGCATAATCTCAGCGTAAGCCTATTTGGGAGGGAAAAAAGTTGCAGGCCCTTTCCAACACTTTGCATTCTGTGCCGCGTATGACTTTGCAGAATGCGCTCGGAATGCTTCGATTTCAGTTCCCATGCGCCCTGCGACGTGCTGCAATGCATGATTTGCACTAGTGCACATGCTTGGCTCTCGAGGCCACCCTTTCGAGGTCTTCTTGAGCACAGTTTGACGCAATCCCACACCCCATACCGAATCAAACAACGCACCCTTCTCGACCTTCCCGAATCCGGCAGTCGCACCCCAAGCCATCTTCGATGTATGCCCTATTGATATAGCCTTCATTGCATGCCTTCTTCAATTGCATTCTCCACACCCAAAAGTGTCGCTACCTCCATAGCCAGCCACGTGAACAACCCCTCCCCGAGAAAGTTCCCAACAATTTGTTGGAAGTACCGGTAGAATGACGTAAACCCCACCATGACTTGCTCCACAACCTCACTTACAATTGCAGGCAGGTTGACTCTCATGAGGCTGTTCTGTACATCGAGAAGCGCATTGGGAAGAACCTCTTGCATCGTGTCGTTCGTTTCAGCAATAGTTTTCTCGTTGAAGAGTTTGTTTTCTTGAATTGCTTCATACATGGCAGGATCAAAGATTTCCTCGTCCACAGGGCAAATCATGTTGACAATGTTGCAAAAATCAAAGAGTTCACATTCCTTCAAAAGCTTGTCCAAATGAAACTGCGTAATCTCTTTCGTAATGTCGTGCATTTTCCGGTTGAGTTCCAAGACCTTGTCTGTGAAAAACGCAAGTGGCATGATCTTGGAAAGCACCAAATCAAGAAAGTTCTGCTTGAAAATAAGCACCTCCTCTTTGCTGAGTGTTTTGCCCACACCTGCTAGGTGGGATTCAAAAATTGCAATCGGCTTGTCTACCACCAAACCCAAAAACTCCTCGTGTTCCGGCTGCGGCAACAGAAGAATGGTTTCTCCGGTCATTCTGTCTAGAAGCGGCAACAATTCGCTGTAGAAATTGAGGATCCACTCTGGTGGCTGCAAATCGGAAGATAAATCCATTTGTGCAGAGTTCAGCGATGCCACAGTAGCCAAGTGGTTACTGACCAACGTTGTGATCCGAGACCGGGCCGTTTGGAGAAGCGACTGCAAAATCTCTACGAGTTGTCCCGCAGACTCGAGCTTTTCGAACATCAAGAGGTACAACTCGAGATTTGTGTAGATCTTGTGGATCGTAGAGAGCTTTGTTTCTTGGGACATTAGCTGGTCGATCGTGGCTTTCACTGGACGGCCCAATGCACCGAGAATGCGTCCGATCATGTCCGTTTTTGTGGCCTTGAAGTCGTCTGAGTTGTCTTGAAATAAGCCGTCGAGAATTTCTGTCTCGTTCACCACCACGGAATGAACATACGCCAACATGTCCGCCACAAACCGAACCGGATCGTGGGAAGTGTAATACACGGGCCTGGGATCTTTGGAGTTGTGGTTGGTGAACGGCTTGCTGTTTGTCTGAGCTGCAAACTCCTCCAAAACGACTGAGGTTCGAGAATTCACGTACGTGTCTATGACGGCCATGTACCTGACCGAATTCGTCTTGAGGTAGTCCATACACCTTTGCAATGTCTCGGTACGGGACTTATCGTTCATCAGATAAAGATTGGTCAACGCCCGGTTGCAAAACGAGAGAATTTTGTTGACGGCTCGTTGAATAAGCTCGGTGGATTTCGCCATTACGCCTTGCCCTAGCGTAGGATCATCGAGAGCTAGGAGAATCAGACATTTATCATTGATCTCCTCCGCCCGAGCCAAAGCAGCGAAAAAGTCAGCATTGATCTCGCCAGAGGTAAGCAAATGCTGTTCGTACTCATTGAGCGTGAACGTCTTCTTAAAGTTAGCCAAGAGCTCCTTCTTGATCCTGTAGCCTGCCTGTTTCTTTGTGAGTTCATGAATGTCCTGAGAAATATGTGAAGCTCTCTGTTTGTCAGTCTCGAGCTTTTCATTCACACCAGCCACAAGATCATCCAAAGCCTTTACGCGGTTTCCCAAGTTTTCAAGCAGGCGAACTACCACGCCGTAATCTGCCAAAGCTGCTGCGTGGCTTTTGATCAAATCGGCCTCGATCTCGCCTCTAGCATTCTTTCGGGCCACCGAGCCCATGATCCCAGGATCTGTGATGCTGGAAATATCCGGGTTTCTGGCCTCCAACAACCCGAAAAGCTCCCGAATTTCGCTATCTGTCAAGGAAGGATTGAGCGCTCTGGATAAACGCTTGGAAAGTGCAGACAACCTGATATCCGTTTGGATTTCGGAGGAGCCGCCCGCGTGTTTTGTGTCCAATGCCTTCAAGGATAAGTTGGCGTATTTTTCAGCAAGATGAGTCTCTGCAGCCGTTGGCTCTTCCTCTGTGTGCTGCTTCTTCAGTTGCAAAAGCGACTTGAGATTTGAGAAGTTCAGCATGAGCCCCAAATTCTCAATGTGCGGTTTGAGCGGAAGCAGGAGCGACGGCTGGGGCAGCGGAAGATGCTCCTCATTGGAAAAGGACTCAAAAGCGACGAAATCCATGCTGCTTCCAGTTTGAGTGTGGTCTCGAGAAGGTGAGTTCTGATATGGTGTACGGGTGTCGTGGTGGGGTTTCTGAGACACAATTGCCAAACGGGAGACAGGGGCCCCGAAACCGTGAGGAGTCAGCGAAACGCTCCAGACGACGAGTTTCTGGGATTTCCGTGAATCCCAATCAAATATCAGAGAATAAATTTCTATGGGTCCTGCATATACTCGGGTGTCTCCACAGCATACGACTCCGTCGAGGCCTGGTCACCGTCAGGCTCACGTATTTCCCGGCAGACAAAGCAGGGGTAAAGGCTTGGGAGGCATGGCAACGCTGTGAATGCTTCCTGTTGTGTTTAAGCGGAGGCGCATGTCACGTGAGCCAGCACGTGCGCACCCCCCTCCAACTCCTCCGGTCACGAAACCCCATACGGAGAACTCCACATTCTTTCAAATAGCAGACGCTTGATGGCGTCGGCCAAGGGGCGTCCCGCTTAAAAAGACACTTTTTTTAAGTTGCATTCCGCCGCGCGTCTTACTATAAAGCCTCTTCACAAATCCGTACTCTAACTGAGCCACGAACTCGGGCGGAAACAGGAACTTAGTCTGGACGGGGAACGGCAAAGATACATTGCTAATGCCGGGCGGCTATTCGGATCATAAGGAAGGTTGCTAAAGAAGGGAGCTTAGGTTTCAGGCAGTTGGAACTTAAAGTTAAACTTTGCGAAAGAAATAAGGATTGTTGCGTAGCAACAGAGCAAGTACGAGTAAGCTTTGGAAATGGGGCTTTCAAGCGAGCCAAAATGTGGATGATATCTCAGTAGTATGTACGTTATGATTAAGAACATCTTTAGACTTTAAGAGATCTCGGTAGCTGAGCCTGACAGAAGAATTGTCGATCCTCATGTGCCTAGAGCGAGGGGAGTTCCAGTTGTCTGCAGTACGAGCATCGGGCTGCGGCGAGTGAAGGGTCTGTGTGCAGGCTGGAATTTGCCGGCGGCGAAAATTAATGTCCAGGCGTCAGACAGGTGATGTAGCGAAGGCTATGCAATTACTCAAGACTTACAAAGTCCACACTAAAATGTCCGCAATTCATTAACACAAAACCGAACGGAAATCGTCACTATACACGGGCCGCGGGAACCTGCCGTCGGGCCTACTCTTGGTCGCTTCCCAGACCCTGGCGTAGTCTCTGTAGACATTTGGACGCATTCACAATGTCCACCATATCAGCGTAGGACATTCCATCGTCTCGTTTGGCTGGGCCGTCCGAAAGACTGGAAGTCAGCTGTGGAGACGAATTGCAAGCCAGAATCTCCACCAGAGAAGAATTGGTCAGGTAAGAAGCCAGCAGGAACGACGGTTGCAGCAGAATACTGCCCAGGCGCTCATTATTGGGCCGAGTCGAGTAGTTGTTGAATTCACTGTGGGTGGAGCTGCTGCGGTGTCTGGGCTCGGCGCTATCGCTATGGCTATGGCTGGGTTGGCCTGTCGCTTGGGTGGGAGAAATCGGACACAGCTCTAAACCAGCAGGCGTGTCGAGGGTAAAATCATCACCACAGACGTCGAAGCGGAGCTCGCCGAATCCGGGGTCGTCCGGCCGGAGGCAGAGATCGGGGAAATCAGCGCCGAAAATTGGCACTAGCTGGTACCGAACGTAGTAGCAGAAGCTGCGAGCCAACCGCTTGCAGAGGCTGTGGGGGACCCAGGTGCCCTGGATTTTCAAGAACCCGCCCCGAACTCGCTTGATGTAGGGGTGCAACGCCTGGGGGGTCAGCTCGAGGAGTTTCACGATGTCTGCTTTGGCATTGGGCTTGACATGAACAACACCGTCTTTATTCTTGTGAAGAGCGTGTTCGTGGAGCGCCGCCCGCCACAAGCCTGTGAGGTGGGTATAGCCTGTTTCGTAGTCCCAGATGACCCACTGGGTAGCCAACGGGTACTCGTACACAAGAAGATGGGACCGATTGGAACCCAAAGCCAGGGCGCTGTATTTCTTGGTGACAATGGACGGATACACGTTTTCCCGGAGGTCGAGCTCGATCTGGGCCGGAAGAGCCTTGACGGCGTCCTGAAGCGGCGTTACAGGGTACTTCTCCTGGGAATTGGGGAAGAGCCTCTTTCCGTGCTTGTACGATTCTTTGAAGGAGTCCTGGAAGCGAAACACCAGGGTCTGGGGATCTCTGCGCTGTTTCTTGCGAGGCCTGTCCTCAACAAAACGATACTCCTGGTTCACCTGAGCCGCCGGCGGCCCGCCCAACGAGTATTGTACGAGCAGAGGCCCGGAGAAGAATTGCGGAGGAGGAAGCTCGTAGTACGGTTCGGGCAAACGGGCCCACACGGGAACAGGGGCTAGTTGGGGCACATGATGAAGAGGAATTGAGCTCTGGGGCGTCCTGTAGAAGACCGGAGGAAGGGGTGTGTTCCCTTTGGGAGGCTGCACGTTCAAGGAACTTGTGAGGTGAGACACTGGAGGAAGTGTGTTGGACATGGAGCAAACGGTGGGAAAAGATTCACGGCGGCGATTTGGCAACAGCACAGCAAAGACTAGGAATTGGCCGCTGGCCTCAGAAAAAGGTGTAGCAGGTTGCTGAAGCTAGGTTGCTTTTGATCCAGACTGGAGCAGGGGGCAGCAAGAGACGGCTGCGAAATTTATAAGGTGAGGCACCAGGGCAAACGATTAATTGGAGAAGGTTGAGGAAAGCCGCTTTGGATCGGAATCCGGGGTGATTTGCTGGTTCCGCGGATGAAGAAGAAAACAAGTACTATTCGATCTCCTTTTTTACCTGGCGACTTTGGGTCTTAATATATAGTACATGGGGTGGGGGAGGGATGGAGTGGCAGCGTGTGTGGAGGAGAAGCCGGGACGATGTAGACGCATGCACCACGTACGTCACACGCGCAAGTTCCTTCAGGCACTTACGGACTGGCTGGTTCGTTGCAGTAACTGCGTGGATGGGTATGCGGGTGTTTGGCTGGAGAAGGTTAGTTAGTAGCGAGCGACCCAAGAGCGGCGTTGTAGGCCTTATCTGTTGGTTCTGCATAGATGGTGCGGTGATGTATGGCGTGCATTGCGTGCACTTTTCCGTGTACGTCCAAGATGCTCAGTGTGCAGCACCCTCGACGCCTCTCGCGCAGCATGCATCACACAAACACAGAGATAGAGCAGCCTGCACTCAGAAGCGCTCGTAGATACCCACCCCCAGTAGCCTTACGCACATACGGCCCCATTTCCCGATCCGTCCGTCCCACCTCTTTGTCCTGTAGTCTCGGCAGCCGCAAACCTACCGGCCATGTGGCCCGATAAGTTACTATACCCGACTTGCCTCGTACATGGTGTAGTCAAGGCAACGCCCCAGAGCAGCTGTCCCTTTTGACGCTTCCTGCCGACCTTGTGCAGGCGCTCTTTGGCGTCTACAGCCGTCTACAATAGGTGAGACCGCCATGTGCTTTTATTCTAGTTCACCGACGCCAGGTGGTGTTCCCCTGTTAACAAAGGGGTTGTCAATGGTATCTTAGTCGGGGTCTCGATGCGCACCTCAATCGAAAGATCTGATTGTTGGGCCGACGGCAATACATGACTCTTTGCTTTCCATTCAAATAACCTTTTCTTCACTAGCTTCCCCCATGTACGCCACTTCCTGTCTGGGCATGGGTCTGTTTCACCGCCGTCATACCACCAGCCACAGCCCCTGCGCTTTGGTCGCTTGGGGTGATTCGAGCGTTGCTGCGTGCCCAGCAGTGCGCTAATTGTCCCCCTTCACCTCCAGGCTTGGCCTGCAGATGCATGCGTCACCAGACGTGCGTTGATGCGGCCTGGCTTCGATTTTTCAAGCACCGCCGCTGCGGCTTGCAACTCCGGTTGCAATTTGTTGTCCCAATGCTGCTTTTCTTGAATTGGTTGTCGAGAAATAAGTCTCACTTAAGGATCTGCTGGTTTGAGCTCCGACGTTATGAGAGAGTCTTCCGCAGGCTCTCAACGCCGATGTCCCTATCTGCGAAGTACCCAAAACGGGATGACCCAAAAGAGACAGAGAGCCTGGGGAGATGTTTCAGTGGTAATGGGGACATCCGTAATAGCCACCCCAGCACCATTTCTGCCACCCGTTTCTAATTTACAGGCCTTTCATTTATATTGTTTGTCTAAGCCGGCCAAATCACCGGGCTATGAGCGTCTCCTCATTTCGGCCACCTGACCTTAATGGCATAATCTGTCAAATCGGCACTTCTGCTATCTCTGCAAAACCGCCTACTTTGTGCAAAGTATAAGTATATAGTCACCTAGATTCGGATTTAAGAAGTCTGGCCAAACTCCGTCCGATGTCTTGACCTGGCGCCGGCCCTTTCATTCTCTGAAGCCGGCATCAATGCGTGACGATCGTCCATCTTCATCTCTATTGTCGTGCCTCACTTTAAACAACATCTCCATATGTTGCATGCAAACTAACAATGCAAAGACCCTGAAGATCGACACCTCCTACGTTGGTCCACGGAATCCATCATGGGGGGATCGGCTCGGCTGGACCTCGAGTTGCTGATCGAGCCAGAATCTGATATATTAGATCTGCAACCTGAGAACATAGTTTAATCCAACTCCACGGAATGTCCATCATGTGTTGATGGTGTACGTTGGGGTGCATCACGTATTGTTGGTCTGTGCAACGTCTACAACTAAATTTCTAATACACCTCCAGGCATGGACCTTATTTACTTGCCCCGCAATAGCCAACCCCGTGTCTCCGCTTGCGCTATTGCTGAAGGATTGTTCGACTTAGTCTCTGATTGTTCAGTACTTTATTTTGTCTGCCACGGCGTCCAAGAATTCCGTAGTTGTCACGTACGCCTCTCTGTCTGTACGGCCACATGCCAAAGCCAAATCCTTTGTCATGACTCCGTCTTCCTGAACAACCCCCACGGTGGCCTGCTCCAACTTGCGAGCGAAATCCACCACCTCGGGCGTGTTGTCCAAAGTGCCTCTCTGGGCAAGGCCTCTGGTCCAGGCAAAAATCGAAGCAATGGAGTTGGTCGATGTTTCCTTGCCTTGCTGGTGCTGTCTAAAGTGTCTGGTCACTGTGCCGTGGGCCGCTTCGCTCTCGTAGGCCTTTCCATCTGGGGTCATCAAAGCCGAGGTCATAAGTCCCAAAGAGCCAAAGCCCTGGGCGACAATATCCGACTGCACGTCGCCGTCGTAGTTCTTCAACGCCATGATAAATCCGCCCTTGGACTTGATCATCTGGGCCACCATGTCGTCGATCAAACGGTGCTCGTACCACAAGCCCTTGGCCTCGAACTGCGGAGCATAGTCAGCGTCGTAGATCTCATGGAAAATGTCCTTGAACCGGCCGTCGTACTTCTTCAAAATCGTGTTTTTGGTGGAGAGGTACAAGGGCAATTCTTGCGCCAATGCCATTTTGAACGACGAATGGGCAAACCCACGGATAGACTCATCGGTGTTATACATTGCCAAGCCAATGCCCCTGTCTTTGTAGTCAAAGACGGTTTTGGTAATTTTTTCCCCGCCGTCTCTGGGCGTGAAAACCACCTCCAACTTGCCTGGCTCCTCGATCACCAAATCAGTAGCTTTGTACTGGTCTCCGTGAGCATGTCTGCCAATCACAATGGGCTTCTCCCATCCAGGAACAAGACGAGGAATACGGGGAATGATGATCGACTCTCTGAACACAGTGCCGCCCACAATGTTTCTAATGGTTCCGTTGGGCGACAACCACATCTTCTTCAACTTGAATTCCGCTACACGAGCTTCGTCGGGTGTAATAGTGGCACATTTGATGCCCACGCCGTACTCCTTGATGGCATTGGCGGCGTCCACGGTGATCTTGTCGTCGGTCTTGTCTCTGGCCTCAATTCCCAAATCGTAGTACTTCAAGTCCACGTCCAAGTATGGGTTGATCAACTTATCCTTGATTCTGGCCCAGATGATTCTGGTCATTTCGTCTCCGTCCATTTCCACGACGGGGTTTTTGACCTTGATTTTCTGCAATGCCGCCTGGGACGACGAAAACTGGCGGATATTACGAAGCATGTTGTGCAGTGGGAGTAGTCGAAGATCGAATCGTCTTACTATCAATTTTTTTCCGGCCCGGACCCCACCGCGGCTCCCCGGAATCGGCCTCGATAAGGTGCGATTAGTCACCAGAGTCAACCGGTTAATGAAAGGTGCTGTTTGGTTGGTTGGTTGGTTATGAAGATTTTCTGTTTGCTTCGGTCAGTGGGCTTTGAATTGAGGGGAACGGACGGATGTGGCATTGGGTTGCAGTGGCTGCAAATGCAAGGTTCCATAGGACTAGATACGGCGCTACTTAGTATAAAAAGACATGGAAGACGGATTTTTCTTAAGAAAGGAGTGCTTTCATGCGTTTGATGGTGTCTCCTCGGTCGAATGAGTTGGAAACGTTGAATGAGTGTACCCTGGCACTGATTGTCTACTAGAGTTCAGACAATCGAAATGTTTGCGGGAACCAGATCATAATAGATGAATTACTACCTCTTCAAAGCTACAATTTCATTATAGTCCTCCTGGCTGAGAATCAGTCGAAATCATATCATTAAATGGACTGCGATCCTTCTCTATGGCCACCAGAGTATGCTTGTTTGAAATCCCCATTCTAAGGTCTGTTCGACAGGTTCTTTAAACATTGCACTGGGGCCAAATTCTTTGAATGCGCTCCTTTCACTGAATTATTTAATCCCCGAGCCAACTAGGCCAATCGATTATTCTGGGGGGACTTTGCAACACTTGCACCAAGATATTTCAATGTGCAAAGAAGGACACGCAAAGCTGAATCTTTGTATTACAAGTGCTTACAAAAGCAAGGTGTGATATCCTGTATTCCTCTTTAAACCTTCCTAAGGCTGTTACCTCCTATCAGCGAATCTTCTGGTGAAGACGGAGAACGCTGAATTCATTGACTTGACGTAGGCCGAACACGTCAATTGCGGGAAAAGCGACAGTTTTCCATCTAATTCTTTTTACAAACTTTATTAAGAGATGATTTTGGAGTAATTATCGAGAGTACCCACATTCAACCCAGTCGCAACCGATTAACAATAAAGTAGGAATATCAAGTTGACTTCTTTTCGAATGTTATTGATTCTGGATGAATCTGCGATCTTTCCGAGAAAGCAATTTTCTTTAAAGGTTCCGATTTTGACATTTTGCTTCCTGCTTCTACTTATTGTCATTGAATTATTGCCAACATGTATTGTAGCATGTCAGGAGTCAAGATAGCCTATCCTGTGCATTCAAACCAAACTACATTCTCACTCAAGAAATGTCATTCATACCATTCCAAGTACAAAAGCTGCTTCGCTCGAGAGCTCGAATACTACAACCTTCAACGTTTTGGTAAGATGTGCTATTTTTTCCCTTGGCGAGCTTCATGCTAAATTTCAGTATAAGCCCCGTCCCCCCTCCAAAACTAAGCAACTCCTCAGCCCTCTTAATATCTCAAAAGCTTAATTGGAATAGCCTAATAATTCCTCCCTTGTCCCGTAGATCTGCCGATTCAGTGTACCTGACCGACATTGTGCAGGCGTATATCCTGAGATGAAACTGATAACCGGCAAGTTATGAAGTTCTGGATGCCTAAAAAGGTCTTTACTTAAGATTCCAATTCAATCGTCCGTCAGAATTATCTAAAACAATTTATCACTGCACTACTGTCCTTCATTCGGCCTCCCCTCCTGCAGCCACTGCACCTACTACACCTGTTATTTGCAGCCATGCAAAGCGGCCAGGTATAAAAGGCAGGGGTTTCCCAGCCAATTCCAATTATTGTGTCTATTTTCTGATGTCCAAAAGCACCTGCTTCGTTTGTAGCAACAATGCCTCTAGCGACCTCGTTTTCACCGCCAGGTACCGCTTGTGCCTGTCCTGCCAGCAAGAAGGTTTGTGATACCCTGATAGTGTTTATAACACGCTAACTCTAGTCCGTTCCAGATGTCTCGAATGCTCAACCGTCAACAAGGAGAAGAATGAAAATGAATTCCTTACGGAGAAACCTCCCTCTCAACCGTGTGATATGCCTCTAGGGGTAGCCCTTATGGCAGTGAATGGCTTGCTTTCAGAGCACTACTGTCCTCTTGACACCTTTGGACACATGGCAAGGCACGACCCCCTGTCGCCTCTGATGGCAACGTCCAAGGGCGAAAGCTTAATGGCCGAGCTTTTGTATCTTCGAGTGGAGACACAGGCCATACGGCAGAAGAATCGGCAGTTGAAACGTCAACTTTTCTCCCGGTTTCTCCCTCGGCCAAAGAGAAGCACTTCCTACTTTACGCAACATTTGCGGCCAGAATTCGAAGATTTCACGTCCACTGCTAATCATGCTTCGTCTTGTCTAACTCCTTCCTCGAGCGAACTTTTCAATCTTCCCCCTATCCGCCTGAAGGAAGGCTCCCAGTCGAATTTCAATAATTTGTTGCCTCCAGTTAATACACTCTTGCCTGGGTCTCCAAAAACAAATTTCAAATCTGGCTGCAAACGGCCTAATATGGGTCTGTCTGCATATAATCGTCAACTGAAGAGACACAGGGTGTCTTGGTAAGTGATATAGCTTTTCCTGCAGATTGTCGCCCACGGCCCTACCTCACCACAAATCGCGAGCACAGAATATTTCTCCCACTACTTTCTTTTTCAAAGCGACTACTGTTGCTCCGCTAAGTATACATCTATTCTGTGTCCTCACACTTGCTTCGTAGAAACCAACACCATCTGTGGCTTCCCCGCTAATCGCTCAGGCTATCCATCTCGCGTCACAAGCTTCTTGCTGTAATAACTGTAACATGAGTGACGAGCCCTTCAGTGCGGAGTATTTCCAGCATCTACTATCTTCGCTCACTCTCAACTCCAGGGCTCTTATCACTGAGCTCACGGCATTGGCCGAACGCCACATCGACAAAGCTAGCATCATTGTGTCCCAGATCGAGGAGAGAATCATCAAAATCCTACCGAAGTACAAGCTCCATACCTTCTACTTAATGGACTCCATCATCAAAAACATTGGCAACCCATATAATTTACTATTCGCCAAGAACTTGTACAAAATATTCACCGAAAGTTACTTAGTGGTCACAGACACGCTCACCAGACAGAACTTGATCAACTTGTTCAAAACATGGCTTACGGGTAGAACAACGACAGGCGCAGAGTTGTTTCCTCATGATGTTCTCATGAAGATTGAGCAGTTCATCATTAAAGCGACATCATTGAACGGTTCAGGTGAAGATAATGTAAGAATCACCAGAGACACCCTATTGAGAGAAAGCAATTACTTACTTCAGTATGTAATTGCCATGGACGAAGACCTTGAACGCTTTGCGCAGCATGAGGAAAGCTTTATTGATGAAGCCAAGCTGGAACAGATCCACCAATTCCACATCACCAGGAACAAACTTATCCTAAACATAAACAGCATAAGTGAGACAGTCATGATGAGCTCCAAACCCAATCTCGAAAAAGTTAAGGAACCGAGCGCTGCTGAGTTGCAGCAGGTTAGACGTGCTCTTGATGACCAGAGCTTCAAGCAGCTGGCTCTATTCAGAAGCGTCCTTGAAAAGAAACAGAGTAATTCCGAGAAGGAGCTTCAGAAAATTGAAATCAATCTTGTGCCCAAGAAATTTGATCCTCTCGAAGTGATGTTTGGGAAAGAGGACTTAGCATTTGACGCATTCGTGAAAGGATGGGGTTTGCCTGTGGTCAAGAAGGAGGAAGTAATCCATCTACAAGAGAAACAGGTTGAGTCTCCAAAGATCGAGGAAGTCCCAAGGGATAATACGTCGCTAGCGCAGCAACTTGGCTTGAACGTCACTTCTTTCAATTTCTCGGACTCATTCTTGGGCAGCCCGAAGAATGAAATCACACACATGTCTCCAACCCATTCGGTAAACGAGAGCATGGAAGATGAGGACGACGATGATGAACTCGGCTACGATCCTGAAAAAACAGTAACAGACAATGACTTCGAACTTATCTCTGGAAATCCAACCGAAACACCATCCAAGCCGTTCAACGGAAAGTCGAGCCTAAAACGCCAAGGGAATGAAGACGACAGAGTCGTCAAAAGGGTCAGATTCGATGTATAATATATAGACCATAATACTACAAAGAAGTGTACCGAATAGATTTGATTCTAGTATATACAACCAGAGCAGAAAGCACCAGTGTAGCAATGATGGAAGTGAAGACGCTCAAAGGTTACCAGCTCTCTTCATGTGAACGTATGCGGTGATGAATG
Source organism: Candidozyma chanthaburiensis (assembly GCA_030579055.1). Taxonomy (NCBI): domain Eukaryota; kingdom Fungi; phylum Ascomycota; class Pichiomycetes; order Serinales; family Metschnikowiaceae; genus Candidozyma; species Candidozyma chanthaburiensis. The sequence continues at coordinate 306,889 of JAKUAA010000014.1, read as the reverse complement.
GGAAGGAAAAGAAGAAGCCGAAGGTACCCCACCACTTGAGGCCGAAGGGGATCTTGACGTTCTTAACCTTGAAAGGCAAGTTGGAGTAGACACCGGTGGCTGGCTCACCAAAAACCTTGTTCATGGCTCTGGCCGAGGTCTGGAAGTTTCTGGCTGGTCTGGCAGTTCTCAATCCCAATCTGGCAATCATTATGTTGTTTTGGATGTTTTAGTCTGAGTTTTTCTGACATGAGGCCAGTCGCTGCTCAGTAGGAGGGAAACCCGTACACCCAGCCTTAAGGGAGCCTGAGAGTCGCACCACTCAAACAGTTCCACGGTATTACCGCGCTCCAATTGGCCAGTTCTGCACCCATTGCGCACAAACTGTTAGGCCACTTTTTCTATACTGCCTGTAGATAAGCGCCCATTTGTTCTCAATTTCAACAACCATCTATAATCAGAAAAACACATTTTCCTTTCCCAATGTCTGCCATCGCCCCAATCACCGGTACTTTGAGAAGAAAGATCATTTCCGACATCACCATCGGCTTCGGCTGTGGCTTCGTCTTGGCCGGTCTTTACTGGCAGTACGAGCACAAGCCTTTGGTTAAGAAGAGAGAGGCCTTCTACGCCAAATTGAAGGCCGAGAAGGACGCTGAGGACTCTGTCTAATCAGCTGGAACCCAAGCGTGCAAGGTCATTGCTTTTTCCATTCTTTTGCATCAATAAACGTTACACCATTTGAAATGTCTGTAGTTCATCGAATCATTGGTCGATCACGTTCATGAGCTTGTGGTTGTTCACAATGCCGCTAGTGAGCACTAGAAGCGTTTTATTTTGTCTGGCAAGCTTGCTCTGTAAGAACCGTAATACTGTGATTTCCCCTCGTGTGATTCCTCCCACGAACACAGCGAGAACGTACCCAGGTCTTGAGTTCTTGGATGTTTCCTTTTTACGGCTGTCCAGATCGTCACAGATATTCTCGTCGATGGTTTGACCTCTGAACATGGCGTCCAAGTTGAGTTTCTCCCAGTTTGGCCGACGATACACGCTGTTCACCGGCTTGTACTTCAAAAAGTCTCGGAAATATAAAGACTCAATAAGACGACCCAATAAAGGCACTGTAGCCGAGGGATAGACGAAAGACGGATTCGGATAGTCGGCAAGACTTTCAATGATTGGATCGTCTCCGTCTTCCTCGACTGGGTGAAGGTTCCAGAACTTGCTAATGAGCGTGTAAGTCGACTTGTAAACGTCCTGGCCTCCTGTGATACCCAATGAGTTTATATCTTCATATGTTTTATCAGCAGCACTTGCGTCATCTTTTCCTCCGGCTTCGGACGGGGTTGTCGTAGTGGTTGTGGTTGTTTCAATTTCGGATTTGCCGAATGTGAAGCCACTGAAGAAGTCAGTGCCTTTGCTTACCGCCTTAATAATCTTCAACTCACGCATCTTCCTCAACGCAAATGTCGCTTCGAGTCCATAATATGAATGTATCTGCTCCTCAACGAACGTGAAATCTTTTGGCTTAAACCCATCGTTGATCAAAGAAATTAGTGCAGCGTAGCTAAACGCCATGGAGGCCGTGCACCCTTGGTTGAGCAAATCGTGAAACTTTGCAATCTGTCTTTTGTAGTCAAGGCTAAAAATCTCGTTTTGTAGCTCGAGCCACCGTTCTCTAATGTCATGTTTCAATGCACCTTCTCTGTGATTTTTGATTTTGGCAAGAATGGCTTCACTTAGGGCTGTGTGCTTCCTCACCAACTCTTGTTTCGACGTCAAATTACCCAAATTCTTCACAAGCTCCTTGATTTCCAGAATTTCTTGTAGATGATCTTTATTGCCTAGCTCCAGCTGGAGATACCTCGCAAGCTTGTTGAGTTTCATGCCGATCGACGCAAAATTGAGGTCCTTGAGATTGTCGTAGAGCTGATCGTTGAGCTTATCGTCCAGTTCCAAAACATTGTTTAACTCGTCCTGCGTGCCAAACAAGTCATCAAGGAGACCCAGGTAGTTCATGTGGTTCAAGAGAAGCGGAAAGTAATCCAAGTTTCGCTCAACAATAACCAAATCTGTATTTCCTCGAAGTTTGGAAGTGTAAAAGTCCCTCTCATTGGGGCTGAATCCCGATGCAAGGTACGCTGAAAGCTTATCGTTCATGAAGATATTGGATAGGGCGGCAGAATGGTCTCCTTTGGCAAACAAGTTCTTGAACTTCATGGTATCGCTATTCTTGGTGAAGTCAACGATTTGCACCAACGCATCGGACAAAAGTGAAAGCTGCGGAATGGGGTTCTCGAAATACAGCTCAAGACCGCCGTTTTCCATATTGAGCGAGAGCACAAAGCCTTCAATGCATAAGGGAAGCGTTTGCCAGTTCAACAAGCGAACGTACGAGTTGATGCGAATGGCATTCAGAGCCAAACTGACGTTGGTGGCATTTTTGAAAAGATCATCTGGAGGTGACCCAAGGATCTTGACAACCTCATAGTAGAATGCACGCCCGAGGTTCTTCACTATTAGACTCACTTTGACTTTCTGACGACTGAGGTGAGGCCAAATCTTACCGAATAGACTTAGACTCTTGTGTGTGTCTTCAAGCACCACAATTAGACCACCGTAGCCAGAGAGGTATTGCAGAACGTCGTCTGACGAGGCCAAGGTCTCGAGCCAAACGACTCTATCGAACTTACCTCGAGTCTTGAGCTCCAGAAAAGGTGTTAGGTAATTCAACTCCTGGGAAAGCTTATGCGACAAAACAAACAAGTTGTCGGAAGTGTGTATTTTTCTGAGCACATCAAAGAGGTTTTCTGTGGTTTTCTTATTCAATGACGCCCCCAATTCACCAGGGCTTGTCATGGTAGGTGGTTGAGTGATAACAACTGGTGCAGGAAAATCGCTACTGGGAGACTGGTTGCAAAATATACGTGTATCGTCTAAAGACGGGCATGTTTTTCGAGCCCATTGAAATGAACAAGTCCTTCCTGGATGATGGAGGCCACGTGCTGGCCCACTTCGTTGTACATCTCAGCTTCTAAAAGCACCCTGTTGTTTGTCAAGCGAACAGCCTTGAATCCAAAGGCGACCCATTTGGTGCAGTCAAACTCCGAGTCGTGGAAATAAATAACGTGGTCAAGCGACACAGAAAAGTAGTGGCCGGTTTGGCCCAAGTTTACTGTGGGAATCCGCAACACCCGGGCAAGCCTGGTCAAAAAGAGCGAGTCCAGCAAAACCCCAAGCCCCACAAACTGGAAAGCTGGGTCCTTGATTTTGAGCGACCCGTCGCCCAAACGAACAAAAAACGACATCTTCCGCTCCGTTACAGGTACCCGGTCCTCGTACTTGGTGTCCTCGAGTGACACAAATTGAAGAGGAATCTTGTGGTAGATGTAGCGATTGGCTGAGCGCTTGTCTACTGGCATATCTTCCTGGCGCTCCTCAGTTAACCAGCGTGGAAGAGGCGTTTGGAATGAAAAGGGCTTGAGCTTCATGGGCTCGGCATCCTCGCTGCTCGGGTCGTACTCCTCGCCCTTGGCAGCAGCCTCCTTCTTCAACTTCTCCTGTCTCTCTTCGTAGTCGTAATACTCCCGCTCAGCCTGCTTGAACGAGTTTTTCTTCGTCAACGAGACATTGGCAATGTACCTGATGAGGCCGTCCTGCCATGCCTTAACGCTACGGTTGCAGAACGTCTTTCCATTGGAAACCTCCTCCACTGTCCACTTGACTTTCTGCTGGTCGCTGACGCTTTTCACGAAATGGGAATGAAGCGAGTGAGGTGTAAAGCCCTCGGGAGACGTTTTTATGGCTGCAAGAAGCGCCTGGCCTGCTAAGTTTCCTCCATAGACACCTTTGCTCCTCTTCTGTGGTTTGGTCAAACGGTGGTTCAGAATGAAGACGTGGAGATCTCCTTCGGGGCGGCCCTCCTTGATGCCCAAGGCGTCTTCAAAATCCGACAATTTCTCTGAATAGATTTCCGAGAGCGGAATCGAGTTGGGTTTGCTCATACTCTTGAGCTTTCTTTGTCTGGCTATTTATTTAAATCTGGGGTTAGGTTCAGGCAGGTGTACCGCGGCTGCGGCGGGGCAGAAGAAACAGGCCGTTTTCATGTGTCAGAGGTCAATGAATAATGGGTTTGTTTAGATTTCTATTAGTTTTTTTGTGCTCCATTGGATGGATCTTTCTTCGCCGATCTTTAAGGCTTTATGTCTTCGGAAAAACCTTTAGATGTTTGTCGCCTCGGTGGTTTCCAGGATTTAAGCACCGGTGCTGCACTCTTACCGGAGCTAAGATAGTACGGGATATTCTCGGGAAAAGTACCCCAACTTACAAATTATTTATCTTGAACAGGCCGAATGCCGTTTAGACTCTGCATTCGCTCTTGTGAAGAGAAAATGCCGAGTTTCAGTGACGTGAAAGTATAAAGTGGGGTATTTTAGGGACTTTTTCATTTTGCGATCAAAAGCTTTTTTGAATCCCCATGCCTCGTTTGGGTCTACCCCAATTACCTAGATAAGACAGTAATGGAGTAAGAAGAAGCATATGATGTATGGACTTCTTGTACCAAAGAGACTTTTGCAAATATTCGGTGAGCATACAGAATATCTGTATAACCACATTTGTGCTCAGATTATAAAGCACTTGCATGAATACTCTCTTAATCCAGCGTAGCCAAGTGTAACAAGGAAATCAGCTTACACAATACTCTTTATCTTCTTCAGCCAGCTCAACTTGCATCATCGACCATTCTGGCCTTCGCCATTATCCACATCCCTCTATTCCCTTCCTCATTGGCTGCTATTTCACCAGCAAGGGTCCTGGACTCAGAAACCCTCGCTTCATCCCTTTATTTCGGACCCCTGAATCGCCATTTCCTCGAACCGCTACGTCTTTGTTCCAAATGCAGTTACGAGCGTGAGCCCAATTGATGCAACGCTGCCCAGAACAGTCTACATTATTTGAAGTGGTCATCCAAATTGGGCTCTTTCCCAGAATTTGTCCATTTAAACGCTATCCCTTGTTTTCAATCTGATCGTGCATGCCTCATGACCGTTTGCAGCCATTATACTTCACCTCGCAACGAGCCAGCATGATCTATAGAGTGTCCAATAAATATCCTAGAGCTTGTATGTGGCGCCCTGGGCCTTGTCGGCAAGAGCAAGTGGCACGTACGTAAGTGCCTCCTGGGCCACAGTGGCAATGTGCTTCCTGTTTCTTCCGTAAATACGAACCGAACACAAGACTCGGTCGTTAGACAACCGCTCAAAGTTGTAGTCCATGAACATGAAGTCAGTAGGGTCAAAGTCGTTATCGTGGAAATACACTGTGTGGTCCAACGAGACTCTGAAGAAGTCAAGCGCTCCCTTGGACATGAGAGGAATACCAAGCGCTCTCACCATGGTCACAAGGAAGTACGAGTCCGAGCCGAAAGCAAGGTCAATGTGTCTCTGTTTGTCTTTGTTCTTGGCCAAATCAAGTCGGTCATTCACCCTGAAAAACCCTCCGTAGCGACGGTACGGAATCTCAAGCGAAAGCTCCTCCCCTGTCGGCTTGTTTCTGATCACCTCTGGAGGAAGCACTGTGAAAAGGTTACCGTTGGTGTGTTCAAAAGAAGGAAGCTCGTCAAGACGATCCACGTACTTGTCGAACCAGGGGTGGGGTCCACTGGTGAATTCCAATGGGATTTTTGTTCTGGGATGGTACTTCTTATCCTCGTCGAGCTCAGCAAACTCCTTCTTTCTCTGGTCAATCAGGTTCTTCCGCGTGAACGACACAATCATAATGTAGCAGAGCTGGTTGGTGTGCAGCTGGTACACCTTGACCAACCGGGAACAGTAGTTTCTACCTTGGGACGTCTTCTCAACCTCAAATCTCATCGTAGATTCAGTGCTTCCTGCCTTGAGAAAGTAGGAATGAAGCGAGTGTGGAGAGAACTCGGGATCATCCACGGAGTCGTATGCTGCCAGTAAAGTCTGAGCAGCGAACTCGCCTCCGTATACTCCTCTGGCACCTTCTCTGAATTGTTCTAACGGGTACTTTCCTTCATACTCCGTTTCCAGCTTCTTCACCACGGAAAACTTCTCTTCCAAGCGGCTGACGTCGTCTTTGTTGTAAAGCTCTTCAAGGCTCATGTAGAATTGTTCAATAATGAGTATATCCAAGCCAGGCTTCTGCTTCTTATACTTTTTGGAAGCGGCAAAAAGACCGAGGTTATCTTCTGCCGCATGCGCCTGAGTCAGTTGGTGTACGGGTGCAGCCAAAACGTGGAGAAGCTGTTTTACGACTAACGAGATTCGCTAGAGATCCTTCTCAGTTACCTTATTAGTTACCATTCGCCGATGTATAATAACAGACTAATCATATTCTAGACTTGTTCGGGACACCAGGACGCATATACGTGAGTCCCTCCTGAATGACTGTGGCTACACAATTGCCTTCTTTGTTGTAGAAATAGCCGCGGACCAATGCTCGGTTATTCCGCAACACCTTAAACTGGTACGTTAACGTCAACCAGTCCCTCACAATGTTGAACGCGTTGAAGTCGTCTGCGTGGAAGTAGAGGTGGTGATCGAGCGACATGGCATTGTAGTGGAAAATATGCAAAGCATTCAACGTAACGTCCATAATGTTTCGAGCATCCTTGTCTTCGTCAAAGCTCTCGTAGGGATTGTCTACCGTCGGGTTCCAGTGAAGATGCAACACTCGGGCCAACGTCGTCAACAACGCCGAATCCGAGATATCGGCCAATCCAACGTAGTTGTACCTGGGATCGTTCATTTTCTCCTTGCTTGGCTGCTGAAGCCCGCTCCACACAGTGATCCACCTTTCGGCGGCCCGCAAGTTGTCCTCCTCTGGGGTGAGATTGTAGTCCTCAAATTCCGGCGAAAAGGCGTTTCTGACAAAGTCCGTGTGGGTGATCATCCGGACCTTGCTGGGGTCTGGGTACTTCTTGAACAACGAGGGAGGCGGGTGCATGATGTTCAAGTCGCCAGACGTGACCTTGGCACCCTTTCTCTTGAGCGAGCTCAATGCCGTGTAAATAATCACGTCCTTCTGGATAACTTTGATCTCTCGCATGCAAAACGACTTTCCGTCGTGCAATCTGGTCACTTTAAAAGTGTATGGCAACTTGTTTGAGCCGGCCTTGATGAAATGGGAGTGAAACGAGTGGGGAACAAACCCTGGAGCTGACTCCATGGCCACCAAAAGCGTTTGAGCACAAGTGTGGCCTCCGTAAACACCTCGCGCTCCAGCTATAGGAAGCCTCATAGGGTGGGCACCAACCCAGGTGTTGCGGTCAACTTGAATGACACGAAACTCCTCCTCGAAGTCACCGGGTTCGTTTTTTAAATCCGTAGCAAGAGCAGTTAACATTGAAGTTTTTTGGTTGGTCTCTGATGGAGTGCAAAGCTCGCCTCTTAATACTTCTGATGAGAATGGTTTTACCACCCCGCACTATTTTCATAAGCCCAATACAGCCAGCTTCACGTGCAGCCGGCAGCTGGCCCGCATTATTGAACCTTTATGCACATTGCTCGGTTGTTAAATCTCGATCTTTCCGTGCCGTTAGACGAAAGATCCACAAACGCCAAAATACGAAGCATCAGGAGCCATGCATTTTAGGCTGGAGGCAGTTGAGCCTCAGCTGCTGAGCATTCAATAGTTAACCTTCTATAGTGTATTGAAATCAACTGAATTTGTTGTTGAACTTCTTCGAAACCAGCTCCATTTCATCGGTTTGCAAACGCCGAGAATGGTGAAGGGCCGCCGACCTAGATGGAACAACGCTGGAAAGGGCAATCTCGGGCTCAACTTCATTTGCTTGAGGCACACTTTCATCTATGGAAGAGACTATCCCATTGATCTTCAGGTATCTTGGTGGAACAACCAGGCGTTTCGTCGACAGCTCAAATTGGCGCTTTTTGAAAGCGAATGCATCGTCCCCGTCTTCATCAATCTGGCCTGCTGCTAATGGCTTGAGACCTACAAGCAGTCTCTGCTTGCTTGTGAGAGGTAAATCCACACACTGGTCTTGAGGCCAGATGAGGCGAACACCGTTTATGATGATTGCAATGATGAATATCCATTGAATGTGGTGCACATGCGGCCATACAATGGAAATCCAGCTCTTTTCGTTCTCCACATATCTGGCCCATGCCGCGTGCTTTCGAAGCACCTGTGAGTATTCGTGATTGAGTTGATAGAGCTTGTAGAAGTACTCAATGAATAGAAGAAGAAGGTGGAAGCCCAATAAGCGGAATATGTGTAGGCACATGGACTTGAATATCCTCTCCCTGTTCACTTGTCTCTTCAAGGCCATTTGCATAACAGGACTCATCCATTCCCCTGTTGGTGTTGAGCTGATAGGCTCTTCATCATCGCTAAGCTCGTCGTCGTTTCTATGATATGCTGGTTCTCGCTGTCTGACAATTCCGTTCTTCGTAGACTGGGCAGGCTTGGGCGGGAGAAACTCTTCAGGAAGAAGATTTCTATTATGGTACAATGGCTTGTAAAATACCCGCCCTTTCGGATTGCTGTCGAACTCCAGATTGAGGAATAAATGGTCCTTCTCCTTGGAACTCATCGGCATGCTGACTTTGGAGGCCTGAAGTGAAGCCTCAGACAATGGTAAAAGATTGTTCATATCATTAAGTTGGGCAAATTGAGAGGATCGGCTGAGTGGAGCGTTTTGTTGTGTTTGCGGTTCAGCCTTATGTGCTTGTTGGTCTTCACTGATCTCATGTAAGATCAGGTTGACGTTCACGTTTGGAAGACGCTTAAGCGGAGTCGATAGCGACTCATTTGCATTAAAGAAAGACCCAGTGCCCGAGTGGAAACCATCTGACTCTGGTGCACCAAACATCTATATCGTGTAGAGTCGAACTAACTTCTGTTTGATTGAGGGCGAGATGTCTACACTGTTATTTGCAGGACTCGCCATAACAATACCTTCTTGTGCCTAATATCGTCGACACAATTCAATGAAAGTTCATCCATATTCTTACTAAATCTTTCATCTCCCGCTACAATCTGTGTGAGGTAAATATATGCTTCTTGTAAGTCTCCGCCAGCGGTGACCGTGGATTATGAGTAGAATGGCTGCAAACTGGTTAGATTCTCAGACAATAAAATCCTCCCTGAATGGCTCAAGAGATTCCAAGTCGTCCATGGTTTCAAGTGGAACAATCGTTGGCCGTCCATGTGCACATTGAGTAAAGAGGCGGCATTTGCCAAGCTCGCTCATGAGGTGGTCCATTTCCTCATGGGTGAGAACTTTACCGAACTTGATAGCCAGCTTGCATGCCTTGGTAATTAGTAAGTCACGAATAGCAGACGGTATCTGCTGGATCGCCATGAACCAGTCTTGTGAGGGAGTGTACTCTATAGTTCTCAGATTCAACGCAGTTACCCATCCTAATAAAAATGACTTCAACGAGGAAGTATTCTTGGATTCAGGGATGAGAATCGCTGGTAGATGTGTTATGCCAATCTTGCCATGCTCCTCATGAAAGTCAACTCCATACGCTAATAGGTGGTGCTTTTGATTCTTGAAAATCTCCGATTCGGTGACATTCACCTCAATGTAAATGCTTTTATCGCATTTCACTCTCATGTCAATAAACGGATCATGGAGGTCTTCCAAAAAATCTCGAAGAAGGTGTTCATACTGAATGCGTTCGTCACAGGCATGCTGGTCAACGATGTAAAAGGCATCTCTGCTCTTAAGGAGGATAAATCTTGAGGCAACCTGGCTGATAACTTTGAAGTCTTCCAGAAGTAATTCTTGATTCACTTGGGAGAGCCCCGGCGAGTCAGGTGTGGACTCGGGTGTGGCAGTCAACAGTGAAAAGGGGGAATTCTGGCCGTACTGTTGCATTGACTTAGCTTTTCTTCTGGGGGTCTCTGGATGGCTTTCTTCGGTGTCGTTCGCCTGAGGTAAGTTTCGAAGAATGAAGTTCAGAATCGCTTTGGAAGACCAGTCACAGTTTTCTTGCGTCTTCAATAGAATTATATAGCTTGGATGCCCCTTCGTGGATCTCCCAAAGTATCCTTTGAAGCTATAGTTCATCTTCACGATGTGTTCAGCTATGCTTTTTCGCTCTGAACCTGTCAAGCGGATGGGCTTGTTGTTGAGAAAAATGAACTGGTAGCGGCTACTCAGGATGGGTTCTTGCGATACAAAAGTCGTGAAAGTCACTCCTTCCTGCTTGGTCAGAAGCCGATGAAGTGGCCTTTTTCCAAAGAATGTTGCGTATGCTTCCGTGATACTCTTGCAACAGCCAGTATCGATTATCTTTCTGAAACCGTCTTCTCCCTCATTCACAAGCAATCTCAAATTCACATCCTTTGCGTCTGCCAAAACTTCAAACAATGCCACACGAATGGCGTCCATCATGGCCCCTTGGCTTTGCATTGCAATCTCCCAGCGTACGGGAGTAGAGCCAAATAAGCGACTAGCCATCACAGTGGTGCCATAGGCTCCGAATTGCGGCTCAAAAAACCTCTCAAGTGTCTGAATCTCAAGCTCTGTTTCGTCATTGAACGACTTTCTGCTCCAAACTGCATCTTCCTTCCTCTTGGTCACTATCACCAACTTAGAACAGCTGGTCGCCAAAGCGCTAAGCGTCTCTCCACAAGCACCTTCTTCGACCTTAGACGTGAAGCTTGGAAGCCCTGCTTTTTTTAAATCGGACATGCCTTCTCCGTCATCTTCAACAGACAAGCTCAAGGTTCCTAGATGGAGCTTGACATCAACTCGCCTTGCCCCGGCGTCTAGGGCATTCAGCACCAAACCTCGAACGACGCTTTCTGGTGACGCCACGACCGTTCCAGCTCGGATCCTAGACGCTGTTTCCAGGTCTAGGCGTTTGATCATAGTAGCATTGGAGTAGTAACAAGTGGTGAGCGTAGTGCATACGTGCTCGGAGTCTGAAGAAGGCATCGGCAGTCGAAAGCCATCGATTTTCAGACTTCCGCCGAGAATAGGGAAATTTATAGCCTTATGCCGACGCTTAATTTTCTTCTGAATATAATTCTCTTACCCTTTTCTCTCCTTCTCGGAATCCATTGTTCTCGGAGTTGAGCGACTCAGAAGCCATCACCCTGCACGTCTTATGCACTACACTACATCGTCTTCTTCATGAAAACAGCCAGCCCACGAGAAGACCACCTCCTGAAGAACTCAGACGTATCTGCAGTCGAGTCTCTCGTGGCAGGTTCTATCTCAGGTGCCCTTGCCAGGTATGTTGATGACTTCAGCTTCTTCAGCTCTTACTAACTCCAGAGCCGCCACTGCTCCTTTGGACACGATCAAGATCCGATTGCAGCTTCTGTACTCCCACAATAAAAGCAGCACGTTGTTGCTGACGGTAAAGTGTCTTCTTAGAAAAGAAGGTGTCAGGGCGTTGTGGAAAGGTAACGTTCCTGCTGAGATTCTCTACATCTTGTACGGCGCTTCTCAATTCACATCATACTCCATACTAAACTCGGGTCTTCGAGACCTCCAGGGCTCTTTGGACATTACCGTCAATCCGCTGCTTCACACTTTTATAGTGGGCTGTGGCTCTGGTTTGGTCAGCACTGTCTTGACATACCCATTTGACGTTCTTCGAACAAGACTAATTGCGAACGAGACAGAACATTTCTTGCCCATGTCTAGAGTGACCATCGACATCTACAGAGATAGAGGTTTAATTGGCTTTTTTGCAGGCATACGACCTTCGCTTCTTTCAATTGTGGCCACTTCAGGCCTCTTCTTCTGGTCCTACTCCCTTGCCAGAAGAACCACAGACAAGATATTCGACCAATTTGGTTACCGCATCTGGGGAGTGGAGGCCGTGTGTGGATTTGCGGCAGGGTCTACGGCGAAAGCTATCACGTTCCCTCTCGACACTCTACGCAAAAGAATGCAAATCACCCATGAGCGCAACGGGTACAAAGTGTTTGTGAAAAATCTCAAGTCCCATGGATTCTTGGGCTTCTACAAGGGCTTTGTTGTGTCGCTTATGAAGACAGCGCCTACCAGTGCCATTTCGGTCTACGTCTACGAATATTCCATCAATGCCATCAGAAAAGCCCGCGTGCTTCTCTAGGCTGGCACACTTGCATTAGCATATATCTATTTTTTGAATAGATAATTCTCATCATCCTCGTCCTCGTCGTTTCCTTCATCCTCGTCCTCATCCTCGTCATCATCGTCATCCCTGACATTGTACAATAGCACGTCGTGATCATTCAGTCCTTCAATCGACCTCGTAAACAGGCCCGGCAGAATGTACTCATTATCTGTCACAGAGATCCCAGAGTCAAGCCCCTCTTGAGAGGCATTGCCGCTACTGTCTTCCTTTCTGACATAAAGCGACAGTGAGTTCACCAACACATTTCTAAACCTGTCGCTCTGGCTAGTTTCGAGGCGTCGCAGAGACAGACTTTGCATGTGGCTGTGATCTTCAGGCGTTGTCAAACTCTCCGTGCGGTCCCTCCTAGCTGGGCCTTTCCGCCGTGATTCATTAGTGGAGTCGCTCCTTCTCTCGTTCGACTCCGAGTCACCAAGAGTAAGCTGTTGACGGATATAATCTGGCAACGCTTCGCCGACCAAAGATGACCTCCGAGCTGCTTTTATCGTCTGCGAGCTCACAGTCCGCGATTGACTATCCATATCTGGTTTTTGTAGCTTGGCTTTGTACTTGATCAATGTTTTTTTAAGGGTACCTTTTGGAGCCTTTCCATGAGTTATCGGCGTGTAGTCTTGGTTTTCGAGATTGGTCACTTTGTTATTCACTCTGAAGGTGCTTAACTTCGCCACAGCTGGTGTGCTGGCTGTGCCTTTACTAGTACTGGCGTATTCACCCAGAGTCAAGTTTCGTATTTCCGTTGATAATCTTCTCTGCATCTTATCATCACCAGCTGGGGGTAGCTTGAGCTCTTTGGACAAAGTATCAGGGGCAATATCTCTCACACTCTGTCCGATCTCTCGTGCTAATTTGAACTCCACGAGGGTGAGATCTCGTATAAGTTGGTCCACTTCTTGTCGCAATGGGGAATCTGCATTTTGGTTCTGTGCTATTAGATGCACTAGCTCTTTGTCCTGCCCGAGACGAGTCTTCTCGACAACGTCTCTGTAAATGATTTCGGAAGACGGGACCATCATTTAAAGGAGAGAGTTCGGGGCCACGATATCTACATTATGCAGTGCGATAACAGTTGGGGTAACTGCACTGTCTGGAATTATGCATTTCCGTTCACTATGAAACTAATGGGAATAAAGGCCCCGAACTTCTTCTAGAATTGTGGGATACCATCTTGCGGCCACATCCTGATGCGACTTGATCCGGTTGCGGAAAACGGCATGTCCCACAGCATGCTGGGCGATGTCTGGTGTGAACTGGAACCCCACGTCCACACCCCAGTGTTTTATAGCCTTGTCTCTGTCGTCTCGAAGCTGTAGCACTTCTTTTGGAATGTTCTCCACCGCCAGCTTTCGCGAATCAAGATCAATGGTCTGGAAGAAGGGGATAGATATACGTGTGCCCAAACCAGCCTTCGGATTAAGAACTCGATGAATTGTGGCCTTGCAAACACCGTTCGTGATAGCCTCAAGCGTCTGTCCAGCGTTCACCACAAGGCTACCAGGCACATTGTCCACAGTTATCCAATCCCCCTGGAAATTCTGCACTTGGAGTGAGTTTTGGTGTTCTGTGGCCTGGTAAATGTAAGTGAGGAGATCGGAGTCACGATGGGGGCCTACTCCCTGGCCCGTATCAGGTAAATCATCTAGGGCCTGGGACTTTGCACCTTGGAGTTGTGCTGAGTCAGGGTATGCAATGAGCTTCATCTTGCACTGTTGGTTCTCTTTGAAAAAGCCGTCCAACGCTTCAGGAGAAAGACCAATTGCTTCACACGCAAGCCGTCTGAATGTGGTGCTGAGTAGGGTCATCTTTTCAATGTATGTGCTGATGACCTTTCTGAAGCCTGGAATATGCTGCTCATCAGGCCATAAATTGGGCCCTTCGATATTTTTGTAGATAGGGTCCCCTTCCTTTGGAGGAGGTAACTCGGTAGCCAAGTCGATTTGTTCACGCCAATCTGTTTGGGAAGCGGTGATTTCGTTGGCCAATCTGGTGTAGCCTAAAAAGTGTGGAGATTTGATCATCTCACAGTCCTTCTTCACGGCGTCGGGGAGCGCAAAGAATTTGAGCAGCTGGTCCTTGATTTCTTCGAAGTCTTGTCTGGAAGGTCCATAGTTCTCGTAGTTCACTAGGAGGAGGAAGCCCACATTGATGAGCGAATTGCGAAGCTCAGCGAGAAATTCGGGCTTTGTCGAAGGATCAAAGGCCTTTTCCAAGTCAAGAACCAGAATTTGTTGAAATGACATCTTTCTCAAAATTGATATGGAGATGATGATTCGCTTCGAGATTCTCCGTTGAGCCACAATTTCTACTTACGTCAGCACGTGAGAAAGGCTAATTTGGGGAAAAGTGTCGTAGCTTAATGTGATGTAGCTGCGAAACGTAGTCCTTGAGGGTCCATAAAGAAATTGAGCATGCAAAGTTTTGATTGGTTCTCGGAAAAGCACTTTGTCAATCCATCTCAACATTTCTGGTGACTTCTTCAGAAATTTCCCTTGAGGTCTTTTATGATTCGTCCTTCGATTCGTCTTTAGATTCGTCTTTAGATTCCTCTTTAGCTCCCTCTTTAGCTTCCTCTTTAGCTTCCTCTTTATTTTCCTCTTTAGATTCCTCTTTAGATTCGTCTTTAGATTCCTCTTTAGATTCCGCCTTCGATTCGTCTTTAGATTCGTCTTTAGATTCGTCTTTGGATTTGTCTTTAGATTCCTCTTTCACTTCCTCATTGAATTCCTCCTCGAATCCTTTCGTGGGTTTATCTTCGGATTCCTTCTTGGATTCGTCTCCAAATTCCTCTTTTTTCTCCTCTTTAGTTTCATCTGTCGACTTCCCCTTCGCTTCCTTCGACTCTACTTCAGAATCGATCTTCTCTTTGGCTTCCTCTTTGGCTTTTCCCCCAATTTCCTCCTTGACGACTTCTTTAGGCGCTTCCGAATCAGGCTCGCCCAACTCTTCGAGCATCTTCTTGGCTCCTGTTTCATCCCCACCTTCGAATGCTTCTTCTTTGTCTTCTTTGCCTGTATCCGCTTGTGCTTTATCCTCAAGCTCCTTGTCAGAAACTTGATTTAGGCTGATCTCCTTATCATCAGTGCTTTGACCTTGCGGTTCAGTAAGTAGCGTTTTTTCAGCTTCTTTGAAAAGCTGCTGCTCTTTATCAGCTGTGCCGTTTTGGCTTTCCTTGGCCACAGTGGGCTCATTTGTTGATGAGCCGTCCTTCACTGTTTCTGTACCATCGGAGTTACCTAAGTTGTCTTTGTCCTCCTTCTTCGATTCCATGCTGGGTTCGTCATTCTCCCCTTGTCCATTGGTTTCTAAGGACTTTCTTGCAGCTTCTGCTCTCTCTCCCTCGATATTATTCTTCATGATCTCCTCCATTCTAGTGTCTTCAACTGTTGGAAGTGCATTGACGTTCTCCCAAATGACTTGTCCAGAGTTACCATACCCTGGAATCTCCCCAAGCTTGACCCTGAAGAAGTCGATATCTTTTAGAAGCGAGTGTTTCTCATTGAAGTCTTTGAATTGTGGTAATTCGGTGCAGAAGCAATGCAAAAGCAACTTTTTGTAGTTGTCAAAGATTTGCAGCAAGATGAGAGAGCATTCAGTCTCGCGCATATATCTTGAAAGCACCTTTGCGACAGTGCTAGTCTCTTTCACCAATGTCTCCATGAACTGATGACATTGCTGGCCAGGTTTGAGAGGTTCCGACCAGTCAATTTTCACAATAGACTGGCAATGATTCATCGTACGGTCCTTCATTATCAGCACTAGTTTTGCAAAAAGCTCGTTTTCATGATCCTTATAGTTTGAGATCATTTTACCAAATGTGAGTTCCTCGCCCTGATTATTTTGATCGAAATCATCACTTTGATTTTTGAAGATGTGCTGGACAGAGCTGAGGAAAGCATGGTCAAATTCAATGGTTTGTATGCAAAGAGCGAGATGCTTCGTTGTGATGTGCTTAAGGCCCGCGGTTCTTGTAGCCCCAGCGTTCAAGATTGCTTGCGAAATTCTGGAGTTCATCACCTTGAAGTAGGTCAATATGTTCGCTTTTATAGTAGCAGCGCGAGAAGTGAAGATAGATGATATGACGATGTAGTCTCTGATGTTTTTGACAACATCGAGTATGAGCTTTGGTACCATGTATTCATCCTCGCCAATCTTAAGCTTGGATTTGCTTGGGGCATCGAGGATTCCCGTCTCATTACCCGCTTTCTCTTGTTCATAGAATACTAAAAGATTGGACCACTTCTTGCCATTCGAACCCATCTTTCCATCTGATTCATGAAACTTGCTGTATTCAAGAACCTCGTCGAGGATATCCTGACTTGCATTGAGAGAGGCTGAATCCGTGCACTCTTTCCAAATTTCCTTGTCGCAAATAGCGATGAAACGTTTAATGGAGCTCAGATGAAAACGATGGAGGTAATATCCAACATGATTTTTCACCCAATCGTTGAAAGAACTGCCTGGGCCAGTGGCATTGTAACCAGGATTGATGAATTCACACTCCAGAAGGTATGCCGATGAGTATGAAAAGAGTTTCAAGTATTCCTCTATACTGGAATCACAGATCTGCTCCAGACGAACATTCGAAATCTTCACCAAACGCACCTGAGTCAACTCTATAGCTCTATTGATTGCGTTCGTGATATCCAATGACATAACGTCAAGGGTATCGTTTGAGGACAATGCCGAAAGTGATAAATCCAACAAGAGCTTCTGGTGAATCGTGAGTCTTCGCAAACATTCTGACAAGCTAGCAAAGACTGTTTTCATCATAAGGAGGTACTCTTCGTGTGAAAGCCCCTTTATGTTGGATTGAAGGGAATTGCTTGCCATAGCAATTGATTCGACGCCTTGTGTTTCAGGCGCAACGGACGAGTCTCTAGACTCAGGGTTTGACAGGGCTTCAAGCTGTAATGGGTCGAGTTTGCTCAGCGACAGCGGTAAATGTGCTCTGATGATTGCCTTCACTTCCGTTATTATCTTATTTTGATACTCTCCAAATGCCTCAACTAGATGACTCGATTTGTGCAAGTTCTTAATGAAGATGGTGAGCTGCTCCTTCACGCTTGAGGGAACTTTTGTATATGAAGTGTTCAGCTCGGTGCCGAATTTCCTGCTGGAATCGATGGATATGTAAATACGATTCATGGTGTCCTTGACACTAATCAGGTTGTAATGAGACCTCAAGTCCTCAAGAAGCAAGTCAACGAATGACTCGATGTAGCCCTTGCTACAGAACAGCTTCAATTGTTGTAGCTTGTTTCTGATGGACGAAAGAGCGGGAACACCAGTGAGATCAACCAATGGATATTCGAAAGACGGGTAAAGTTTGAATGTATCTGGGTCGGGATATTCTTCGCGAGAAGTACCTTTGACAAGATGCTCGATTATTAAAATGCTGTCGAGGCACTCGCTATGATTGCCTGAGGAGTGTAGAGCCTCGGCCTTTTGAAACCAGCTGACCACTTCTTTGAGCTGAAGCACGGAGGATTCGAGATGACACACGTTTTGACGTTCGTCAAGAAAATCTAGAATTTTCAAACCGGCCTTCGCCTGGTCCTCCTCTATACTCTGGAATTTCTTCTGGATGCCGTGAAACTGATCAATGCAATCGGCTGACTGCACCTTGATACCTTGAATTTCACCCAACGTGCTGAAGAATGAGTCGGATGTCCTGGAAATCTCCTGAATGAGTTCCACCTCGACTGAATCTAAGTAATGTGAAAGTTTCTCCTGGACCTCGGTGTTATGTACAATATGGGTGCTGTCATGAGACTCAGGGTCGGGCAAGATTTGTGAGTTTTCCATCACCTGGCGAAATATCCTCGGGTCATCTAGATGGAAGTCAGGGTTTTCAAACACTGGCGGTATGGGCGAGTTTTCCTGCTCGAGGTGTTCCATAGACTGGTCCGGCGTGGGTTCAGAGAGTTTGTTTAAAACATCTTCGGTCAAATGTCGATTTGTCTGCTCAAAGCTCTTGTAGGCAGCAGCCATATCTTTGACCAATTCTTGGCTCACCCGCTTTGAGGACACCTTGTGTTTGAGCGATTGTAGTTGGATCTGAGGAATATCCCGGGACGTAGGCTTTGTCAAGTTGTAGATTGTGTTGGCCCCGCCATTGACCAGAAGATACGTCTTCAATGGCCTGTTCTGCCTGACTCTAGCAACATCAGAAGCCAGGGTAAGCTCAAAGATAGAGTTGGGTCCTAGCGGCAGAAACGCATCCACAGTTGCTTCATCTTCGCCCAGACCCATCTTCAATATGTTGAACGCCAGAATTATGCTGTCTTCGCCGGCAGAGTCTCGAAAGTTCAGGTTCACCGATTCGGTGGGAGGCTTCCTCGCCAGTTCTAGAGAGAGCTCACTAGCCACGTCTTCATTGATGTTGACTGTTGTGTCCATTGACGTACGTGCCGACGGAGTCGCATGATCTCCGTCGAGGGACATGATGTGGCGATTTGTGGAGGAGGTTGTTGTTGGATCTTGTCTACTTGATATGTTGGTACAGGAAGGCATGCGCTTACCCACCGGGTGGGTCTTGCAAAAAGTGGTATTTTTGGGTTTGGAGAGTTTGAAAATTGGGATTTGTGATACTTAGAGCTTGAGGACTCAATTCTTGGATTTATTTATATTTTAATTTGAATCTAGATTTATGCCAAGGTTGCGTATTTGCATGGATTATCCAATATGGACAAGCACTGCGAAAAGATGTACACTTGTGGTCTCACCGATTTGGAGTCCAGCCAGAATTAGAAACCTACAAAAAATATTAAAAAAAAAGTATTCGGCATTCAAATTAAACAGAGCCTTTCACAAATCTCCTGCTAAAAAAAACTCTTACGCCTTTAATCTTTAGTGCTTGGACTCAAATCTTTAGAGTAGTGCACAGAATCTGTGTGGCATTCCAGAAGCTTGCGAGTCTCACAAATCAGTTCATCTCATTCATTCATTCATCATGTCTGAACCCGCCAAACAAGAAGACAAGCCCAAGCCATGCTGCGTTTGCTTAGACGAAAAGAAAAATCGTGACGAGTGTCTTTTGTTCAACGGCCAGGAGTCCGGCAAGTGTGACGAGTTGATTCAAAACTACAAGACATGCATGAAGGGCTTCGGATTTGAAACCAAATAAGTCTCCAGACGCCTACCTTTATTCCTGTAAATATATATGCCAAGTGTGGGGCAGCTCCAAATAGACAAACCACAGAAGAATGCTAAGTTGTAGAACCGTAATGAGTGTCCAGGCTTGCTTGGGAGGACAATTTGGGCAAGAGGCTTTCGCCATCGCTCCCCATTTCGGGCCCGATGGTATCATCAGTGCCGCATCTAAGACGCCTAACGTTCGTTTTGTAAATCACCTGGTTCTGGATGAAGTTGTCGATCAAGATCAACTGCAAGCAGTTCATGAAGACGGGCACAACAAACATCACCACGAAGATCTCAAACTCGTTGGGATACTCATCGAGCCAGGCAAGAAGGATCTTGCTTGTGATCCATAGAAGCTGTGTCTCGAAACACTCCACAAATCCATACAAGATGAACTTAGTCACCATCAACGCACTGAAGTAAACGCCAAGCTGCTTGAAGTACGCCCTTCTGCTGGGTTTGTGTGGATCTGAGCCGTACTGACCAGACTCTATCTGGCTCATTCCGAGGTGAGCCTTGCAAAACCAATTGAAGCACCTGAACACTAAGTAGAGCACATACACGCCAATGGTGCAATCAAACACAATGCTCAAAAAGTACCAATCACAAGGATCGCCCAGCTCTTCCTTCGAGGTAAATTCTTCCGGCAGCGTCTTGATTATTGATAGTAGCACGTTGAAGACATGAA
Organism: Candidozyma chanthaburiensis; assembly: GCA_030579055.1. Classification (NCBI taxonomy): domain Eukaryota; kingdom Fungi; phylum Ascomycota; class Pichiomycetes; order Serinales; family Metschnikowiaceae; genus Candidozyma; species Candidozyma chanthaburiensis. The sequence continues at coordinate 286,951 of JAKUAA010000014.1, read as the reverse complement.
CCCCAAATGCACCGATCACTTGCTTAGACACATCAAAGATCCAGACCGGCCACGTTCGCCTGACAGGATACTCGTAAAACCGTTTCACCAAAAGCGACAGTAGACACAAAAGACCCAAGAGGGCCTGGGTAATTAGCGAAAAGGTACCCACCAATTCACATTTGCCATCAGAGTCGTTTTCGGTGCGGGACCGTGTGACTCTAGTTTCTATGAATAGCGTACTGGCCATGAAGGCCCAGAAAGACGTTAGGCCGGATGGGGGAGCCATAAGCTAAAATACGCTTGGATGTTGCAGAATAAATAAAATTTGGGGGTTGGTGGGGTTTCAGTCACAAAAGCTGCAGCAAGCTAGTGATGGTAAATGCATGGGCTGCGTGGTGTACGGGTGCGAGGATACCCACATGGCTGCAAACAGACAAACCCACTAGGCTGGAGATATGGAGTCATTTTGTATATTCGTAAGCGATAAATGAGCACCGTGCTGGTGCATGGGTTACCGATCTATTCTTTCTTTAGCTGCTATTTTTGTTCCAGCTTCCTAGGAAACTTTTCACGGCCAGGCCCTTTCCTTTTCTCTGATTACTAGAATCCTCTGAATCTGACGACGAGACATTGAGGCCGTTTGCACCCGCCACTTTGTACAATGACGAGTAGCTGTCAGGGCTCTTGGCGCCCTCGGACGGCGGACGGGCATCCTCTATATCTGAGTCTGACTCGCTCTCGGACTCAAGCACAAATCCTCCTCTGGGAGACTGATTCACTATCGGCGGCGATGCCTTTCCCAGAAACGCATTGGCAGATGTGGTATGAGGAGGCAATGCTGAGGCTTTCCTCTGAAGAGGGGGCAGCGTGGCTCCGCTCAAATGGCGTCTTTCCGCTGCATCTGACTCTCGCTCTCGTGTTGCATTATTCGGCGTGGGGTCGAAGAATACGTCTGATAGTGCGCTTGATTCCTCGGGTTTAGACTCCGTCTTGGTGAGACCGCCTTCCCCCGTGAAGAATTGACTCGAAAGAGAGCTCGATGAATGAGGCTGCTTCAGCAAACTTGTCGACGAAGAGTATCTCGGATTGATCAGCGATACATGGCCCTCCAGAGGCTCTTCTGACATGTTCACGTGTTCCGGATAACTCGACTCATCTTTGTTACCATCATTGGCAGTCAAACCACCGAAGACCAGCTGAGCAAGCGAGGAGCTGGAATTGCGTGCGCTGATGGAGAGGGCCTCATCTTCGCTACCACTGTCGGAGTCCGAGCTGCTCTCGTCCAAGGAAAATGGGTTAGGTTTGGGTTTATTAGCGGAGGCAGCCGAGTCATCGAGCGAGGAAATAGGCAATTTTTCTGAGTTGGATTTGTCAGTATCGTGGCCGTAGCTAATGACATCAAGAGGGGCTTTATCAAAATTGCGGATGTCTTCGTTCTCGATGATCTCGTAGTCAAAGTTGGAGCCCAATGCAATATTATCTGGCACGTCGACCACATCAGGAACCCGGTCTCTCTCACTCGAACCGTATATGGCGTGGTTGGGGTCGACCTGGTAGACCGTGTTGTAGTCATAATGGTAGTCGTACCCTCTATTACTGAAATTGCCCACGTTGTGAGACAAGCTTGATGTGTAGGGATTCTCTTCATCGCTCTCCTCGTCGGACGTGCCATAATTCAACGATGTGGAGGGAAGTAGCTCGATTGTACTGTAACGTCTCAAGTTCGATGGCAATGGTGTGTCTTTTCTCTCGACCTTGTTATCTTCTCTCTTGTACAAGCCTGGGTGGTGGCTGGCGCTGGAAGATGAAGGTACTTTCAAGAAGAAGCCACCTTCTTCATCATCGTCGTCCTCATCGTCATCGTCTTCGTCACCAACTTCCGAGTCCAACAGGTGCATATCACTATCATCGTAGTAGCTCTCTGCACCGGCACCATAATCCTCATCATCTTCGTCATCATCGTCATCATCATCATAAGATTCGAAGGTGTAGCCTCCAGGAGCCGATGGGTCATGGATGGCGATGCACTGGCGAACCTCGTTGTTGAATTTGACATGGCGGTCCTCCTTGGGTGGTTTTTCTGAGTGGGCAAACGAAGAACGCAATGGCGAAGGGGCGTCATGCTGTGGCGAGGCAAGTTTCTCCAAGCCATACTGTGAAGCATCATCTGTCTCAGACGCATGCGAGACGATGGACTCAAGCTCAGGCAAGTTGGCGCTCGAGTTATTTTGCGAGTTACTTTGCGAGAAGTTCTTGTACTGGGAATTCAACTTGGCCGAGATGGCATTGTAGTCAAAGTACTCGGGTGGTCTATCTGAGACACCCGCCTTGCTTGCGGCCTCACGTCTGGCCTGGTGCTCGGCCTCTTCACGACGGTTCTGCTCCTGATCGGCACGGGCGGAGGCTATTTCGAGTTTTCGCAAGTTCAGGTGGCTGATCATCATGTCTTCGACGGTTCGCTTTTTGAGGATGGGCTTTGGGCCTGTGCTTCTGCGAGCTATGGCAACGTCTCCAGCTACGGCGTTGGTGGCTGTTTCCGAAGCAGAGCGGGATTCGTCGCCGTGGTCGTGGTCGTCATCGTCAAGAATGGGCCCGTAGAGCCAGGTGACGTCGCTCTCTTTGGACCAATTGACCGCTTCTGGACTGATGGTCTTGAGGTTGGAGCGCCGCTGGGCCCAGGTCCGCCAACTGGCATTCTCCAACCGTGCGGCGTTGGCAACACTCTTTCTCCGGGAAATCACATACCTCCAAGACTTGCTGATATCGGCCACATCCCACTGATGCGAAAGATAGTCCACATGTCTCGAGGGTTCTACAGCCACATCGGTGTCGTCGTGCGGAATAAGCTCCGGACTCGTGAGAAATGGCGGCGTCGGGGTGTTCATTGAGGCTGCTGTGGGTGACTGTGGGTTCTGACTGTTCTGGGCTTCCAGTGGTGCTTCAGTGCCAACCCTGAGAGCGCCCGTTTTCAGCTGCTCGTCGGTCTGGTCTGGGCTGCCTTGCTGGCGGGCCTCAGCCTGCTCTTCAATCTTCTTCTCCTGCTCGCTGGGGTCGATGAATTCGTCTAGAAGTCCAAGCGAACGAGTCCGCTTGAGCTTGAAGGTGGTGTTCTGGAAATGGTCGTCGTCCTCGGCGTCCACGTGCTGAGACGTACTAGCACCTCCGGTAAATACCTCTCCCTGGTTGGACATGACGGTGGCACTAGAGCTAGATTGCGGAGGGGCTGGTGGTGGATGGGTTGGTCACTTGGTGGTGGTTGCGGCAACCGAGCTTCGGTGGGTTGCACCTTTAAGAAAAAAACTGGGGATATGCTGGATGCTGCAGCGCCTTCACTTGTAAGAGTGGCTTTAGGCGGGAGTCTATGAAAAGGGTTGTGGATTAGAGACACCTGGGGGTGAAAACGTGAGTGACACTTGAGCTCCCTGGGTATAGGTTTACTGCACGAACACCAGTACACCTCGCCTTGGCTTCATCGTTGGGCCCTGAGGCCTAAGGTGAGGCGAGAGGCCGGAGAATGAGAAACTTAAAGAACACTTTGATCTTTTTACTATAAATTGTGGGTGATGGTGTCTGATTTATGTAATGATAAGGACTGTCTGTTTTGAACTGACTGGGATTTCTGACCGTTTAGCCCACCCGCAAATACGCATCCTGCAGGACACCGTTGGTGGCCACAAAATGATGATGTTTTCTGACGAGCCGGAGGCTCTGGGATCTCGCCTGAATCGAAAATCTACTTTCTGAGTATGGCAAGTATAGCCCTCTTGACTCCTCCCTCTCGGAATATCAAGTGACAGCAACCTGTGCGCGCTGCATGTCTGGCGGAATGGGTGCAAATTTCCAAAGATCAGTCGACCATATTTACAAGTGAGGGGACTGAGTTCGGTTTCGGATAAAAGCAGTTTCTCGAGTTTTCACTTGAGTTAAGTGGTTCGGATGCCGGAGGTATGGGTCCGGATCGTGGTCTGGGCCCGGACTTCGGAGTCTGTCGGAGTCATGGGACCAGAAAGACACTAGTCACATATGACATAACAGGGACATGTCCCTCAAGACCAAGGTTTTAGCCCAGGAGCATGATTATGAGATTCGCTGGCATTCGTGTTCTGTGCCTGAAACCGGCTTGCTTCCAATCAGACATCCGAAGTCAGACCCCAGCTGGAACTAAAGAAGGTCGCTGCTAATTAACCTAGCTTTCACTCTTCATCGCCTCCTTCTCTTCTTTGATCTTTTTATACTTGGCCACGACTTCATCGTGGGTTCGCTTCCGCTCATTGTAGGCAAGCTGTTTCTTGTGACGTCGGCTAGATTCATGGATTTTCCAGTTCGTTTCTCCCACAGCCACAAGTGGCTGGCCTTGCAGGTTTTTGCACACTGGACACTCAAAATGCTTCCAGTTGGCACTGCTCTCCTTGAGTTTGTTGCTTCTGAAGGATTCAAAGAACTCAGACGTGGGGAGAAGTCCCTTCAAATGTTCAGGCGCCTCAGGCTCCAACACCTTTGTGGGTCCATTCTCCAAAAATTGCTGAGCCACTCTAACTCCTCTCCCCCCCACGTTAATCCCCCAGCTTCCCAAATCCGTGGCATCCAAAAGGTACATCTTGCCGCCATACATGTAGTCAAAACGGGCCTCTTTGTGGAGCTCCACGCCCAACATCTTAGTGATCCACTTCACCTGGTACTTGGCATACTGTCTTGTTCGGATCTTCATTCTCTCCACGCCCTCAGCAAATGCGTTGGGATCACCCTGACCGCCATGGAGCCACGGCAAAAACTCCTTGAAGCCAATCACTTGAAGAATGCTTCGGCTGCAGTCGGGCTCGGGATCTTGCTGTTTGTAAAAGTCGTAGAGCTCCTGGATTTCCTGTAAAGCTCCGTCCTCCATCATCTTATCTACCCGCACATCGAGCCGATCCAGCAAAACTTCTTTGTCACAGTGAAGCCACAATATGAGCGTATTGTATTTGAGGCACGAGTCTTCAAATTCGTCAAGTTTCTGTTCTTTGTAAACGTCACTGGCCTTTTCACCAGTGGTCAAGTAGATCTCGAGTGCTCGTCTGATCTTCCTTTGGTCCACAGGATGGAACTTCCCTGCGATCACCGGATCGACCTCCTGAAGCTTTCTGAAGCTCTGTTCCACAGGTCCATTAAGCAATGCTTCCTCTTCCGCTGTGAGATCTCGTAGTTTGGCCACTCTTTCCCGCTCTCCAGCGGTCTTGTTCTTGAATAGAAGCTTCTGGAGGTAGTAAAATGTGCCGCCGATGATGATGGGAGTCTTGCCCCTTGAATGAATGTCTTCGATAGCAGCATTAGCTTCTTCACTGAATCGATGAATGAAGTAGTCTTCTCCCCAGTTAACATGGTCCATAACGTGGTGAAGGATTCCCTCTCGTTCTTCGATAGGGTGTTTATTTGTGATGAGAGGAGCTCGCTTGTATACTTGCATGGAGTCGGCGTTGATGATCTCACCGTTAATCTTCTTGGCCAACTCGATACTTAGCTATACTGTTAGCAACGCTAAAAGATGTTTCATGTCACACATACCTGTGATTTGCCCACACCAGTGGTGCCGACTATGGCGATGACGTTCTTTTTCGGTTTGCTCATGATACGATTCTTCATATATCGTAGATATCTCAATATCATGTGCTCATCTGGCGATGGATGAGCATCATCATCATCATCGCACTACTACTTATTGACATGGACTGCATCAGTGTAGGTCTAAATCCTGCGATGATTCTCGAAACGCTCTTTGGCTTCGGGGAGCTGCTAGTGGGGTTCCCGGATTTTGCATAGCATGTTCTATGTCATGCAACTTGTTTTGGTTCTCGATGTTGAGCTGTAGTTCTCTGGCCTCCTCTCGTCTTTCATACAAGTAATGGTTCACATCGTGTAAGACGGCATTGCCCCTGTCCAAAAAGTCAGAATAGAATTTAGACGCCTGGTTGAGGTTTGAAACAAGGTCGAGATACAGAACGTATGCTTCCTCGAATCGCTGCAACGCCTGGTGTCTCTTATCTTGAGACGCATTCTCTGAGTACTGGCGCACCTCAAGAAGCTGCAAATTCTTCTCGTGTATCTGCTTTTCTAGACCCATTTGTTTTTCCTTGAGCAGGTCAACCTGAGTTAGGTCGGAGTTGAATGCTTTCGTGTGACTTTCGTAGACAGGTTCGAATTTCCTCAGACAGATCTTTCCCTCGTCGTCCAAAAACTTCTTTGGGTTCTTCCTGTATTGGCTCATGATGACAGGAAATATGCTGTGATCTCTGGACTTAACACCCACCGACGAGATTAAGCGCTGCTTGCTTTGTTCGATTTTGTCTCCACTGGCGAGTAATTCTCGGAGTTGTCCAATTACTTGGCCAACTTGGGAATTCACGTGTGCATGGGAAGATCGAGGGATAGTGTTGACAAGCTTTTGCTTTCCGCCACAGTACACAACTAAAATATCTCTGATGGCCTGGTACAGCTGCATTATTAGTGTGTCGCTTTGCAGTCCCTGATCGAGGTACGATGCCATTTTGGAAACCCTCGCATTTAGCTCCGAAGCCGTGACATCTGAAGGTTCACGATTCCACCTATCTGACCCTAGCTTCTCCCTCATCAAACGATCCTCATACCTCTCCATCGAAAGCCTCTCACTACAAGCTTCCACAAGATCTTCACACTGCTTGGCGAGTCTGCCAATCTCGAGCATGGAGCTATCAATTAATTTTGTTCCTCCCATGGAATTGATTTCTTGCGAGTGATGAAGCAAAGAGTCGGGAACACTCTCAGGCTTCTGTATGGCATCTATTGAGGCAGGAAGGTCCCGTTCGGCGAGAAACTTGTTAAACATTCTCGTCAAAGCCTGAAGCGGCTCATGGAAATGGTCTACGACGAAAGCTTCTTGACGCTCCCTGAAGGCCTGGGCGATCTGAATGATCGTGAATGGAACAAGGTTCTGAAAGGCTTCCTTGTCAGCAGGCTTGTCAAAAAACTCTTTTGAGAGCTCTGCACTCACCATGGCGGCCCCTTGTATTACTGGCAATGCCTTGGCGTCAGGAACTGGTTTTAGGTACACCAAATCATTGTCCTTCTCAGCGCTTTTAAGAGTGCTTTTCACCATGTCCGTCAACCCTTGAAGATCCTCAACCACAGGCTTAGTAACGTATTTCTTATATTTTCCTCCTTCATCACACAACTTAGAAGCTATCTTCAAATGCGCTACCTGGTTGCCATACTCGAATCCATCAAGTGCCACAACAGACATTCGGTATTGAGCAGCTGCCTCGAAGTGATACCCCTTAACCTTGAAATGATTGATCCAGTCTAACGTAATTGCATCAGACTCAGCCCCAAACTCAGCTGCCTGTTTATACAATTCTGAGACTTTTTTTGACAAGCGAGCTATCAAGTGGTCCTTAACAGTCTTGCCCATGGCGGCCTTCAGCCACACAAGCTCTTGCGCCTGGGCAATTAACATTGTTTTGATACATTGAAGAGTATCCTCATCAAAATCTGGAATCCCTGAAAGAGCTTCTTTGTTCAGTCTTATCAATGCATCGAAGAATCCAGCAGCCGTCTTCAATGACGTGCAAGCCAGCTTAAGACCGTCATCAGTATAGGCACTTTCATGAAGCGCTTTATAAGAATATAAGCAACCCATTTCGTAGACCAATTGGAGTTGCTCCTGCTTCCACGAGGTGAAGGAGCAATGCTTGGGCTGGTAGCGGAGTGTACCGTACCATTCGAATTCTACACAATTATCCATGAACTTGTTGTTGACATCGGAAAGGAAATGGTAGTAGTTATACAAAACGTCTTCGAATCTTTGAGTGTTTGGGTTCGCTTCTCGTGATAGCACCGCTAGCTCGTTTTGAAGATGCTGTGCGTAGGTAAGGTCCTCTTCGAATGACGTCACAGGCTGAAAATAGTCCTTTCTAATGAGCTCAGCAAGCGTTTCAAGTAGCGGCTTGGCATCGCATATTCGGAAGGGGATTTGTATCAAATTGTTGAACATGGTAGCAAATGGCGCACAATGCTTAGCTACCTGGGGTAATCAGTGTTGATTTCGCACACAGGCATCGGTGTTTGTTAGCGCGAATTGGCTGCGAAATCTGGCTCCAATTGCAGCTTGACATTGGAAGACGCCATTTCCACCATCGCAACGAGAGAGTGGAGGTTAGCTGCCCGTGCTTCCAAAGCTTCTTCCTCCAATTCCATAACTTTGGCAAGGACGGCGCCATTGTCGGTCTCATCAACGAGTTTCTGCGCTGCGTCAACGATGGCATCATACTTTTCTCTGGCAGCTTCGTTGTACGCGGCAGAGTTTTGGTCTATTTGGGAGTCTGATTTGTTGGCTGATTCGTGGAGTTCATTGAGAATTGCGAAAGCTTCGTCAATGGCTTCCTTGGTTCTCGGTAGGGAGAAGTCATTTGGTGGTAGCTCTTGTGGTACGCCAGACTCCAACTCTTTGTTGATGGCAGCCAAGACCTCCCTCTTTTTAAGAGGCTCAAGAGGACGGATTTCATCGGCAACGAAGGAAGCGTCAACATTTTGCTTGTAATCTGCTTTGATAAGCTTTTGGAATTCGACAGCAATTGCCTGGTCCAATTCAGGTAAACCAGGGCTAAGCTTCTTCAAAAGTCTGGGGTCTGGAACAGCTAAACCACGAATGCTCGCCAGAGTTCGTTCAAAAGCCACATCAGACCCCAAAACTTCCAGCTCATCATCATCACCCAGGTCAGCAGAAAGCGCTTGGACATCGATCTCTAGTTTCGGTAACCTTAGTTCGACGTTGTTCTTAGGAGGAGGGAGCTTGGAGAACAAGGTTTTGATGAAGTCACGGAACCTCTTGATAGAAGTGTTTTTGTCAGGCTTTGCTTCCAGGAGTATTCTTTTTGGTGCCGTTTTCTCGTTGGCCTGCAAGAGATCCTGGCTTGCCTCCGAGATCCTATCATGAGCACGTTGAACGTCATTTTCCGTGGTACCTGGCGCTGGTAAGTCTAGCTTTCTTCTTTTGATGTCCTGGTCAGCAGCGTCAGAGAAAAGCTTGGCAGCATCGGCGAGCTCTTGCCTCTGTCTCTTTTTAATTTTCTCCTCGTTATCAACCGCTTTTTTCTTAGTCGTCTCTCGTGGGGCTTCTACACCCTTGAACTTCACTCGTTCTTGGAAGCTCAATTTCTCTCTATCATTCACCAAGCTCTCGTCTGTTGTGTCGTACAAGCCTGGAGGCGGGGCATGCTCGTGTGGAATGTCAGCATTATAGTCGAAGTCGTTCCGTTTCTTCTTGTTCTTCAGCTCCAAGCTCATTCTCACCCCAGCAGCCTTCATGTCTCTTCTCTTTTCTAAAAGTGTAAGGCGACGATTCTCCTGAACCATTCTTTCTCTTTCTTTCCGCTTGGCTTTTTTACCCACAGTATTCGCCAACCTAGCCTTGGCCTCACTCAACATCTCCTGTTCATCCTCATCCATATCCTCCATATCTGGGCGAGAGGGTAAACTTTCGTAAGCGTTTCCCAAGGCCGGTAGCGTCTCAATGCCTGGACCAGATAGCTTTAGGTCTTCAGTCTCCTCATCATCTTCCATGTTCCCCATCGCTCTATCTAGAAGCTGCTGGTATCTTTCGACACACTGAGTCGGGGTGCGGCCCATGATGGGGGCGATACTTCTCCATTGATTAGGCAAAAGCTTCGCTAGACCTAGCAATTTCTCGTCTTCTTCTAGACTCCATTCATCTCTCTTGATTATGGGGTTTAGGTACTCATTCCATCTAGCCTTGGCTTGTTTGGCTGTTTTCTTCGGTAGAAGCGATGCAACACGGGCCCATTGTGTGAGGCCATATTTGGATACAGCAGCTCGAAGAATTTGGTCTTCGACATTTGTCCACTGTCCTCCTTTGACATATATGGGAGGAGCCATTGTGGTTAGTGAGAGAATCAAGATGCACTTTGGGTGCGAAAACAGAGCATCTTCACCATGGGATTCAGGAATCGATGATAAAGGACTACCGCTTGCATCTCGTGAATTGAGGTATGAAAGAGGCTGAACCAAAGAAGTTGAAAAAAAATGTAAAAAGAAAGATGGGAAGTCTAGGCTAAGCAAAAAAACGACCTCGGTGAGGGTCGAACTCACGATCTTAAGATTAACAGTCTTACGCCTTAACCAACTTGGCCACGAAGTCGCTGTGTGTTTAGAACTGTAGCAGGCATTATATGTCACATATGCCCAAATACACTTCAAAACCCTTCACCAGGTGTACTTTCATTCAATGTTTTGAACTCTCAGGAACAGCTCTGTGGGTGCGAAATGCCCAAAAACGCCCGGAAACGGGCTTTTTGCTAATTGGACCATGGGGAAGGCTTTGACATGATAGAAGGTACTTTCTGGACGCAGCTGAAGCTGATACTATTCCTGAAATAGAAAATATAATCACATAAAAGAAGTATTCGCTGAAGAAATCGAAAAGTTTCGGCACTCAGAGATTCTATGACTTAGAGTAATCATTCCGCGGGTCATCGGGTCCACTTAGATTTGCGATCTAAAGATTAGAGATAATTCCTTTGCTATAATTTTGGGCCATTAAAAGAATCAGGGAAGATTGTATTGTGTTCTTTGTGGAACACTAGAGTAGCACTCAGGCAAGCGCGCATATTGAAACACTTAGCTTCCAAAGAGTAATTTATCAATACCTACGAAAGTTTGTGAGCTCAAAAGAAACCAAAGGAACAATTGTTATCAACTGTGCCTTCATCTTTCAACTTATTCCCATAAAGCGACCAAAAGCATCTCTCAAACTGAGGTGCAGTCATCATCAATGTTAGTCTTATCTTAAGCATAACACCTCAAAACTCCTTCCAGAAACAATGGAGTATCTAGATATGGCGCTCAAGCTAGCCCTAATAGCGAAGCGAGATTTTGTCGTTCAAACTACTGACTATGAAGCCTGCGTGGAATCGCTCAAGTACATTGCCAAAGAAGGGTTTGGCATTAAAGACATTGTGGAGGTTGATCTCAAGGAGCTAGATGTCAGCTTCGACGCCATTGCAGAGAGACTCGTCAACTCGGATCTGATGGTACACAGCATGATAATATGGAAAAACTTGGAAAACGTGGAGCTAGACTTTGGAAGGAAACGCAATCTCCTACGAGTGTTTGACCAGTTATCACGATTTGGTAAGGTATCGTCGAGAGGCAAAGATACCGAGCCCTTCCAGCTTGGGGCTCACATGGTGAGAAAGCCACCTTTATGCATTTTGATCCCGGTGATCGTGAACGGTTCCCACATGCCCAGGATCGATCCACAAATCAAAAGCCGCTTCATCTTCTCCCAATTATACTTCCCAATTAAGAATGACAGCATAACCTTTGATACGAATCGTGAAGATATCTTGAGTGCAAGAACTAGGGTAGACGAAGTTTACGTGAAGGCGACGGTTGAAGAGTATGCCTCTTCCTTGCTTGTCTTCACCAGATCCCACCGTCTATGCTCTTTGGCTCCCCTTTCCTCCAGGCCTCCATTGTCAGCAAGAGAGAACGTCATACTATTGGCAAAAGTGCTAGTGCTTGCGAGATCTGATGATGATGAGCGTTTGTTTGTCACACCAGAGCACATCAAAATTGCCTATCGCAAAGTGGCACAATGGCTTGTAGACTGGGAAACAAATCCGATTTTTAATGGCACCAACGAGGAGGAGGACTATAGGAGGAAGATGGAGATTTCGATGCTTACAGGCGACTGGTTCGGCAGTGAGTGGAGGTATGTTGAAAGCTACCTCAGAAAAAATGCCTCAAAAGGCGACCCGAATTCCACCACAGGATTCACCAATCCACTTGTCGAGGATATTTTGATGTCGGTGCAACCGCCAATCTAGTGAAAGGCACTGCCCAACGGTAAAGGGGAATGAATAAATATAATTTACGAAATTTACAGTGTAGTCATCCTTTACTCGAGGAATGCACTTTGGTAAAGGAGCAGTCAGAGCCCGTGAGGTATCCACTAGTTTGGAGTTCGATGGCTGGTTGACAGTTGGCTTGGTTGCTAAAGATAGCACATGACAGCACCCATAGCGAGGTGTTGGATTGACATTGATCTACAAATTTACCAACTACACGGAATTGGGCGACCATGATTCGGCCGCAGCTTCCTCATTGAATTCGAGGTGTTTCAATGAGTCCTTCTGATTCTCTCCATAAGGGCCAGTATTAGCTGTATTTCCAGATCCGGCCCGAAATTCGCCGCGATAACCGGATCAACCCTCCTAGTGAACAACACAGACAGAGGCATGACCAATATTCAAAATTTCAACGAAGACTAGTAATTCAAGAACTATCCTAGCTTATGTAATAATTTTAGCCGCCTCAATCAAAATCAACTTCGTCGACAAGACCAAACAGGTACCGCACCCGTGCATCCCGCTTACATAATCCAACGAGGCCACCTAGAAACAAAACCACGAAATCAAAACCCACCTTCCACTTCTTGCTACCGTTCCTTTTACGCCAACCCCACAACAGAACCCTACGTTTTAAATAACTCAATCTTTGTGAGGCTGCTGGTATAAATATGACGGACATTCCCATCAATTTCACCCAATTGGCTCAGTTGACCCAATTGGGCATTCAGCAGCAGTCGCTTGATTTCAAGTCCACAACACTTGAGTCGGATCACTACATCTGTGTTCGTGAATCTGGTCAGCAAGGTAACACCGTGGCCATTATTGATGCTCACAACAACTATGAGGTGACCAAAAAGAACATGACCGCCGACAATGCAATCATGCACCCTACTGAAAACGTGATTGCTTTGAGGGCCAACGGCACTGCTTTGCAGGTCTTCAATTTGGGTACCAAGCAAAGATTGAAGTCACACACACTAGAGCTGCCTGTGGTGCTTTGGAAGTGGTTGACCAATGAGGTGTTGGGTCTTGTTACCGCCTCCACTATTTACACGTGGAACATCTTTGATGGCACCAATGATGGGCCTGTCAAGCTTACTGACAGACACCACACGCTCAACAGCTGTCAAATTATAAACTTTGTTGCTGAGCACGACCTAAATTGGTTTGCTGTTACGGGTATCGCCCAAGAAGACGGCAGAATTGCTGGCCACATCCAGTTGTTCTCCAAGTCCAGAGGTGTGTCCCAGGCAATTGAGGGTCATGTATCTCGTTTTGCCCAAATCACCCTTAGCGGCGCTTCCCAGCCCACAAAGGTCTTCTGTATTGGTAACAAGACTGCCTCAGGCCAAGGCAACTTGCACATTATCGAAATTGACCATGTTGACGGCAACCCTCCATTCCCCAAGAAGACCGTCGAAATCTTTTTCCCTCCTGATGCCACTAACGATTTCCCTATCTCGTTACAAACCTCCAACAAGTACGGTATCATCTACATCTTGACGAAATACGGTTTCATCCACTTGTACGACATTGAGACCGGCTCCAACTTGTTTGTCAACAGAATCACTGCTGAGCCTGTCTTCACTGCCGCCCCCTACAATGAAGGTACTGGTCTCATCACTATCAACAAGTCCGGTCAGGTGTTGGCTGTCGAGATTGCAAAGGACAAGATTATTCCCTACGTCTTAAACAACTTGTCTGATGTTTCTTTGGCCTTGTCGCTCTCCTCCCGTGGTGGCTTCCCTGGTGCCGAAAACTTATTCCAGCAGCAATTTCAAAGCTACTTGAGCCAAGGTAACTACACTGACGCTGCTAAGGTCGCTGCTTCTTCTGAGCAGTTGAGAACGCAGGACACCATCAACAGATTGAAGCACATCACTCCATCTCCAGGCCAAATCTCTCCTATTTTGCAATATTTCTCCACTTTGTTGGACAGAGGTACCCTTAACAAATACGAGTCTATCGAGCTTGCCAAGCCAGTCTTGCAGCAGGACCGTAAACCCTTGTTCGAGAAGTGGTTGAAAGAAGACAAATTGACTTCCAGTGAAGAGTTGGGTGACATTGTCAAATCGTACGACACCGCTTTAGCTTTGGCTGTCTATGTTCGTGCCAATGTGAACATTAAGGTTGTCTCGTCTTTGGCTGAGTTGGGTCAGTTCGAGAAGATTCTTCCTTACTGCCAAAAGGTTGGCTACAACCCCGACTTCACCAACTTGATTCAAAACTTAGTTCGCGTCAATCCAGACAAGGCCAGTGAGTTCGCTGTGTCTTTGTTGGCCAACGGTGATGGTAACTTGAATATCGAGAACATTGCAGATTTGTTTTTCTCTCAGAACTACATTCAGCAGGGAACTGCTTTCTTGTTGGATGCCCTCAAGAATGACACTCCATCCGAGGGTCATTTGCAGACGAAGGTTTTAGAAACCAATTTGTTGCATGCTCCTCAAGTCGCTGATGCCATCTTGGGCAACCAGATGTTCAGTCACTACGACAAGCCCAGCATTGGAAAATTATGCGAAAAGTCTGGTTTGTTCCAAAGAGCTTTGGAGCACTACGACGATTTGAAGGATATCAAGAGAGTTATTGTTCACACCAATGTCTTGCCAGGAGACTGGTTGGTCTCTTACTTCGGTCAATTGAACGTTCAGCAATCTATGGCTTGCTTGAATGAATTGATGACCAACAACTTGCAGCAAAACTTGCAGATCGTTATCCAGGTTGCCACTAAGTACTCTGATCTTCTTGGCCCTCTCAACTTGATCAAGCTCTTCGAAACTTACAAGTCCAATGAAGGTAAGTACTACTACTTGTCTTCAATTGTCAATTTGACTCAAGACCCTGATGTTGTCTACAAGTACATTGAGGCCGCCAGCAAGTTGAACCAAACCAAGGAAATTGAAAGAGTCGTTAGAGACAATAACGTCTACAACGGTGAAAAGGTCAAGAACTTCTTGAAGGAAGCCAATTTAGAGGACCAATTGCCTTTGATCATCGTTTGCGACAGGTTCAACTTCGTTCACGACTTGATCTTGTACTTGTACAAGAACAAGTACTTCAAGTTTATCGAAGTCTACGTTCAGCAAGTCAACTCCGCTAACACACCACAAGTCGTTGCTGGTTTGTTAGATGTTGATTGTGATGAGAACATCATTAAGAACTTATTGATGTCAGTTTTGGGTAGAGTTCCTCTCAAGGAGTTGGTCGAAGAGGTCGAGAAGAGGAACAGATTGAAGATCTTATTGCCATTCTTGGAGAAGACGTTGGAAGGCGGTTCGACCGATCAGGAAGTTTACAACACTTTGGCCAAGATCTACATTGACTCGAACAACAGCCCCGAAAAGTTTTTGCAGGAGAACCAACAGTACGACACTTTGTCTGTGGGTAGATACTGTGAGAAGCGTGACCCTTACTTGGCCTATATTGCCTACTCCAAGGGTAACAACGATGACGAGTTGATCAACATCACCAACGAGAACAAGATGTATAAGTATCAGGCTAGATACTTGTTGGCTAAGTCCGACTTCGACTTGTGGGCTAAGGTTTTGAGTCCCGACAATGAGTACAGAAGACAATTGATCGACCAGGTTGTTTCCACTGGTATTCCTGAGTTGAGTGATCCCGAGGCCATTTCCGTCACTGTCAAGGCCTTCATGGAGAATGATTTGCCCCAAGAGTTGATTGAGCTCTTGGAGAAGATCATCTTGGAGCCTTCTCCATTTAACGACAACACTTCGTTGCAGGGATTGTTGCTCTTGACTGCGATTAAGGCTGACCCTACTCGTGTGGCCAACTACATCGAGAAGCTCGACAAGTTTGACCCCAATGAAATTGCACCATTGTGTATCGACAACGACTTGTTTGAAGAGGCGTTTGAAATTTACGACAAGTTCGAGCAGAGAACTGATGCCATGAAGGTTTTGGTTGAGGACATTATGTCGCTCGACAGAGGTGAGCAGTATGCTGAAAAGTACGACACTTCTGAATTGTGGTATCAGTTGGGTACCGCTCAGTTGAACGGTTTGAGAATTCCTGAGGCCATTGACTCTTACATCAAGTCGAAGAACCCACAAAACTTCGAGCAGGTCATTGAAATCGCTGAGCGTGCCGGCAAGGAGGAAGAATTGGTTCCATTCTTGGACATGGCCAGAGAAACTTTGAGAGAACCTTCGATCGACAATGCTTTAATCAACTGTTATGCTAACGCCAACAGGTTGACTGATATCGAGAAGTTTGTCGCCGGCCCTAACGTGGCTGTTTTGGAGGACATTGGTGACAAATTGTTCGAGGCAAAGAACTACAAGGCTGCCAAGATCTTGTACTCCAACATTTCGAAATACTCCAAATTGGCCACCACTTTGGTCTACTTGGAGGACTATCAATCTGCAGTTGATTGTGCTAGAAAGGCCTCAAACACTCAGGTCTGGAAGCAGGTTAACAGTGCATGTATCGAGAACAAGGAGTTCAGATTGGCCCAGATTTGTGGTTTGAGCTTGATTATTGATGCCGAGGAATTGCCAGAGTTGGTGAAGACCTACGAATACAATGGTTACTTCGACGAGGTGATTGCTCTTTTCGAAAGTGGATTGGGTTTGGAGAGAGCTCACATGGGTATGTTCACTGAGCTTGCCATCCTCTACACTAAGTATAAGCCGGAGAATGTGATGGAGCATTTGAAATTGTTCTGGTCTCGTATCAACATTCCTAAGGTCTTGACTGCTTGTGAGTCTGCTCACCTCTACCCAGAATTGATCTTCTTGTACTGCCACTACGAGGAGTGGGACAATGCTGCATTGACCATGATGGACAAGTCAGAAGTTGCGTTCGACCACTCTTCCTTGAAGGAGATTATTGTGAAGGTTTCCAACTTGGAGATCTACTACAAGGCTATCAATTTCTACTTGAAGGAAAACCCAACTCTCCTCGTGGACTTGATGTCTGTGTTGATTCCAAAGCTTGACCTTCCAAGAGTTGTCAGAATGTTTGTAAAATCTGACAACCTTCCATTGATCAAGCCATTCTTGATTTCTGTTCTTGACAAGAACAACTCGATTGTGAACGGGGCCTACCACGATCTTTTGATCGAAGAGGAGGACTACAAGTCTTTACGCTCTGCCATCGAGTCCGAGTCCAGCAACAGATTCAACTCCTTGGACTTGGCTGAGAGATTGGAGAACCATGACCTCATTTTCTTCCGCCAGATCTCTGCCACGTTGTACAACAAGAACAAGAAGTTCGCTAAGTCAATTCAGATCTTGAAGAAAGATAAGTTGTGGGCAGACTTGATCAAGACCGTTGCCATCTCGAAGTCCACCAAGCTTGCACACGAACTTTTGGACTACTTTGTCGAGACGGGCAACCATGAGGGATTCATCTCTCTCTTGTACTCTGCCTACTCATTGATTGAGTATGACTACGTCGTTGAGTTGGCTTGGTTGCACAACTTGGGCAACTTCATCAAGCCATACGAAATTTCTGTGACATACGAGAACCAGAAGAAGTTGAAGGAGGTTTACGAGGACTTGGAGAAGAGAAGAGCTGCTGATAAAACGGACGATGAGCCAGCTGCCGGGCAGCCATTGATGATCACAAGTGGTGCTGGATTGGGAATGAACAACACCGGCTTGGGTTATCAGCCCACGGGCGCTGGCTTTGGCAATGCTTTTTAATCGCAACTAGATTCGGGCGCTGTCCGGCTTTGTAGGGTTAGTCGGATGGTTCCGCTACAGATTGCAAATAGATACGACAAAAGTTTGATTTGGACGAAGCCATTGTAGGAGAAGCTGATGTCAGAAGGAGTCAAAATAGCCGGACCATGCAAAACGTGCACAGTGCGGCAGAGGCAAGTATTTTGCCGATAACAGTTGCTATATGGACCATTGTGCGTAAATCCGAAAACAGTAATATTTCGGGAGGCTTGAGGTCTCACCAAGCACGGGGTTGACGCTAACTTCTTCGTCTTTGGAAACTTCAGGGGCTAGTTTAGATGCATGTGGAAAAGCACAATCGTTCACGGCATCTTTCGATGAGATTGCCAACAGTGGGGCGAATGTGCGGTGAGCGAACAGTTCTTATGGGACTCGCAGAAAACGATCCACCTTGCCTAGCGACCCGGAATTAAAGATAAAACAGTTGCGTCAAAAAGCGTTGCTATAGCTCCTGAGATTGGAGGTACCTCAAAACCTGTAGGGTTGCAGATTTGACCCCTTCGAGGGAAACGCCTGAAAGCAAGGCTGAGACATGCGAGGCTGCCAGGGCCGGAAGTGTAGAGGACACCAGATCTACCAGAAGAGAACCCAATAGTAGTTCGATAGTGGGACCCAGCACCAAAGTGAGAGCAACACGGCGGCACTGGATGTCCGATTCCGTTGCTGTAAATGCTTTTTTTCCTTCCACAGTGAGATTTCCGAGGCTCTGGACAGTATCGTGGCGAGCCTGAGTTGCAACCAAAGCAGCCCTGACGCACTCGCAGAATCGCTGAAGCCCAAGTGCCTCGTCGGGATACGAAAGATGGTGTTTGTAAGAGTCTAGCGGCACGTAGGCCGGCGTAGTGTAGCGAAAAACCAGCCAATTTAGCCGTTCGTCCTTTGAAAGCACCCGTCTTAGAATGATGTAATGAGAAGGCAAGAAGACGCCGGAGCTATGGGCGAGCACATCAAAGCGAAGCCCAAGCAAGGCATCCTCCAGCGAGTCGTACAATGTGTCGTTTATAGGAAACGCTGTGATTCCGCCTAAACGGTGGATGCTCTCAAGTAGCGAGTATGTGCCCTGGCGAGTACGCTCCTGGACCGACAGGGTCTCTGGAGGAGGAGGGGGCATTTTCGGGGCCAGCAGAGCCGATTTGAAGTATTGGCGAATGGAATCGTCGAAGCAGTCTAGCGATACGGGCTGTTCGTCCGGGGCCGGACCGCTCCTGGGCCTGTGCTTTTGAAAATGGTGTTTATTGTTGGCCTCGTACGAAGCAACCTGGCGAAACAAGGCATCGTGATTTTGCTGGAGAGGCCCGATCTCGTGTTTGAGGGAGGCTATCTCAGAGCGTAGCGACTCTATCTCGCCTTGGACGTCCATGAGATGTAAACAGTGCGGTAAACAGTGCGATCTTCATATTCCCGATCCAGCGAGAGTCTTTCTTGAGAGGGAAAGCGCAGAGCGGCTGCACAAGCCCCGAGGCTGCCACAAATAATACACTTACACTTTAGGCTTAGGGGTCCCAAGAGGAGAAACTCGGGCCATACTGGTCAAAA
The DNA here is from genome assembly GCA_030579055.1 of Candidozyma chanthaburiensis. Lineage (NCBI taxonomy): Eukaryota > Fungi > Ascomycota > Pichiomycetes > Serinales > Metschnikowiaceae > Candidozyma > Candidozyma chanthaburiensis. The sequence continues at coordinate 267,846 of JAKUAA010000014.1, read as the reverse complement.
AAACAGGCTCGAAAAGCGAAATTGGCCGAGCCACGTTTCGGCCCACTGACAAAGTGCCATCAAAAGCTCCCTATGTCCATCCCCATCGAACCGTTGTAGGCATGGCGGGAGAGAAATAGCGCAACAAAAAACAGCCAAGCAGAACCGCACCAATCGGGCATCGTGGGCAAAATTGCCTTTTCTGCGTCGCTGAACCGATCGCAAAATCCTCGGTGAGTGGATCGAGCTCCGGGTTTATTCTTTGCTTTTTTGTGGCTCTTCGATCTACCTGGGGTTCAGATTTCGGGCTAAACTGGGAAATCCCTTCTGTCGCAGCCTCCGTCCATCTGCCTCCTCGCTCCTGTCCCAAAGGCACTGGCTGCGAATTACTGTCCTCGCAGCTCGGCTCGGGCCCTACGTCGAACCAGCTCTGAACCAGTCCAAAAGCAGATGAGGATTGCGCAAAAAGAGAATGTTCTCTCAATCTTCAGCGGCTTCTCCGGCTCCTCGGGACCGTTTTTTGGCGGCTGGTGAGTGTCTCATACTGCCGCCCTGCCGCGACCCTTGCCGCCTGAATTGGCCCTGGTGAGGTCGCCCTGGAGGCTTCTCTGGCAGAACGATCGGGCGGCTCATGCTGCGGCGTATTGTCTCCTAGCTGCCCAGGTCACTGAGGCCCACGGGCACTATTTATAGAAACCCCCAAATCCAAGCAGAACCATGATTTGAAGGAATACTGTTGGTTTCGAAGACATGCCCCCCGTCGCCTGATCCGGTCGTTTACCGCTTTGCAGCTACTCCCTGGAACAAACGTTAACCGCACTGCGCCTGGCAAGTTGTTGTGTTGCGACTTTTTACTTTTTTCCACTGCCTGCAGCTATATATCTGAGGCCTCCGCACCGCTGGAGACGATGGAAAATCGCCCTGAACTCCTCCGGCCCAGGCTCCCGACCATGCTACGTCTTTTGTTCCTTTCGTTAGCCGGCGTTTCTTCCGTGGCTGGCCTCGATTTCAACGTCTGCTCCTCCCAAAACATTGGCTCGGATTTCGCTTCAAATGAGTACATGTCCAACGGCTTGTGCCATGACCATTGCAAGGAAAACGGCTATGCCGTTGCAATCACCCAGAACCACGACTGCTGGTGCACAAACAATGTTCCCCAAGACACTTCCTCGCTGGATAATTGCAACACTGGCTGCCCGGGCTACTCTCAGCAGGAAAATTGTGGTGGTGATGGCTACTATGGCTACATCTTCATTCGAAGCCCGTCCAGCACCGTGGGGGCGCTGACTTCCACGCTGACAACTTCCCTGTCTTCCACTCAGCTGCCATCCACCTCCTCGGTTCCTTCCCCCACAACTTCCTCGTTCGATCCGCCGCCCACAACCTCATCTTCATCCACATCATCGTCGAGATCGACCTCTTCCACCACATCGGAGACTCCCACATCCTCCTACATAGCTCCTCAGACGTCAAGCACCCCCACGCTGACACTGTCCAGCTCGACCACGTCGTCATCGTCTTCGTCAAGCTCCAGCTCCAGCTCCAGTTCAAGCTCCAGTTCAAGCTCCAGTTCGAGTTCTAGTTCAGACTCGAGTTTAAGCTCTAGTTCAAGCTCAAGCTCAAGCTCTTCAGTGGCCCCACTGGTGGTCACGTCCGTCCAGGCTACGACTGTCTACTCGACAGCCACAGCACACGGCTCTGCATCCCAGGTGATCTCCACCCGCTATGTCACGGAAGTGGCCTCCACCTCCACGCCCTCCTCCAGTGCGTCGGCATCAAGTTCTGCTGACCCTAACGACAATCAGCAAAAGTCGTTTTTTGACTCCACTGGCAAAGTCGCCGGTACTTTCACGGCTGTGGGCGTGGTGGTTGTGGGCGCCTTGGGCACCCTATTTTATTGCTGTTGTTTTGGCGCAGGCCGCCGGAACGACGATTACTCGGACGAGGAGAACCAGTATTCTTCTGACGAGCTTTCTATTGGCGGTGAAAAGCATGCCGCAGCTGGAGCTGTCAACTACCACTCTAAGTCGTCTCTGCGCAGCTCCAACCTAAAGAGAGACAATCTGAGCAAATCAATTCTCTCGATCTTCAACCCGGGCACGGGTGCGGGCGTCATGGCAGGCTCCCATGTCGGACGCAGTATGTCGAAGAAGAAGCTTAATCCAAATAAGGAGCTGGCGCCTGATTCCAGTGGTCCCATCATGTTTCCAATCCTGGAGTTTGATACTCGCTTGGACCCACTGACCATGTTCCAGACCTCCAATGCATCGAAGTTCTCTTTCGCCGACGAGAACGATTATTCTCGGCGTATATTGCATGTCGCTAATCCCGAATAGCTGAAACCCGTGTGCCCATGGCCCATCTCTAATTGATCCCTTAATCGCATAATACAACGTACAAATTCATTGCCATGCTTTCCGTTGGATAAGAATGAACCACTCTTCTCCAGTTTATCAGAACATCCCTTTAGACAGCTGCTTTTCTTCGTAGCGTAGCCATAAAACGGTTCATAATTCTCAAGATTACAAGTATCTCTTCCTACATGTCTTTCGTTGATCGAATAAACACATCGTCATTTACTTCAAATCGTTTCGTGCATTAAAAAAGATTACCCTTGCTTGTGATACGTCTATCGATAATTTGTATTCATGTCAAACATTTCGATATCTATCATTCCTCTGGAAGCTTGCTCATGTTCTTGTAATGCGGCTGCTTTTCGTAAGCGTTGGGACTCGCCTCCCGTGGGGGTCTCTTGGGATGGTTATGCTCATGATCATTATGGTCGCAAGAACGGCCCCTTTCGTCCCCACTTTCGTCGGAGGAATCACTCAGCCCACTATCGCTATCACTTGAACATTCCCCAAACTCTCTCTGTGGATGGAAAATGCAGCAGATTTTCGATTTTTTCTTGTTCATATGCTCATTGTCCACTACGTCATCTGTCCATCGCACCTGGCTCCTCGATTTCTTCTTTTGTTTCTCCTTTTCACTCCTTGGTCGAAGCTGTAGTACTGGGGCTGGTTCTGTGGCTTGGGTCTGCGTTTGCAGTTGTACTTGTGGAGGTCTTTCTGGCATGATAGTATGGTGATAGTCAGGATCTCAAATTCATGATCCTCAATCAGTCACGTGACACAATTTTGAAAAGCGTATACCTATGCCAGGAAGCCATGGAGGGCTTTTGAGAAATATTCTCAGCTTCGCATCTGTGAGTTTCTTAAAACTGCTTGAAGAGACATGGCTCGAGGTATGGCCATGTGGGAGTGTGTTGAAACAGCACTAGGAGCAACTCTTGCTGGCAGCCAAGATCTCCACTTTCAGCAAAGATACGCTCAGTGCCGTTTGAAAATAAATGTCGTTTTTGTCGTCTTGGCAAAACACTTGACGGAGCAATCTTGGTATTATCAGTTATTTCCAAATTTACAAATGCTTGCACATTTCGTAGCAGGTTGCCCGTTGTCGCGGAATGCTGTTAACCCGACTAGGAATAGACATGATAAAGCCACAAACAACAAAAGAAAAGATCTGAGGGAGAAAAAATAAACAATAACGAAGAAAATCTTTTAATGGTGGGAATTGCACAAAAGAGGAGTGTTTCTTACCCTTATGAAAGGAACGTCTTTATCGATCCTAAGGACTATCTTGAAGCGTCTAACTAGGTACAATCGGCGCGAGGAAGGATGTACTGTCCGAGGAATTGCTACTGTCAAACGATGAACCTTTATAGCTTCAATTAGTTGAAACAGTACTCAAATTCTTGAAAGGGCCAATATCAAGCCCTGCTGTGGTCCAAGCCCTCCATTTTATTCATGCTTTCACAAGTTCGACTAAGATCCTTTACATGAGGGAGAACTTGGAATTGGACCCTTTATAGTTTCCTCAAATTGTAAGTTGGTTATTTTGGGATCAATATATTTGTGTCCGTGGATCATCTTATTAAAAGGCTCGAAGCTACCCAGGCACTGTTAGATCATGATGTTTGTGCATTTTCATTATCAGGCATTTGTGGGACCAATAGATGCTTTTATAAACGTAAAATTGACCAAAATCCTCGAGTAAGGCTCAGTTAGTTCAAGAAAGAAAGAATCAAAGATTTCTCAGAGCTCCATACGTAGCTAGTGGGATAGAAATGTCATCCAGACTCAAATGAATCGCTTCTTTTATGAAAATACTGGAGGGCAAAACAAAAGTGTATCTTGTGATGAAGCAACTCATACTTTTACATCGAACGCCCACGTTCATTGCACAGTAACAAGCTACAAACTACCGATGCCCATATACAATCAGCACTTTTCCAGAGCATAGGAAACTTGCTTGTTTCAACATCTTTTTATAGGAGTTAACACACTACTTTCTTATCCTTTTTTTTGTCTCTGGCTAAAAGATTGACCTCTATAGATGTTGATTGGTCACAAAAATCTTTGCTTACCTACATATTCCTTGGATCGTAGCTGGAAAAGAGCAATCAAACTTTAGGGTTCTTCTTTAAGTCTATTTTGACTTGGAATATGTGAGCTTCAATTTGCATTCAATTCACGAGAAAAAAAGGAAACAAATCACTTCAAGTGCAAAATAAAAAAAGGTTTATCAGCCAGAAACCATGAGAAGCTCAAGAAATTCAAAAAGAACTCCGATACGGGGAATCGAACCCCGATCTGCTCGGTGAGAGCGAACTGTGCTAGCCATTACACCATATCGGACTGTTGAAAAATTATTGCTTGCGAGCCTATATGAAAGCTTAGATAAAAAGTGGTGGAGACACGACCTACATGAAAGACCCATGCACCCGCATTCTTGCTAGGTCAAAAAGCGAAAAAAAAAGAAAGCTAAAGAATAATTGATTACTATTATATCATGGAGTTTCTAAAATATATAGACTGCGAGAAGCAAGTCAACATGACTAATAAAGAGAGTAATTCAAAAGCGATTAGAGCATATAGATTCGTCATCAAAACATTTGTAACGTTATTATTAATAACTATATTAATATATATAGTTACTAATGTTTATGATAACACACAAACAACAACATAACTATCACAACAACAAAAGGCTTCAGGAAGCTCTTCCGCCCATTATGCCGAGACGTTTCACAGAAATATGTCCTTCCGCTAACGCTGTAAAGTGGTGGGAGGTGTTTTGGAAAAAACTTTATGTTCATGAGTGGTTACAGAGACATGACTTTACCGCTTTTCATCTATTTAACTTTGGCTCATATGTACCTTGTCATGATGATGATGGCTTCTCTGAGCCCATGGAGTGCCTGCTTTGTGTCAAGAATATTCCATCTGATGAGACTTTGGGACATATATACAATGAGTGTGAAGTATCAAAGTATTGGTGGCGCAAACTTGACTTCAGGAGGCCTATGTCTCTTGAGGAAATGTTAGCACCAGTGGATACGACTTATTTGAATTTAAAGAAATTGAATCATTTTGTGAAGACAGTTCGGAGAACTTACTTGAATCGAAAGAACAATGGATTGAATAATCAACTTCAGTACCCCACGGTTCGGGAAATGGACCGCTATCTTGCTGTGGTTGACCCATTAGGACGATGACATAATGTGACATGATATAACACAATTCAGCAGTGGCTCAGAGACTTTCTGGCTTGAGAGGTTCTTTTAGAGGAAGGTCGCGTTCCCCCGGGTACACTCAGCTTCTGTTGAAAACGATTGAGGGGTTTACTATGTAGTTTTAGCTATATAGGTTTTGTTGGGAAGAATTTATTCTTTCTGGCGTCCTCTTAATTGATAATCGGTGAAAAAAAAAAAATAGTAGATTAAAAGCAGGTGTTTAGAACGACACTTTAAAGTGAATTTTCATTTTTGTAAAAAGAATAGCCGGTCAACTTTCTCTAAAATTTCATTCAATTTGACAATTTTTTTAAGGAATGTGAGCGCGTATCTCGTTTCCCCAAGCTCTCTACTTGCCAAACCAGCAGTTCGTCAATCTTCAATGGTTGACACTAATTTGATTGCGCTATTGTTACGTATCCAGTCGATTGGAAAGGGTGGAACATCATGGCGGAAATCTCACCATAGATTATTTGGAGGCTCATGTCAAGATCACGGATATGGAGCGATGTACCCCACGTAGAATCTTGTGTGAACATCGAGAAGATGCATTTCTAAGCTGGAACTTAGCAGAAAGATGTTTCAAATTTCAGAAACAAAAGAATGAAAAAAACATCCGGAGCCGGCACTCAAACACCGCTGGAGAAGGATCGTGATTCATCGAGATTATTCGGCGCTTCGATTCAAAGATCAAAGTTCAATTCTTTAACACTCCTTGTATATCAAGAAAACAGAGCATCAGGACTTGTAGCTTCTAGGTAAAAGGCGAGGCACAGTCTGAACAAAGGTGAAGGCTAAGAGAAGGAGATGTTACCCCCTCTCGGTAAGACACGGTAACTTGGAAGACACATAGGCTTTTGGAAAAATGCTTGTAAATTTCGAGGCGTTGGGCTGCACCTCTTTATCCTCAATCATCACGATCGATTTATCCATCTCCAGCAGGTTTTACTAGACAGCAATTCTTCGTGGCTTCGAGACATTTCATTTTATATACTTTAATCGGCAAGGCTCAAATCAATACCCGACAAGTTTTCGGAAAAAAAAGCCCAGCAAAATGCAAGCGTTGTCGGTATATCTTGGCTATTAGAGTTCAGAGCCACACACTACGGTACAGCCAACGTCGATCGCATTGTCAATCCACGTTTGCCTAGTTTACCTCCACGGAAGTTTGCTAGGGCAAGTTTCACTGGTCAGTGTTCAATATGTGGACAAGAAATCACCGCTTCATCTTATCAAACCGTATCTGTGATACGCCGCCGCACTCTCCGAAATTATGCTGTTCCGAGATAGTAGACGCAGCTCAAGAAAGCCACACTTTTCAGTGTCTCGTGAGCACTAGTAGACCGGATCCGATATGTTGCGAGGGTTACGTAAACCAAGAAAAAGTCATCAGCCGAGCATTCGAGCCTTCGGCTATATTCACAAAGTAGAACGTCATATTGCGAGTTATATTGTTCCCTAGTACGCTCAAGCGGGGCATGGTGATAGCAAAGATCGCGCTGTCTGGCTTGGCTGACATGGGGAAGCCTTGATCGATCAGCCAGGGGCACTAGTTGACCCACTCCGTGTGATGATTGGATCCGACATGCTTGATGGTATTATTTTTCTCGATGGTATCTTTTGATAGCGACAGGATCATACAGACACTTTCACATCCATGATGGAGCATGAAAACCATCCAATCTTATATGAGAGCCTGTTCTTACCTTCACCACTCATAAGTGATTCTGCGCCCAGCTTGCCACTAGAAACGACTTCTTTGGTACTTCAAGTATACTGCTATTGAACTTACATTAAATAGTTAGCTCCCATGGAAGCAAATTACCACTCTTTCATCTCTCTAAATATTGTTCTTCAAAAATGTTGCCTTTTTCAATTCCATGACTTCCAGTTATGTCTCGCAGTGATACGTCCTCCAGAAATATTTCACTCTTCTACACATCCAAACCATCTATGTTCACCATTGATTGTAATTTTCTTTTTAACTCATATCTCTTTAAAAAAGTAAAAAAAAAAAAACTACATCGCCATAGAAACAACCTCCAGTAAGATCTTTTTGATTCAATTTCATGAGACCCTCAGGTCAGTCACCCGAACGTCTCATCATGTTTATCGACCCATAAGACTCATCCGTCTTATGGTCTTCTTCAACCGGAAAACACTTATCATGTCTGGCTTCCTCTCAGTTTACATTCGTTGCAAAGGATAATACGAGTCTCCATGAAATAATACACGAATAACTGGCCGGTTATTTTTTTTTTTAACTGATATCTCTTTTCAGCGCCAAGCCACTCTGCTTCTTATCACCAGCTTGGAGTGCTTGTATTTTGTTAGAAACAATTGGCCTTGCTTTTGCAAAGGGTCAACTCCAATCTCAAGACAAACTTCCTGGAAGTTTTGACCTTATGGAGAATGCCAGTAGCCTCTCAGCTTTTAGTCGTATCTTTTCATTCCCTTTGCGATCAAGGCAGCATTAGCAGTCGTAAAGAGGGTGACCTTTTTTTGGTTGTGCTTCTTGCATTCATTGAGGTCTTTCTGCCTTTGGAACATCAATTATTGTGACTGAGGTGGGGAAGTGGAAGAGAAAGCGGCCTTTTCTAGCCTATCTTTGGGGCTTTTTGGCTGAAAACTTGTCGGCATGCTCTTGAGTAGAATATGGACCGACTGAAAGTGTCAAAAATGAAAAATTCGCAGTTTTATTTTTGCATCAATATTCATGGAATATATACGAGCCGCGGATCTTCCATGCAGAAATCCTCTCGGTGGCCAAGCTGGCTAAGGCGCGAGACTGTAATGTGATTGTAATCTTGAGATCGGGTGTTCGACTCACCCCCGGGAGATTTCCTCTGCCTTTATGGCCAAGTTGGTAAGGCACCTCACTAGTAATGAGGAGATCGTCAGTTCGAATCTGGCTGAAGGCATTTTTTTGGCCTCCCAAGACCCTATCCGGTTTTGGATCAACTCCAGCAAGTGTAACCTGTCTTCAGTTTGAAGCGACGCACCTCGTTGACTGAATGCGAAGCGGAGTTGGAAGATGACTTCGGCAGTGGTGCCGAGGAAGGACAGGCACAGTGTGCAGGAACACAAGCGGTTCATTTTTTTCTTGACGCACTCATTTGGCAACACTAGCTCGTGGGCAGTCCAGTTTCTTTTTTTTTTCTTGTCTGGGGTGCTCACATTTTACAAAAATCGTGTCACATGCAGGACATTTTACTTGGCGGAAAAACTTCTTGGCACAGGCCACCATTCAAATGACCCTCACACACAGCCTGCCTCCATAAATATAACACTTGCGCCAGGCGCAAACCAGTCATATCTACGAGGTTTTTTTCATCCCATCGTTGCCACACACAGCACCGTTCCTTATCATATCTCACCTGAATAGTGCGAGACTGCTTGCTGCGATAAATCCTTAAATTCCGCCAGAGAGAAAACCAACTCACCATATACCGAAATGTCACTGAACTACAACCTCCATCCAGTGACTTATTTGAACGCTACAGCCGAGAAGGTGATGGACTCAGAAGTCGACTTCGACCTTGACGCTGTTTCTGACGCTGTTTCCACCAACTCCCCAACCACCCAGTCCTCGAACGGCTCCCCACAAACCTCCTTCACATCCCAGTCTTCAGCCAACTCCCCTGTGCTGCAAGGATCCTCATTTGGAAAGGAGTTCACCAATGCCCACTTTGGCGCTCGTGCTACGGGATTTGCCGGCACTGCTTTCGAGCCATTGATGAAGCATGACGCTCATCAACAAAACCATTCCCACCCACACCCACATAACCACAGTGACGCCAATGGCACTGCTGTGCCTGCGGAGAAAAAGAAGCCCAAGAAGACTTACAGAAAGGTCAGAGACGCTGACATGAAGGGTCCCTTCAACTGTCAATGGGGCGGCTGTTCTCTCATCTTCGAGACCCCAGAGGAATTGTACGACCACTTGTGTAACGAGCACGTTGGTCGCAAGTCAAACAACAACTTGTCTTTGACCTGTGACTGGGACAAGTGCGGTGTCACCACCGTCAAGAGAGACCACATCACTTCCCACTTGCGTGTCCACGTCCCATTGAAGCCTTACGGATGTGACTTGTGTACCAAGTCTTTCAAGAGACCTCAGGATTTGAAGAAGCACTCTAGGACTCACGAGGATGAGCACCAGAGAAAATTGAAGAAGTCACAGAAGGTAAACGAGAAGGATGGTGACAGGCACTACCCAGTACCTGTATTGCCTCCTCACCACGGTCCTTTTGATATTGGTTCCGCCTACTACCCTACCTTGGGTAATGAGATGACACAGCGCCAGGAAGTCTTTGACCTAGGGTCTAGTCTTCACCCACAGCACCAGCAGCCTGTTCCTGAGACCAAGAAGAGAGGCTTGGACCACAACATGCACATGATGAGTGGAATCCTCAATGACTTCAACTTCTATGGCAACCAAGACTCCAACAAGAGAACTAAGGTTGAGCCCCAATACAACATGGAGGTTTACAACCGCTTGAATCACTTGGACGGTTTCATGAACGGCCAGCAAAACTCAAATCACTCTTCCGCCAGCAGCCAGGCATCTGTGCTCCAGAACCACAACATGATACCAAACCCCAACTCCCACTACTCTTACGGAGCTAACCCTCAGGCCAACTTCTACGAGGCCGAGAAATTCTTCAACAACTTGTCTTCCTCCATCGAGATGCAATACCAGAGCATGATGGGTCCATCCGGTGCTGCCCAGGGTGCCACTGGAAGCCAGCAGTTCCAGCCACAGCAAGGTCCACAGTCGCTGTTGTATCCAATGTTACCACAACACCAGAACAAGTCTTACGACACCAACAGCCACTTTGTTAACAACCACAACTCTGGCTACACTCCAAAGTTCCCACAGGTCAACAGACAGCTCAATGGCGGTCAGTACAGTGCCAACCCTCACGGATCAGTGGAGTACGAGTCTGTTAGCAACACTCAAAAGTCTGCTAAGGCTCTCAAGGAGAGCTCCTCCGAGGACAGCGCAGAGGATGACCAAGGCGACATTTTGGCCAACTTCAACAAGTTGTCTATTGAGGACAATAAGGGTGATTTTGACATTGAAAAAGTGAAGAAGCACCGTGAGATGATCAACTTTGTTTGCCAACAATTGGCTATTATGAGCCGGAACATGAAAGAGCAAGAAGAACAGCACAAGGACAAGGATGCGAAGGTTGAAGACAACAAGCAAAACTTGTACCCAACGATCACCGCATTCTAAGGTAAGGAGTGCTACGCTTTTGATGAATTAAATTTTACTTCTCACTTTAGATGGTTACGATATTTGGGTTCAGGTTATTTTCTTTATATACATGTGAATTAAATTTTGGATATTTACTTGTAGGTTTTCGCAAGGACACCGGATCCCAAGACACGATTTCCTTTGTAAACAACAACACTTTGACCAGGGGCCATTGCACGCTGTTTGGTCTTTGATGTAATAATGATATCATCACCATCAATCTCCAATTGCTCAATCTCGATGGGTTCTTGAAGAGACCTATACTGAAAAGTGAGATTCTCAAGATCCCCAGGTTTCATTTCATGAAGCCATCTCCATTCAGAAGCTCTTAGCTTGTCCAGAAATAAACTCTCGTTTGCACCGCCTTTGACTATGACAATTTCGTTAGTATCCTTTCTTTTCTCACTCACGAACCATACACCTGTGTATCTGGAATCGCCCTGAGGCATCGATATACCCAGTCTCTGCCCAATAGTTGCATGCCAAATACCCAGATGCTTCCCCCAAACTTTGCCGTCTTCAGTAACTATGTTGCCGGGCTTTGGAGGAATGAACTCGTCCAAAAAATGACGAAATTTTGTGTGATCTGGCGAGACAAAACAAAGACCCTGTGAATCGGGCCTGGAAGCTGTATGAAGCCCCAATTCAGCGGCCATCTTCCGTACCTGAACTTTGGTGAAATGCCCCAAGGGTAGAAGTAACCGAGGTAGCACGGCACTAGGTATGCTTGACAAATAGTAGGATTGGTCTTTGTTGCCATCATAGGCCCTCACGAGATTGAACTGATTTTCAGCCTTTTCAACCCTGGCGTAATGACCCGTTGCTAGCCACCATTTCCTCTCACTGCGCTCATACTTTGCAGCCAAATGTTCTATCATCTTACCAAACTTTATGAATTTATTGCACCCGAGGTCGGGGTTAGGCGTGAGACCGTTCTCGTACATCTCTATCATAGGCATGAAAACTTCTGCCCAGTATTCCTTTTCAAAGTTCACTCTCTCACAGGGTATACCCAACTGGTCGCATACTTTTTGAACCGTGGTCCACTCTTCTTCTGTGCATTTCGCCAGTTGTGACCAGTTGGCCATGTAAATTCCCTTCACGTTTTTATGTTTTGCCGAAAGCAAGGCAGCTGTAACCGATGAATCCACCCCCGAACTCATAGCCACGAATATATCATCTTGGTTTTGCGGTTTGGATTGAGAGTATGCAAAGGGTTCAGGGGTCGTAGGATGGGGGTGTAGCTTTTGGATGAAGCTATGTGAATAAAACCTTGAAAACACTCGGAGACGAGATACCTGTAATGGTCGTAGAAGCATATGGTGGCGTAGATTAGTCGATAATGCTGAAGAAGCTTGGATCGATGGGCTTAATATGCACTTCGCACAGGTGGAGCACGAAACCTTTACTTCACTTTGTTCTTGATTTATTCCTATAATTATACAAACGACATTTTAAGTCACGGGCAGACCAAGATGATTCTATCATCCGGTTCATTTCTTCGCATTGGGCGAGCTTATCAGAAGGTGAGATACTAGGCGCTATCAACACATTATGCGGACCAGAATTGGTATGCCTTGGGCTGGGTCACACTGATAGGCAATGAATCTTGTGTCTTTTCCTTGTCCACGTCCATCTTTGATTGTTCAGTGTTATCTAAGTTGATCTTGTTGAAGTTCTTATTGATTTCGTTGATGTTGATTGGGGTTAGCAATTCGTTCAACAATGGATCCAACTCGGGATTTTGGTTCTCCTTCTTAAATTTGCTGACTTTCTCGAAGTTCAACCACCTCTCAATAAGCGCCTGCTTTCTTTGTAAATTGAGCAAGTTCTCCGTCTTTATAAGATCAGCCTCTAAGTGGTTGATCAACTTCAACTTGGCGTCGAATTTTTCCAAAGTGAGTTCGATAACCTGGTTGACCAAGTTGGACTGATCAAGAACATTTTGCTCGAGGTTTTTCTTAGCATTCCCTTCTAAGATTTCTTTACCACCCTTAGTCTCTACCAACTTTTTGACAACATCTTGAATGATCGAAGCCTTGTCAAGACCTTCGGGCTTGGTTTTCTGACCCCCTTCAGGTTTGATCAAGTTGTTTAAGTACCTTTCTTCGATTGGAAGTTGCAAGAATTTGATCAAACACTCATCGCGAGACTTAGAACCGACGTGGTCGCCAATCTTGTCCCACTGTCCATTGTTATTGAGGAAGAGTGTCTGGTTATTTACATCGGTGGAGGCGTACATCTCGATACCTTCCAAGAGTAGAAGCACTTCCTGCTCGGTCCATTCTTTTTGCTTGAAGCTCTGCTCCAATTTAACAAAGTCGGAGGATGTAAAGTTCGATGGGAACAATCCCTGCTCGAAGACCTCTTTGCTGATAACCAGCGGACCCAAGTTTCCACTTGTCAGAGCCTTGCTTTTAAGATTGTGATATCTGACTTTGCTCACGTCATTAGAAGTCTCGTTACAGAAGAACAGAACGGAGTTGGGCGCTTTTTGGTTTGTGGACTCTTCGAAGATGTTTCTGGTGACTTCCAAGTTAAGTGGAATTGAGCCGTCGGATTTCTCCTCCAATTTCACAGGAGTCTTGGGCTTGGAATCTTGAGTTTTGGCATCACCATCAGTGCTGGCAGCGGCAGATTCTGCAGATTCTGCAGATTCCTTGATTTTCACACTCTCTGGCACAAATGGCACCAAGCCCTGTGGGGTGTCCAAGGTGACCTGGAAGTGACCAGTAAATTGGGGACCGACAAGGGTAGGCTTAGTCCTAGGATCTATTTGGTAGTTGATCAAACCCCATTTCTCCAAGAAGCGGTGTATACGGATTATACTGGCAACATCACCAGCCAAATTACGGCGAACAGCGGTCACGGTCAAATACTCGATGGGATTAATTCTGTAGGAATTGATCATGAAGTCTCTCATGTTCTTGTACACCTGAGGTGATTTGTATGAAGATGTAGCTTCTTCAGTTTTGGCAGGGAAGAAGTCTGGGAACAGTTTTTTCTCGATCAGGTGGGCGGTATTCATGTCGAACCACTTGGAAAAGGAAGGAATAACCACATGTCTGGACTGCTCGATAAGATAGTTTTTGGCCGTTTCTTGGAAAGCTGCTCTCACCTTTTCAAGATCAACAGGCTCAGGCTCAGTTTCAACAGGCTTTTCAGTCTCCGAGGGTTCAGCTGTCTGCTCAATACCATTATCCTCAACACCCGTCATTGGAGTGTCTTCCAAAGGGGTCTCTGGTTTTGAGTCGGTGGGTTCGGCAGACATGGTGTACACGATTGATGTATTGGTGAAAAGGTGTAGCGACTTGTTTAGCTTCTTGACTTTTTGGGCCTGCACGACTTTGCTTGGACACGACGACTCTTAACTATGGAAAGCATGCTGGGGGGATTTTTTAGGTAAAAACCGATAAGGATCTAGGATTGAAAGGGAGGACCTAAAAATTCATCTTTGTGTGATTTCTGCGTTTGTCTTTTCCTGTAAAGCATTACTGACTCAGTAGCGTTGCGCACCGTCGATCATAATCGCTAGACCAACATAGATATCGATGTGGAAGGTATTTTAACGGCATCTGTTCATGAAGAGATAATGAAATGAAATCAGCGTTTTTGATATCGATTACCCCTTCTACTATCCAATGATTTGATCACTGCACTGCTTGAGTGGTTTAGAGCATCGATAGCTAAATGTGAAGCCGACCCTTGTCACCCACTACAAAATGGTTTAGCAACAACCGAATTAGTAAATTCGAAAATCATCGACTGTTGGAAACTGTACACCAATGCCAGAGGTTAGGCTCCATCGTTTGGCTGCAAATATGTCGCGGCGGTTTCTAGTGCGACATGCTCGACGCGTGGAGTTTGTTTATTTAGCGATAGCTTGCATCTTGATACTCCCCAGTCTGATCCAACTATCATACAACGTGACGATGGTTGTCCCTGCCACAAAAAAGAGGACTAGACACGCAGCCCCACAATACAGAGATCACGACTCATCAGACTCTTCGGATTATGATGAGATAGAGGAATCTGGTTCTGAGTCAGAAGAGGAACAACCAAAGAAGAAACCTGCCACTTCACGAGGAGTTAGAGCCCACAGGCCCCAGCAGACATCCGAAGTTTCTGAAAATGACTTGTTTAAGGCTCTCTCGAGCCCAGTGGTTGCAGTGTCTGAGTTGGCTCTCGAATGGGTAGAGGCGTACATGAATGACGAGGAAAACAACAGTGTTGAAGCTTTCAAAAACTTGTTCAATCTTGTTCTCAAGGCGGTGGGATGCAAAGTTTCTGTTCAGGACCACGACCTTACGAGTCCTGACTCAGCACTTGCGACGGTAAATGAGCTCAACATCCACTTCGAGAAACAGAAGTACCACGAGAACCCCTTCGCGTCTAACAACAAGGATGTAAAACATTTCCACAAAAACATGCTAGAGTTCTTTGGTGAAATCATCTTTTATGCCCACGAGAAGGGCTGCTTGTACAGAGATCAGGTTCAAGAGGACCAGTCCGTTCTCGCATCTGATTTTATGAACTCCATCATCCTGTGGCTTACAGCTCTTACTTCTAGCACATTGCGCCCATTCCGTCACGTTGCAACAGTTTTAATTTTGACTATCGCCACTCAACTATGCCACCAGGTGTCATCCCTCGAAGTATCACTTGAAAGACAGCAGCGCCAGTTGAACAACGCCAAAAACAACAACAAAACGAAACGCAAGAGCGCAAATCAGCAGCAGAAAATACGTGTGATTACAAATAATCTCGAGGCTACACAGTTCAGGAAAGACACCATCGACGAATACCTAGACGAGATCACAAGATCAGTGTTTGCTCACCGCTACAGAGATATCGATAGCGTAATCAGAGTCGAGTGCTTGCATGCATTGGGTGACTGGATGATGGCCAATCCATCTCATTTCCTACTGTCATCATACTTGCGCTACTTTGGGTGGCTTCTCTCGGATCCAACAGATGCGGTGAGAGAAGAGGTTGTGCGAGTCCTCAGCAAGCTCTATAAGTCGCTGAAGGGATCCATCGAAAATATGACTTTCAGCTTTCGCAAATTCACAAAGCGATTTCAGCAGCAGCTCATCAATATGATATGGAAAGAGAACTTGGCTATCATCAAGATAAACCTATTCGCTATCTATACTGAGCTTCTTAAAATTGGCTTCCTTCAAGACTCTGACAAAATCCAAATATGCTCATACATTCTCTATCTTGTCGAATCGGAAAAGAGGCAGACCAGCTCTGGCAATAAATTGAAGATTGAGACCAGTCGTTTCATCTCCACAGTTGCAGAGCAAGGTGCTGAGGCTCAGATTGATAAGACCGCGGAAGTTTTAGCTGCATCTTCGAGTGTCTTGAGGGGAGCCAACCAGATGTTGTTTTTAAAGTTGAAAGTCCTCAGTGCCGTTCTTGGCGAGGCGCTTGATATCTACGAGGCGAAGCGCTCCATACTAATGATCAGTGAGACCCCTTTGAGCTCCTGGAAGCTTCTTGAAACGATATTCTGTGATATGCAATTGTTGCAAGAGTGGACTGGATACTGGGAAGTAATCGTACAATATTTGTTTCTAGATGTTTCAGCATTGCACCTAAAGGAAAACGTCGGAAGTGAAGATCAAGATGTTCGCAAAAGTATTGAATTGTCTGCCAAAGACCAATTTCACTTCTTCGCCTTTTTGGCTGGTTGCGTTCACAGCTCTTTGAACAACAAAGCACGAAAGGGGCTTGAGGCATCTAATGACGCACCCACTACTTTGATACCCAAATTGACATGTCATCTCAAAAGTTTGGAAGATATTCTGAGCAAAAGCAATTCAGCCTACCCTATCTTTTTGAGAATTTGGACAGAGTTGTTGGGATTTAAGGCAGAGCCAATACAAGCCGTCTTCGAACAATCCAATAACGTCGCCGAGTATAACCTATTGCATGGTAAAGTTTTACAATTCTATTTGGAGTGCCAGGATATGTCGGATGATCTCGTTGTGCTTTTCAAGACGTATTTCTCGCAGTTATTATCATCAAATGGCAATGGCCATTCCAACAATGACGAGAATAATAACGTGCTTATCAACCCGAACATTTACCTCAAGGTTGAAGATGCCATTCTTGCACTTCTGAGTGAAATTAGTGATGCACTCAATGCTAAAGGATCAACACTTGACGTGTTTGAGATCGATTCCGAACAAGACGATCCCTTCCTTTGCGACCAAAAGGATCTTTGCAATACACTCATAGAAATGTCGAACCCGCTCCTTAAATTGAGCATAATCGGAGATGTCATAAGCATTATAAGATTCGTTGGAGAACCGAATCTTGACTACAAAGGAAGCCTTCTCGAACAAATCTCTGTGAAGCTTCTATCAAAATTCAATCTTCAAATGTTAGTCAAGCTTTGGCCTCGAAACTTATACAAAGTCATGAAGGACGTTGAAAACGCATGGAGTTCCCTACTTGATTTTTCACTCATATCTCTTTGTTGGAAACTCGAGGATTTAATGTACGCATTGAATGATGGTACAGCTGAAACGATCAACGTCGATATTTATTTGGATGACGTTTGCAACATTTCCGTCAACCTTGTTGACAGTTTTTGCTCATTGAATGAGGTCATCTTCGGTGAAGAAGACCTACCAGGATCAGAGACTAGAAGATCATTGAAGATTGAGTTAGCTGAATTTTACTTCAAGTTTGGTAAAAGTGTCATTGACTTTCTCACTTCCATTAAAGCATTCTACGACAAGACTCAGGCCTCAAACCGATTCAGAGACTATGATGCGATGTGTCGTGACACCCAGAAGCTTCGTAAATACGTCTCAGGCACCCTTCCTGACTCCACAGAGAATGCTTTCATGAACGTGTTTCTTTTAAAAGAAGCGCAACTTGCTTCGCTACTCGATCAGACCTTGGAAAGAACCAAAGATGAGAATGTCAATCTCGAAGATTTCGCTGTTCAAAATGAGGAGGATGATGCTGATATAACCTCGCAAGAGATTGTTACAAGGTTTGACTCTAGTGATGAAGAAGATGATAAAGATGACCTCAGAATGGCCAGAGAGGCTGCCGAGAGAGAATCAAAACTGAACACGAAAGCGGCAATGCGAAAGTTTAAACTCGAAAATGAAATTTGGAGACAAGAAAAAGACCTCTCCATCTTTTCAATGAAGCTTCTCTGTCTCATTAAGGCAGGATCATTTTCACCAAGCTTCTCGCAACGCTTCGTTCTCAATGGTCATCTACTAGGGCAAACTTTTGGTACCATTGTCTCCTTGATAAACAACGCAAGCGAATCCGCTGAAAGCGCGGGTGAAGGGAATATATCGCAGATTACAACGCAAACGAGCGGGGAGGTTACAAAAGTTGTGTCGTGATGTCGTCATATAAATAAATACGTTAAGATCTTCCTCTCTCAGCCTTGCCGAACTGGCTCCTAAGTCTGTCATCAGTTGGTACTGTTGTCATAAATCGCGGAACCTCCGCTTGACTAGCTAGCTTCAAATTCTCCTGCTTACCGGTTAAAGACATTGATCTTGGAGTGATTGCGTCATCTCCACTAAACATCAGATGGTCTGACAAGCTCTGAATATCCTCATTGTTGTTGTGACCCACCGGGACCGTGAAGTAGTTGGACTGAATGTCTCTTGACCTCGGCAACTTTCTCATACTGATTTGTGAGCTAGCTGTCACGACCTCCTGGTTTCCTTTTACGGTTCTTGACGTATTTCTGTTACCAAGAGGAGGTCTGCTTGGTGAGGTTGCAGTATTCAGTCTCAGTCTTAATTGTGACTGGAATTTCGACTTGATAGAAGGTGCATGTTCAAGACCAGGACTGCAACTTCTAGTCTTGACAGCTTTCATATTGAGTCCACTCAAATCGAGTCTCATGTTATCCTGTTTGGGAATGTCGTCGATACATTGAGATGGAGAACATTTGGCTTTGTTGCATTTCCTGAATTCGACAAGGGCACGCCTTATATTATAGGCGGAATCTTGGCGGAACACTTTGATGATTCCAGTTTGGTCACAAGTGATGATAATGTGACCAGCGCTCAAACCGGAGGTTTCAGCATACGCAATTTCCTTCTTGCGGGAGCCAAGAATACCATAATCGTCCAAACGCGGAGCCCTTCTGACCAAATCGTAGATGATATCGTCCGAGAAAGCAAGAAGACGTCTCGTATTTTCCGGTGCAAATAAAGCACAGTTGACTTTGGTGTGATGAGCATGGAAACATGAATATGAATTGTTTTCGTTCGCAATGTACTGCTGACCGCTGCTATCATCAAGATAGCGCTGCAAGCTTAACTTCTTCCAAATTTTGTTGTCATGGAAAAGCTTGGAAACTTTTTTGTGGGTGTGGCTGACGTGCTGTTTGCCTCCGTTGTAGAGTTCCTCGAGAGCGATCTTGAGTTTGTTGTTGATTATTGAATTGTTATTCTCCCAGACGTAGCACCAATGGTCCTCTGAGCCACTGATAATGAATCGATTGTCATCACTCAAAGAAGCTACGATCGAGGAACTCGTGTTGGTAACACCCTTAAAACGTGTGAGTAACCGGGTTCTATGCATATCAATCAACCTGGCCCTGGAATCATTGGTTGTGATGAGTAAATTCCATTTACCGAATTGAGTGCCGGGAATTTCAGTAGCTGTCTCATTCTCGAAGACTTTAATTCCGGTGATCTTGTTGCCATGCTTGGCTCCAAAAGGGTGGGAAATGGATCGTTCTTTTAGCTCCACTCGGTGAACAATATTGAGTCCCAGGGTTTCAAGACCAAAGAGGGATCCGTTGAAGCCCCCTACAATGCAGTTGTTACCAGCAGGAGTGAATGCAAGCGCAGTGATGAGGGCATCGGTGCCCAAATTCCGGCTATAGGCAACAGACTTGTCCATGATTGACCACAAGCGGACGTGATTATCAAGAGAGCCACTCAAAAAGAACCGATCATCTGTGGGATGAAACTTGACAGCTGTGACAAAATCGTCGTGCTGGAAAGTTTCCAAGCACTCAGAACGTTCCACATTCCAGAGTTTGACGGTACGGTCCATGGACCCCGATATGAGGAAATTGTTTTTACTCCAATTCAACGTCAAGATTGACTTGGTATGACCTTCAAACACGAGGTACGGCTCTTGCTGGAAGACCGGGGCGCACTGGAAGACCTTCAGTTTCGAGGGTTGCTTACGGGAAGCTTCGCGGCTCTTGTACTGGAGACGAGATAAGGGAGACGATATAACATGCCAAATGTAGATTTTGCTATCCCGTCCCGCGGCTGCCAAGTACTTTCCGTCTCCGCTGAACTCCATGACTAGGATCTCCTTGCTTCTCATGGAGGGGCCATCACTTCCGGAGGAGGCGGAAGTATTCTCGGAGAGGTCTACGCTGCTGAGCTCCCCGTCAGAGCCCACGGTATCGGAAGACCGTTTTTCGCCACAGCGGAGTTCCTGGGCGAGGAACAAGTTGTTCAACATTTTGGGGCTTTTGTTGTTGCGCTTGTTAATTCTGAGTCGTTTCGGAAACATCAATGACTCAAACGTAAGGCCGGCCCAGGGCACGTTGGGCTCTTCATTTTCTTCAGGGGTGGGAAAAGCCTGCTCGCCGCTCTTACCATATTCGTCGTCGTGGTAATCGTCTAGGGTGTAGTTAGACAAAATGTCAAGCAGATCGTGCAGATTGAGGTCATCGTTCAGCTGGTCAGCGTGGTTGAAAATCAGTGTGTAGTCATCGTCCAAGTACATCTTTGTGCTGCTGGCCAGCAGGTTCCGAGGAGAACGGGCTGCCTTGATCAGGTCCTTCGTGGGACTGGTACCAGAAAAGGCAGTGGAAGTGGTGGATGTCAGTTGAGGCGAAGGCGGCAGCGTCAGAACGTTCTTCTTGCGAAAGAGCTTCGACAAGATACGTTTCTTCCCGCCCGCTTCGTTTTTTGACATGGTGGCAGCAAAAGAAGTGTGGGTGGGGAGAAAGGCAGGCGAGCTCTATTTCAGGAAAACGGTTCCCGGGCCGCGAGCATACCGGAGTTTCCAAGTGCAGCAGCTGATCCTCCGCCTTAGGTGCAACGCTTATGGTACGGCCGTGCTTTTTTTTTTTTAATTCTATTTTGAGGGATTTTCGATATTTCGCTGCTCTTCTTGGCATTTTCGTTGCCTTTGGCTAGACAGGCAAGACAATGCCAATGTCTCAACTAGGAGGGGCCAACCTGTTTGCAGCCAGCCTCGCGCAATGTTAGCAAGCCAGGATAGGCGATCCTGGCACCGCACCCTGGAGTGAGGCATTCTTTAAAAATTTGCGCTTGACTCCAGATCCTCGCAGCTTTGGGCCAGACCGGCTGAATTCTTGGGCAGATTTGCATGCCACGTTGCGGTTGGCGGACTATTGAGGTTTTTCCGAGTTTGCGCGCCTAGACGGGCCAAGAATACCTTGACAGCATTGCTAGGCACTCGAGGCTGCAACTTCAGAACAGCCGAAAATCATGAATCTTGCTCCACTTTGTGATTTTAGTTTCTGGGGTCATCTGTAAAAGTGCCTATCGGGATTACCCGGGCGCAGGCGCACTTATTGGATTAAGCGCCCAGACCAGTGGATCAGCAATTGCTTGCGATGCTGAATTACATAAATCCACATAAAGTGTGGGGTTGCAACAGAAGAGATCATCGCGCATTAGAAGGGACGTGTTCGTCTGTTAATGATCCGTTATAAAATGGGGCTTAAGTGTCTCGATTTGCAGGTAACCAAAGAATCCAGGTTAAAGCCGAATGGCTGCGAAATGAGCCTTCGGTTGCGCAAAGATGCAGAATTCAAGAACCGGGTTGCAATCAATCTTGAAGCAGGCAAGAAAATCAATATTGAGCAAAGGAATGAAGAATGACTCTCCGCAAACGCGACTTCGGATAAACCTACTTTTCTGTGGACCAGCTTCACCTTGGCTATAGGAGGGTATTCCAGCCGGGCCGATGACCATTTCAGCTAACAGCATGCTTTGAGCTAGTTGAGGTGATGTCAACTTAATAGGTGGGGGGCATGGGTACCGGAAAGACTTGATCGTTGGCTTTCAAGCTAGCTTGTGATACCATCTCAAAGATAAGTGCCAGCTTTACTATTGAACACCCCGAGAAAGCAAATTGTCATACATTGAAATCAGTCACCCAATTTGGGTCAATTACGTAGTTCTCAACTTTGATATGCGTGTCCACGCCAAGCACCTGAAGTAACACTCAGTTGCCTGGAAACAGGGAAGAGACAGTTTCACGGTGGTGAAACCAATTCTCTCTTCGTGAAAAGCCTTTCTTTTTGATAAATCAGTTCTGACTTGGTTTAGATCCCTCAGATTCTCGCTTACTCAAGGGGCAATGGTAAAAAACGGGAAATTTCACAGGTACGTAGAGGTGAGCGATCCATAGAAGTAGGGTATTTGATAGATCCTTCGTCACCTGTCTTTGAAAGTCGAGTATTGGGCTACACTATCGAGCGAACGAACGTAGGCAGAAGTGGGCGGTCAATCTAATTACTGATATAATGCCGCAGATTTGACCACCCATCCGAGCACTTCTAAAGGTTTACGGGCATTCTAATCGCAATATAGACTTCTGCTATACACCATTTGAGAAGGAAATTCAGAATATAGTTCAGTCCATAGTGTCTAACACTTCTTCAACGTGGTTCAATGAATGTAGGGGTTAAACATATATATATATATATTTATGATACCTAGTGCCCAATAGTTCTTCAATGTACCGATTTTCACATACTGATTGCATGCTACTTTTCTGAATAATATGGGATTTGTAAAGCAACGCCGAGACTCTACTAAGCCGCCGGATAGAAAACCGCTAACGCCCTCACCAAAAGACCTTACTATGTGATGCTCTCTTTGTCTGTATCTGACCAGTCTTTGGTCAGCTCTGATGCTCAACCTTAGACATTGATCCAAATACACCCTATTGCCAATTCTACCATCTACACGCTCATTCCTGTTGCTTGTATTACATCGCCTGTTACACCCTGCCCGGCGTTCGCCGGCAAATGCTTTATAATTTTCGCATGCCTTAGGTCTTCTTCTTCTTGGACCACTCCAAACGCAAAATCAACGAGTAGTAACCCTTGCCGTTTAACTCGTCCAACGCTCTCTGCGCAAGCAGCTCTGTTGCAAACGTGACGTAGGCAAAACCCTTGGACTCGCCAGTCTCTCTGTTTCTGATGAGCGAACATCTCTGCAATGGACCATACTTGCCGAGCAACTCCTCCCTCAAGATCTGCTCGTCCACAATGGTGTTCAACTGAGAGATTCTCAATGTACAAGAGTCGTCTCTAGACTCTCTGCTTGGAGCGTCAGCTCTCTTATGCACTGGGACGTATTTAGAAGATTCGCTAGGCTCTGGAGTAGCACCACCTCCACCTGGAGCGGCGGTTTCAGCGCCGAGCGTGTCTTTGAAGGGACACTTGGATGTGAAATGGTCACCACCACATGTTCTACATGTGAGTCTTTGCGTGCTGACCAAGTTGACTTTCTGTTCCATCTTCTCTTCCTCTTCCTTCTTTTCGATCTCTTTCCAGGATGCACCGAGCTTCAACTCGATCTTCTCACCCAACTGCGTCGTTCTCGTGTCTGGACCGGGCGGCGTGTGCTTCTCCTTACCAAACTTGGCCCAGCTTCGACGGATCGCTATGGATGGGTGTACTCTTTCCTTGACTTTGACTTCCTTGATTTTCTGTGTGATCTTCACCTTTTGTCCCTTGGCGTTGAGTCTATAGCTCACCACCGTCTTGGTGCCGTCAGGGTTCGAGGTAATCTCGGGGACGGGGATATCATCCTCTGCATCTGCCCAGGATTGAAACATAGTGTACTGTACGGTTTATCGATGCCTCGTAGTAGGATTTGAGTAGCGAAAAATTTTAGTGCAGCCTGCACGACCGCACTTCACTATGGAGCGAATATTTGCACCCATTAGAGATACTCACAAGTGAATATTGAAGAGACTTATATAAAAATGCAGGTAAATGTATTTGGCTTTTAATTGGACTCGGCTTCAATTATGATATCGGCAATTTCTCTGCGGCGATATACCTCCTCATGCTTACCCCAATGGCCCCTTCGATCAGTGAACTGTATGCCTCTAGCCTTGAGGAACAGGGCAAACACGTTCAGTTGTCTTTCACTGAGAAGCTCGTCTTCTTGAGACTGTAGGATGTCGATACTGGTGAACGGGAAGTCCCAATCAGTTGGTACGGTGATTGAAGTGGCTCCTTCATAGTCCTTCTCAGAAGCGAAGGCCTCATTCACAAACAGCAGATAGCTAGGGTATTCTTCTAGGAGATCTGGAATACTATAAATGCCATCAATGAAGTACAAGTGCTCTAGCTTTATCGTAAGAGGAATCGCTTTCTCGCCTAGTAGGGCTTTGTATGTAAGCAATTGAAGGATGAGAGTAGCTCCAACAGAGTGGCCCACAAGCAGCGTGCGCTTGATGCCAAACTCTCTCTGTAAGTAGTTTAAAGCACGAATAATGTCTAGCAAATGAGTGGGGTGCTTCACATCGGGAGAAAGACGGTAGTTCAAGCTAATGCAATTGATGTTGCTAGGGAGTTTTTCAATAAGATCTGCAAAATCATCATAGGTGTTTCGAGGGTCCCTCCATGCGCCGCCATGAATGAAAACGATGCATTTATTGTTCTCGGGATTGTGACTGAAAATCTTCATCGTCTGCAACGGATCTTGTCCGTAATTGATTACTTGCGTCATGATTGTAAGTTGTTTATCTCTATAAAATACCGAGCCCGCATATGTATCGAGCTCATATATGTACAGGTTCACCAATTTTACCAAGTCAGACCGAACCAACACCATTTTTACCAAGTTAAAGGGCTCTAGGGTTTCATCAGCAATAGTTCTGACACCAGAGCCAACCAAAATAATACAGCAGTAGAAGTAAACCGGAAGCAGGCCAACATTTGAGCACTGTCAATAGTCAAGAATTTCTAAGAATCACGTCCTCACAAGATCGTGAATTTTGTAGCTTTTGTTATCATTGCGCTTTGTCAAAGAAGTAAATCCACATAGATAGGTTTTGGAAAAAGATCATGGGAGCAGAATATTTCAGTAGAATAAAAACAAGCATTTCGAACCTCACATAACTTAGTAGCGGGTTGGGGAACGGTCACGGTTGTAAGAGTCCCTCTCGTAACCGCCTTCACCTCCACGGTTGTAGCCTCCTCTACCGCCTCTGAAGCCACCCTCACGGTAGCCACCATCACGGTCACCTCTGAAGCCACCTCTTCCGCCTCTGAATCCTCCACGGCCTCTGCCTCCTCTGAAGTCATCTCTGAATCCACCACGACCGCCTCTGCCGCCTCTGAAGTCACCACGGAATCCACCACGGCCACCACGGAAGTCACCTCTGAAGCCACCTCTACCTCTTCCTCTGCGAGGCACATAAGGGCTGGTGTCGTGTTCAGCACGCAAGGTAGAGCCTTGGTAGTCAGTGTCATTCAAATTCTCTATGGCTGAAGCAAGAGCCTCACCATCCTCAAACTCAAGGGCGGCGATAGTTTCACCAGAGTCGTAGTCACGGAAAACCTTCACGAACGAAGGCTCCATACCCTTCTCACGGACGTAGTCCTTGAAATCCTGCCAAGCAGTGTTCTCAGGAACACCAGAAATCTTGACGCGGTTTCTGTTGCGGGTCTCCTCCTTGCGGCCCTTGGCCAACTCAATCTGAAGAGCCTGACCATCCAAGTCACTACCAGTCAAAGAGTCAATGGCCTTGTTAGCATCCTCTGGGGTCTCGTAGGTCACGAAAGCGTAGCCTCTCATGATTTGGACCTCCACAAGGGGACCAATAGCAGCGAAGTGGCTCTCAATGGCCTCCTGAGGAGTCTCGTAACCAATAGGTCTCACAAAAAGCTTGCTGATAGGAGCTTCTTCAACTGGAGCAGCTTCAACTGGAGAAAGTGGCGCCTGGTCTTGTTCGTAGTCTGACATTATAAAAAGAACGTGTTAGATGAGGTGTTTTTTGTGCGGTTGAATTTTTGCTTTTAGGATGATTTATATACAGGTCAACTAGCGCCTTCCTTCGGACCACTGAAGTCTGTATAATGTCTTCTAACATTTACATGATAAAAATCCAACCCTCAAATTCACAGTAATTCTATAAGACTTATCCCTTGCGATTCTGAGCCATAAATGGTAATTTAGCATTTGGATTAACGCAATGCTAGCGTGTTTTTGTACGAACCTGCACTCACCAAGGTTACAAATCCATTACCGGACATGAAACCGAAATGAAAGAAATTTTTAGGTGAAGATTCCTAATGAAAAGCAGGCCCATCGGTGACATGAGCTTGATAGACGTTAGTTTTTATTTTGTACCGAGCCTGTTGAAATCTGATTAGCTGTCTCGTCAAGTGCTGCATGGGTTTTTGAACTAGGGCACCAAAAGAATGATGAAGGGTCAAATTATCCCGCATAATGTTAATGACTAGTGTAGAAGAATTCAAAAGCTCTTCAAAAAATCTCCTTTTTATTTGAAAAGATTCTTGCTTTTTGAAGCTTCAAATTAATGTCCGATTGTTTAGCTTTGGCAATGGTGGGCACTTTAGGGCTTCACCCTTCACCAGGTCTCGCAATACTTTATTTTTTAATTAAAACCTCTTTGATATATTGAGAATCCCTTCAATAGAATGAAAGCTACATCATTGTCGGTGAATCAATTATAAATTTTCGCTTTCAACGAATTCGATCTATCCCCATCACACGTCAGTCATCTCATTAAGAAGCGACAGAATGCAGCCACCTCTGACTTAAATGGACTCACTAAAGCAATTTGTATACTTTGCAAACTTTTTTTTTAAATAAAAACCAACTAATGTGGTTGGTCAAGACATGGCGGTGAAAAAGGAGATCAATGTGACCGCTCAATTGTTCGCTCAGCAAGTATTGATGCATTTCTTATGTAACACGTCGTTTAACTAGAAAGAGAGTAGATGCTTTTGCTTACCGACAATTGTTTTTTTTATCGATTACCAACGAGTTTTACGCACGGTATAGGTGGATATGTCCAATGAGAGTTTCCTTTGTTCCATGACGCAATTCAAGAAAACCGATTGTCATCCTTGAATTCGGTGACACTCTACGAGTCGCTATCTAGTCGTGCAATCAGAGTGACAAGGTGGTTAGTGTGCATCGGCACTAGCTGGTCAATTCCTTTCGCAAAGCATCAGGGTGATCAAACACTATTTTTTCAAAAAATTGAATCACCATTTAGGATCTTCAATGCTTCTTGATATGCTTATGAAGTAATGTGATTATTGTATGCAATTTTCCAAACTGAATTCGACTCGGAAGCCGTGGCATTATCGATGATCCTCTTATTTTGAAGTCAACGAAGCTTAGAGTCAGGCCCTTTTGCAAAGAGCATGTTTAATAAAGATCTTAAGATGACAGAGAGTTTAGAAAGACAAGATCGTGATTCCTCTTTATCTCGGTCTGCAAGTAAAAGAGCTCTCTTCGTGTGCCATGTTTTGACTTTTTGATTCGATCAAACACCACTTGGACCAATCCACAACTCTCATTGTTTTGTCATTTGAGTTCTTTCTTCTAATTGATGGAATTTAAGTTTTTCTGTTTTTTTCTTACTTTTGAATTGTAGAGTCCATTAGCGCAGCTGCATTCTGGTTGATATTCCTGCATAACGTCCCACACTCCTCGTATTCTCTGCATTCATGGGTTGCATTGACACTGTGCTTCAGAGATTCAGCACTTCTCCTTCTTTTGACTGATCGTATTTCTTTTCAACGATTGTCAATAAGGGGGAAGCTGGATTGAGTGATTTTCTCCAATAATACCTTTATAGTCAAAATGGCTCGCTATTGTTTCAGAACGTGACATTGGCCTGGAGGTAGATTTTGAGTATATCCTGTATATAATGGTCATTGAGAGTAGCGCGATTAACGGTCTAGCTTGCAGAATGTTCAACAAAGTCCGATATGGTGTAATGGCTAGCACAGTTCGCTCTCACCGAGCAGATCGGGGTTCGATTCCCCGTATCGGAGTTCTTTTTTTTTTCTCTTATGGAGCAGATTTTAAAAAGATAAAAGTGTCTCAACAAGAAGCTTGGTTCCATTGAAATTTTGGGCTATGTGTTATCAAATATCCCGTATGTACTAAATGCTTAATAATCATTGGGTTGACGATGTCTTCTATATAAGATCTAGACCAAGCTCGTATAGATGGTCTTGGTAGTTGTCCATCCTCTGGTCTTCTTCATCTGTGTCAACCAAAAAAATTGTGTCAAGTATGTGATCTTTCTCTATAGCAAGCTTTTCCTTTCCATAGTCAGAGCAGAATTTCACCGATGCAAGCATGGCACACACAAGATTGTCATTGGTGAAGCTGGGCATCTTACCAGCCTTATATTGCAGTTCCGTTGGCACCATCAACTTTTTTAAGTCGGTCTCTTTCTCCGTAGAGCCAGACGGTAAAAAGAGAGAGTCATCGGTAATAAGTGTTTTAAGAAGTCCTCTGATGTTGACTTTGTAAACAGTGGTGTCAGACACAGAAACGGCAAACACGAGCTCGTCTTGAAAGTCAAATACTCTCATGGCCTTTTTTTTATCCGGCGAGAACACCCGCCAGTGTGAAAGCCCATTGGGAATGAGCGCGTTGGTGCCGGAGCATAACTTGTAAGGTTTCAGCGGATCCCATGGGACAATCTCGATGTTAAGGGAAACAAATGATGAAACATGACTCATTTTGAACACATCCTGAGGTGCACCATCAACCATAATGGTGTCCTTAACGATAACAACCAAGTTAGGTCTGTAGAGATCATTTCCACAACCACAGCGAACCAAATGAGCACGAGCAAATCCTACCCAAATCTCTCGTCCCTCCGGAATTATTTGCTGAAGCGCAGAAGAGTCCTGCTTTTGCGCTTCCAAGACATGTCGAATGTTGGCCATCTGGGTGCCACCTCTGAATGGTCCTATTGAAGATGACGTCTTGAGATTTTCATTTTGCTGAAAGACAAAGCCACACTTGCCCGTCTCAAGATCGCACTTGAGTACTTGCATGCTTGCCCATCTATAGACAAAAAGCATAGTCTTATCATAGCCATGTTCTTTGCGATCGGTATCGCTTACCATTGGCGTCCAGTTTTTCTGCTTCTCTTGACGGAACATATTTTTGATGCGGAGCTCGACTGATTTGGTATACGTCGAATTATCTGAGGGAGCATTCAGGATGTCGTCGACATTATGCTTGCCCTGCTGAAGCTGCCAAGGGAAGCTCACCCACATGGAGCGATATGTCATCGGCCTCTTCAAAAGCATGTCGTCTTCATCGTCGTCAGCGAACGCGTATTTCTGGTGGTGCAAGTTGTACACCATCATGGGCTCCTCGTAGCCGCCTTTGTTCTTGACGAGGATCAACCGAGGGTCCTCTGGGCCAAGATACCGCATATCCTTGTTCGACAACTTATGGAAGAATGGCACAGGAACAAGCAGTGGGTAATGCGCCACCATGAAGCCTTGCTTCTCCACGAAGAACTGGGCACTATGATCATTTGTAGGAACCACAAGACTAATGTCCTTCACCTCTTGCCAATTTTCATCATACAACTGTGCGTAAGCAAAAGAAAACTTCGGATCCCGTCTATTTCCATCATGGGAATACGCTAAGCGCGATATCATGAGGTGGTAACCATACTCTTCTAGGTACACCGAAGACCCAGCGAGTCGAAACCAATGGCGATGGCACACCTGGTACTTCAACTGCAAACGTGTCTGAAAATTAAAGTAGGGTGCCATCTCATTCAAATACTCGTCATCTCCACGGTCTATGCTTTTCACTAGCCTCAGCACAATATCACAGAGTGGGGTGTGCAAGTTAGTAGGCTCACTTACCTCGGTGGACACGTTATTCTGGATCAAATCACACGCGTGTAAATCCATATTGATATCTTTGGAGGCATCGTATACCTGGAATGGGTGTTTGTGGAAGATCTCCTTTTTCATGGGGTTACTCTCAGGCCGATGCTTCTCCACATGTTCATAGTGATAGTTTGGGTTATCTCGGAGCGACGGCGTGTTTTGAACGAAGTCTGGAATTGCAGATATATCGAGGGGGATTGAGCTGGGAAGAACTAATCTCGAATTGACCGGTCGAAGCTTAGGAGCCAGTCTGAATCGTGGGAAATGGGGACCAAAGCTGAGATGCCATAGGATAAGAAAAGTGATGAAAAGTGCAGCCCCATACCTAATAAATTGCCTGGCCATAATACCTTTTTAAACGGTGAATATATGAAGGTTCAGAAAAGAAAAATTTGTTTTCACGCGGGGCTCAGTCATAGAGTGGTTTCACCTCAGGTAGCCTATGTTCTGTTCACACAGAGTGCATAGAGTGCACAGAGAGACTCAGGCACTCAGGAACGATCCTTCCTGCCTACGGGACAAATGCAATATCGGTTATGGTGTTACTGGTTTATGCACATATTATTTTGACAGCTCTTGCTCGTCTGACGTTAAGTTCAATTGCTTGAGCATCTTGCGAGCTGTGGTAATTTTCACGTCCTTGTCGGATTTCTGGGCCTGCTTGCTGGTGCTGATCTTCTCTGGGTGAGGCTTTAACGAGGAAGCGAGCAGCGGATGGGTCAATCCGTCGTCGAGGTCAATATCCTCGTCGTCAACGTCGTCTTCTTCGTCTTTGTCATTGTAGTCATCGCCGTCTTCTTCCTCGTCTTCACCATCCACGAACTCGTCATCGTCGTCATCGTCATCGTCGTCATCATCATCATCGTCGTAGTCATCAGTGTAATCGTCATCATAGTCGTCATCTGTGAAGTCGTCCTCTTCGTCCTCGTCCTTTTTAGACTCCGACTTATCACCACTGCTGAACATCATGAAATTTTTGAGCGGCGACGTGAAGGATGCCGACATGGGTCTCTCCTTTTTCGGTGACGCTGCCTGGACGTTGCCTTTTTCAAATTCCAGCGACCGAACCGAGTAGAGGTCTGGCAGTCCAGGTGCTGGTACGGATCCAAGTTTAGGCAGGCTGGGTGTAGATTTCAAGGATGTGGGCTCCGCCTCGTCGTCCTCCAAATCGCTAAAGTCGCTAAGGTTTGTCAAAGGCTCTCTCCAGTAGTTGAGATCCGTATACTTCTCGTCCGGCTTCATTACTTCGGTGTAGCTTGAAAGACTTCGAGGTGAGCCTGGTGAATTGGGGGCTTCTACCTGATCTTTGGAGTGAATGTATTGGTTGAATTGATCCTCATTCCAAAAAGGGCTCACATCACTGATGAGCTTCAAAGGCGGGAAGAACTGGTCAACAAGTTCTCCAATGTGTAAGTACGAGGACCGATAACCGGCAAGTTCAAGCAACTCCATGTGTACTTCTCCGTAAGGGTTAATCGTGAAGATACGATGCGAGGGGATACGAACGCTTCGATAACTGATGGCATCGGTTATTCGGTTACCGAACCCAGCATAAAATGGCGTCCTCTCATCAGCGTCATTCTCTGCCTGTGTTTCTCCACTCTGGTAGAAGTACAAGCTACTTATGTCTCTCAAGCACGCCATTTTAAACACTTCAGGCTTCTTGAGAATGATTTCACGCTTCAATGCTGCCATGGTTCTGTCGGGACTGAGAATGACCGGTCCTTTCGGGAGCTTAACACCGTCTTGAATGATACTGTCCAAGTACTGACGGGTGCTATCTGCCTGTCCAACCGACCTCGCTGTTAGATACACAATGTTGTATCCATTACGTGCAATGTCCTGGAACAACTTGGCAACACCCGGATGGGTCCAGTCTCTTCCAATCATGTTTAAGACATGACCAAGAGCGTCGGACTTGGTGATTGTACCATCAATATCGGAGATCACAATTGGAGTTGTGGCTTTCCAGAAGTACAAATCTGAAACCACTTGGGAGCTTCCTTGGTTGAGCTTGAAGCGAAGTGTATTGCGACCATAGTTGAGCTTCATCAGGCGCAATTGATCCGAAGTCAAACGCAATGTCTTGAAGTACGTCTGGTCCAGCTCCTTGTGGTCGATCAAAGAACTTGGTGTGTGGGTGAGTGGAGCAGAAGTAGTTTCCTCGCTCAGCATTGAAAGGTTGTCTGCGTTCTTGAGATCGCTCTCGGCGGCCTCGTCACTCTCCTTGTTTATGATTCTAATCTTGCCGTCTTCATCCTTGCAGACGACTCCTTGTAGTAGACCAAAGTCGTTCCCATCGATCTCGTCAGATATAGGAAGTTCTTTGCCATTGAGCAAGTTGTTCATCTCACGCAAAAACAATTGTTGCACGAGTTCATCGGACTCGTCGATGTTCTTCTTAGAGTTGGGCTTGTACCCATCCATGTCTAGCACCATATCACCATTGATGTCGATTTTCGAAGGAATGTTGAGTTTTTTTGTGATTTTCTTCGCCTTTTCAAAAGCCATGCGCAGAATCAGCGAAGGCGTATCGCTTCTGGAAGGCACGTTCTTAGGCGGAGGGGTGCTTTTATCAAGCCCGATCTTCTGTTCAATATCATCCAGAGCGTTAAGATCCAAGGCTTCTGGTTCACTCTTATGCAAATCAGTCAGGGAAGCACCAGGGGACCCAGGAGGTGAGGATCTGGGTGACCCATAGGGAGACAGTTCAGCTGAGATCACTGGGGAAGTGACCACCAGCAGAGACAAGTCGCTGGCATCAGTAGCAAACACAAAGAAAGCCTCACCTCCTTCGCCCAATTTCATGGGCAAGTCCGTCTTCATATCATTGACATAGAGATCAATCTTCTTTTGCAGCGGTTTGATGATCTGAAACTTGCCGAAGCGAACATGCCACGGGGAGCAATGTAAAGTGCCATCTGGTTGCTCAATGACAATAATGTCGATGGCTCCAGAGAGAGTGGCCGGGTTTAAGGAGTTCCACTGGTTGTAGACGTAGTCTCCAACTTTTCCCACGTATTGCATTGAGTAGATGTGGTATTCTTTGAGGGTCTCGTATGAATGTGGAGGCAAGCGCACTTGGTCCTGTACTAAGCCGAGGGCCCCACTGTTTCGAAGGTTCAGCAAAGAGCAAAGAAGATAAGGATAATCCAATTGAGTTACTTGCGACGATTCAGTGACTTGCAAAAGACGGTTTTGGAAGCATTGTGGTTGATTGTCTTGCAGATGACGGAGTTGACGTCTGACGAATTGCCCGAAGAGGAAATACTAGAAGTGAAACGGCAGAGATGAGTTCGTTTTTGGGGGGCAAGGCAACCTTTCTGGAGTCATCTAATGGCCCCTTGATGAGCTGAGATCTTGGCGTTGTTGTTATTGGTTTCCCAATCTTTGGGTTTGGCTGCTTCGCAAGCGAATGCACGACGGGCTATTTTGTGAGATAATGGCATAAATCGCCAATAAAGGGAGTTGAAATCGGAGCAAAACCATCTCTAAACTTTTTTAAGCTTTACCACTCTCAGAGATCTTGTCGAATATATCAAATGAAATTCATTGCTGAAAGTGGGGTCTGGGCAATCCCGGGTGTATCGGATGTAAGCTTGCTGTGATGATGTCTCGAATCCAGACTAGGTCCCAACGCTTTCCATAATCTCTGAGCGGGATGACCAAAAGCAAAAAGAAGCATCGACGATCTCATTCATATTCTCAAGCAATGGGATAAGAAGCATGAGATGCCCTGGAGAGTATTATAGATCGTGCTTATTTTACCAAGATGTAATTGGACATACCCCATGGAAAAAAGAATCCCACTACCCCAGCTTGTAACTCAAGGGAAATTCAAAAGAATGACAGTTTTTCATAACATAAGTTTAAATTCTGCAGGGGCTTGCCAGGAAAAGATTACTCATAGGTAGAGCTTGCCAGACATTTGCAGCCACCCAGGGCTGCACCCGTAGCACAAAATAATCACTGCTCCGTAGAGACTAAGCCTAATGAATACGAAATAACCGCTGTTGCGAGAACTTTACATAGAATAAACCTTTCCTGAAGTTCCATCCGGCGAAGTTTAAGTACCAATTCAATACCCCAGTTGATCCGGAAACACACGGAGTGCACCATCTCAGGAACGGTAATTCTCTCTATCATAGATACATTTTTGAACAACAGGGTAAATTCGATATTCGCCAAAGCATCCAAATCAGTGCCTCTAAATAGTAGTCCAAAAGCTTAGGGGCTCCTCCGCGATCCTCGATCCTCGTTCTGACTATATCTATCTAACCTAAATGTCACCCGAGCCGAATATCCCTACCTATGAAATGTCTCTTTCTACTCCTTGTGGCAATCGGAGGTCTCCGAAGAGAGGGCATCTTTTCCGAGTTCGATGCACCACTAGTCAGAGATTTACAAAATCAGAATGACGTACAGAGTTCAAAGTTTAGCTAGAAATTCTCTTTCTATCTTCCAATTTAGTTCTAATTTACCTTAATAACGGAACAAGGCGAAGAAAAATTTTGATACTGGGTATGTGCAACCGAACTCAGAAACAGTAGCCATGTGATAAAAGCCCAATGGTATAAATGAACTTTCGCCCACTTCCCAAAAGTGAGAATAGTCTCCTCACCTCAACTGCCTCTTTGAAGTCACAAATCACATTTGCACACGCTGAAGTGCCGTTCGAAAAAAAGCACGATGCCTTAAAAACGCCTGTGGCTTGAGTTACCCGTTCAAAGCCTCTCTGGTCCAACTCAATAGTCTCCACGTAAAAGGCAGAATAATATTGTCTTTTTCCCAATCTTACTTTTCCACTGCTCTCCCGTGCTCCAATTTTTTTCCCAGGCAAAAATAAAAAAATTGTCCCACTCCTATCTACCTCGATTCCCCTGACCTTGTCTTCTGCACGGACTGCGTCGATAAGATCTGTGCGAGCCTTCAGTGATTTTTTGCTTTCTACAACTTTTCAACCACAATGTCATCTTTGGAAAAAGCACACTCGCAGAATTTCGGGATGGAAAAAGCGTCCGATAAAGAAAGGGACAGCGACTCCACGTCGTCGATGGCCCAGAAAGGCGAGTTGAAAAGAACCTTCTCGGTGTGGTCTGTGCTCGGAATTGGTTTTGGTCTAACCAACTCATGGTTCGGTATTTCTGCCTCTCTTATCACTGGTATCCAGTCTGGAGGCCCTTTGTTAATTGTCTACGGTATCATCATCATTGCATGCGTTTCTTACTGCATTGGAATCACACTCTCTGAGTTGTCTTCTGCTATACCGTCTGCTGGTGGACAGTACGTGTGGACCAGAGTGTTGTCCCCCAAAAAATACTCGAGTTTTCTTGCCTACTTGTGCGGCTCTTTGGCCTGGGCGGGCTCTCTTTTTACTAGTGCATCTATGGCGCTTTCTGTCGCTCAGTCTGTCATGGCTTTCTGGGTTCACATGCATCCTTCTCATGAAACCAAGTCCTGGCAGACATTCGTTGTTTACCAACTAGTCAACCTCATTTTGATTTTGTTTAACTGCTACGGCAAATACTTGCCCTACATTGCGAACGGCGCCTTATACATTTCGTTGTTTTCTTACTGTGCTATCACAATCACCGTGCTTGTGTGTGCTAGGGGGAACTACGCCAAGCCAAGCTTTGTTTTCACTGACTTTGAAAATAACACAGGCTGGACTACTTCGGGCATCGCCTTTATCGTCGGTTTGGTCAACCCAAACTGGAGTTTTTCCTGTCTCGACTCTGCTTCCCACTTGGCTGAAGAAGTTCACGGTGCTGACAGAGTCATCCCGATCGCTATCTTGGGAACCGTTACTATCGGATTTCTCACTTCGTTCACTTATTCTATCGCCATGTTTTTCTCCATCACTGACTTGAATGCCATCATTCATGGAGGAAGTGGCTTGCCTATCTTGGACATTTACTACCAAGCCTTGAACCACAGAGCTGGCTCACTTTGTCTTGGAATCCTTATCTTCTTTACTGCTTGCGGCTGTACTATCTCCTGCCACACATGGCAGGCTAGACTCTGCTGGTCCTTCAGCAGAGATAACGGTTTGCCTTTTTCCAAGTACTTGTCCATCATTGACCCCAACTTGGGTGTGCCCTTGAACGCTCACTTGTTTTCTTCTTTCTGGGTCGCCATATTGGGATGCTTGTACTTGGCTTCTTCAACTGCTTTCAACTCCATGGTTGTCGGTTGCATTACGTTCCTTCTCTTGAGTTATTTGGTCCCCACGATCTGTTTGCTCTACAGAGGCCGTAACAATATCAAGCACGGGCCCTTCTGGCTCGGTAAATTTGGCCTTTTCGCCAATATTATGACAATTGCCTGGGCTATCTTTGCCTTGGTGTTCTTCTCGTTTCCCACTTTCATGCCAGTCACTGCTGGTACCATGAACTATGTTTCCGTGGTTTATGCGGTATACCTTATCTTCACCTTGGGCTACTGGTTTTTCCCCATCAAGAAGTATGCTTGCCGGGAACTGTTTGCCGGTGGTCTCGGCAACAACGAGGAAGAGGAATTCCCAGACGTGTGTCTCACGGAGTTATAGAGTAGCATCTTGCATTAAAAAATCGTTCAGTTCTTCAACAGGATATCGAACCTGGCAATACCACTCAAAATAGAAAATTATACTACGAATTAAAAAATGTATGAACCCTCTGACACCTCTCTTTCAGTTCTCTCGATCCAGACAGGTTCTTAATGGATTCAGTCAATCTTTCCATCATCTATCGCATTCACTTACAACAGATCCTGGATTGGCACGGGATGGACACAAGACAAAAACTGCCTCGTTATCCAAGGCACCCTTCCAGCTGTAGAGATGCACTGTCTAATGTGATGGATACTTTTGGACAAAGTTATAGAAGAAATAAAAAAGGCAGGATTTTCTCATTTATATATGCCCCAGCCGATGCGCTCCTTCACTCCGGGTAACATTCGCTTGTTGCGAAACTCTGAAAACAGATCTATAAACACTAGCACCAAAGTAATAACTATTTTCTAGACACACCAAAGGTGCCCGAGCCGTCATATGTCACTCTTTGGATCAAATAACACGTCAGCAAATAAACCTGCTGGAGGTTTGGGCTTTTCCTTCGGTGGCCAGGGAAGCGCTCAGCAGAATCAGCAAAATCAACAATCTCAACAGCAGCCCCAATTTGGCCAACAGCCCCAGCAAGCTCTGCAACAGGCTCCTAATCAGTCAACTGGGCTGACATTGCAGACTTCTGGCTTTGAAAAAGCGGACACACTTTCCACAAATGTATCTTCTATAAACCCTGATGGTTCATCAGACAAAGTCTTGAAAGAATTGTTGGAGTCCGCTGGCAATTTGCCTCGTTTAGAAAACGTCAGTGTTGGCCCAATCAACTTACCATTGAACGAATTGCAAAATCGTACAACACTGTTGAGGAAGAATGAGAGGGAATCGAATGGATTTACCAAGGCTCACTATTTGCTTTCAGGAAGCGGCATCAACGCTGGCGATATCGAATTGGAGCTCAAGAGCATCCATGGCCATCGTGCCCCTCTGGATCAGCATGTCCAACACCAACTGCAACATCCCACGCCGTCTGATAAACAACAACACTCTCTAGAACAGCGATCGCCAGCGCCTTATGAAGAAAGACAATCAGACGAGGTATATGCGACTCGTCACTCTGGAAAGGGTATTCACAACATAGAAAACTACCTCAGCGCAAAAAAGGATGAAAACATTTTGAATGCGATCGAACTGTCTCTCGTCGCCGCCTCCCGTGACTTCGATAGCTTCATCACCAAAAATATTTCCATCGATTGGAAGGTTCGCAAAGACCATCTCAAAAAGTCACTTGGAATTCCTGTGAAAACAAAGATCAGTCCGGAGGAACTCTCCAAGTCTTTCACATGGAACCAGACTCAGCAAGGCAACTACCGCATACTCACACCCTTGAAGAACAAGGCTACATCCTCTCTTAGCGTAAGGCAACTTACAAGAGAAAAGTTCGAAAGCCACGCCAAAATTGTGTACCTGTTGAACGAGGCACGCTTGAAACAGCAGCCTTTTCCCCTTGCCTTAAGTTTTGAAGAATTAAATAAGGCCAATCAGGACCTCAAATCCAAGCAGTTAACTGATGCGTGGAAAGTTATTGCGACTTTGACTAACGAAAAGTTTACTAAACTTGACCAGGAGCAGGCCTTCTACGAGGATTACCAGAACAAACCAAACGATAACTCGTTGAAGAAGCGCATTGTCCTCAATTCCAAGGCATGCTTGGAGAAGCAGTTTTTTGACTTCGTGGATGAGAGTTACACCAAGGACGAAGAAAAGCTACCCGAACATCGCGTGCCCAGCAACATCAACAAGGTCTCGCACTTCATAACTAATGTCATCAAGAAGAACAATGATGCGGAGTTTCTCAAAAAGACTCTTTTCATCAACGGGGTCCCCATTTGGGCCCTCGTCTACTACCTCTTGCGCAGTGGTCTCTATTCTGAGGCTGTGCAATTCACTGATCTGAAAAGAGAGCTTTTTGAGAAGTTCGACAAAAATCTCCCCACTTATTTGTCGAATTATGTTAAGAACGACTGTTGCGGTTTGGCAAGCCATCTTCAAGAGAGACTCTCCTCCGACTTCAATCAAACATTTCAGTTTCTTGACGAAAAGTCCCCCCACTTTGATCCCTACAAGTACGCGGTTTACAAAGTGATAGGTAAATGTGACTTGGCCAAAAAGACCCTCCCAGCCGCTATCAATCTCAGTATCGAGGACTGGTTATGGTTCCACCTCTCCCTCATTAATGAGTTTAACTACGACGCATCCTCGAGCTTGATCTACGAGAACTATAGACTCGAAAACTTACAGAAAAAGGTATTGTCGATTGGCCCTGCGAAGTTCAATTCTTTTTCAAACAATCCCCAGTACCTCAAAACCTTAATATTGCTAGGATTGTACGAGCTAGCAGTAAAGTTTGCCTATGACACAATCAATGAGTGTGACGCAGTTCACCTCGCAATTGGCTTATGCTATTATGGACTTCTCAGAGTGTCGAGCAAGTTGAATGATGATTTGATAACGATCAACTCCTCCGAAAAGCATGAAATCAACTTCAGCAGGCTCCTTGGCTCGTACACCAGAACGTTTAAAATCAGTGACCCAAAGGTCACCGTGCAATACCTTATCCTAATCTGCTTAGCTAAAGGCGGGAAGTCCGCTGAAGAAACGGCCAAGTGTCATGAAGCGTTGCGTGAACTCATCCTTGTGACACGCGAGTTCACACATTTGTTGGGAGAGCTCAATGAGGTCACTGGCGAAAAACTGTCAGGAGTTCTCGAGAATCAAAGATCACTCATTGGTTTGTCTGACTTGACGAAGTTCCAACGCACAATCATCGATGTCAGTGCTTCTAGATGCGAGGAGGAAGGTAGAGTGTTCGACGCACTTCTACTCTACCAATTGGGCCAGGACTACGACGTTGTTGTTCGTCTCATTAACCAGTTTGTTAGCGAGACCTTGTCTGTGTCTGAACTTGACAAGCCTTTGTTAACTGGAGCTACATATAGAAGTGCCACTGGTGACGATAAGCGAGAGCAGAGTATCGAGAACAACTTTATTCTTCTCAGCAAACACATTATGGGCACGTTCAACAACAACAGCTCCATTTTGAACAAAATCACACTCAGCGCTAAGAAGGTTAATGATGCATTGTTGACTGTGGTGGATATCCGTGAGAGGTTTGCAGCCAAAGATTGGCGCGATAGCTTGACTGGACTCCAGAACTTGCCCTTCCTCAGCGCACTTAGCAGTGACGATTTTGTCGAGGTCAGAAATTCCGCTGAGTCTTTGACTGACTACGATGTTGCCCTAGTCCGTGTCATTCCTTCCTTGCTTGTGATGGTGATGACGAGTGTTGCACAACTCTCCCATGGTATCAAGTCCAAGCGGTTTGGCTCCTTGGGCGGCGAAAGAGACGAATTGGCGGGGCTTCGTAAAATTGCCAAAAATTGCATGGTTTACGCTGGCCTCATCCAGTACCGTATGCCCCGTGAGACATACAGCTTGTTGGTGAACCTCGAGCTGAAGTTATAAGTACTCATTACATATGGCGCGCACCATCCTCAGTAGCATATATCAAGATGCCTCCTAAGAAGCAGAATAAGCCAAAGGCGCCCGCTTATGTATTTCCACAACGGCTCTTTGATCACACCAAAAACCTCAAGAAGCAGTTTTATATCCCGCAACCTGAATCCATCATTCCAGGCCAAATTGTCACCATTGAACATTTCTTCAGCGAAGACTTCTGTGACCAGTTGATCAGCTCTTTTGAGTCTGATCTCAAGTTAGAGACGACTCCTCTCATTAAAAGCAAAGATTAC
Organism: Candidozyma chanthaburiensis; assembly: GCA_030579055.1. Taxonomy (NCBI): domain Eukaryota; kingdom Fungi; phylum Ascomycota; class Pichiomycetes; order Serinales; family Metschnikowiaceae; genus Candidozyma; species Candidozyma chanthaburiensis. The sequence continues at coordinate 227,745 of JAKUAA010000014.1, read as the reverse complement.
GCCGCAAGGTACAATGACCGAATCTCCTTGACCGACAACGAGGCAGCAGATGCCCTTTGGCAGTATCTTCAGCAGATTTTACTCCAGACAGTTGAGTATGAAGATGAGGAGCTCGAAGAGATTAAGAAGACGTTTATCAAGGCTAAAAGTCTAAATCCTCAGCTTAGAGTGTATCGATATACCAAGGGCCACCACTTTGGAAAACACTATGATGAATCAGTAAAGTGTCCGTTAGCGCACGAACCAACGAAAATGGGCCATACCAAATGGACACTTCTTATTTATTTGACCGGAGGCGATGACTTTGTGGGTGGAGGCACTATTTTCTACCCGGACTCAAACGATAGAAGCAAGATCAATGTGCACCCAACCAAGGGACTAGCATTACTTCACAAGCATGGCGACGACTGCCTTAAACACGAGGCGGAAATCGTCAAAGAGGGCGTCAAGTGGGTTTTGAGAAGTGATGTTACCTACTGAAAGAAGCCTGAATGACTTTACTTGTATTGTGGCTAGCGCTTGGTCCAATGATAATTTGCTTGATATTATAACTTACAAGTGGGCCTCCAGGCGAAGCATGCTCTTGTAGCGGTTCAAGATTGCCTCGTTGGCACAAGACCCACCACAGACAACAACGACGACAATGTCGTCCTTGGTCAAGTTACCCACGCTCTCTTTGAGGTACTTGAGCTGGTTATACACGACAGAAACAGCAGCACCACAGGCAGGCTCCACCATTCGTCCGAAGTCTTTCTGGTATGCAATGCAGCCCTTGACAGCTTCAAGGTCGTCAATGGCAGTGATGTGGTTTTTGTTGGTGGACTGGTCGTTGAACAAGTCCAAGGTGGGACCGGAAACGTATGAACATGCCAAGGAAGTAGCGAGTGATCTGACACAGTTCAAAGTGACAACCGATCCAGCCTTCACGGCGCTGGAGAGAGTAGGCGCCTGCGCCGTTTCTACCAAGACACAATCAGCCTTGCTTCTGTTTCTCATGAGACCCTGCTTGATGCCATTAAAAAGACCGCCTCCTCCGACAGAGCAAACCACACCCTTCACTTTTCTTGCGTCCTCGGGAGACAATTGGCTCTGGAACATCTCGTCCACGAGCAAAGAGTGTCCTTCCCAGATCAATGGGTTGTCAAAGGGATGACAGTAGATGCAATTGAAATCCTTCTCGGCTTCGCCCATAAGACCTCTGGCGAATTTGTCAGCGTCGCTAATGGAGTTTCCGTGTAAAAGCACAGTAGCGCCATACTGCCGGAGTTTTTCAACCACCAGTTTCATGGCAATTGTGGGCACCACCACGGTGCATTTTACATTATAGAATTTAGCAGAATATGCTGCTGCAAGCCCAGCATTGCCTCCGCTGGAAGCAAATACATGGATGGGCTTTTTGCTGTTTGGACCCTTTCTGGCCTTGAGGATGGACTTGTGGATCAAGTGACCAATGCCTCTCAATTTGAACGAGCCAGAAGGCTGCTCGATTTCATTCTTGAAGAAAACCCGACATGGGAGCTTGTTGGCTGACGAAAGCAAGTCGGTGACTTCTACAAGGGAAGTCTGTACTGCTGGAGCCTGGGATGCTGATTCGGTGACTTGCAACATTCTTCGTTATGTTCAAAATTTAATGGGAAATCTGGCTGCTTTAATATTCTACGCGGAGCGGCTACGAGTCAGCATGCCATGACCATGCACCATTTTGGCTGGGCTAGTTTCCCCAATTGCCTTGTGTGCTTGCGGAAATGCATTCCCGCAGTGAGACATGGGTGCGAATGGAGATGGACTTCCAACGGCTGCTGGTGTAAGGTGCAGAGTGCGGGTTGAGACTGCGGAAATGCATTTCCGGGTCCACCTCATTTCTGATCACCTGTTCCTACATTTGCAGTTATCCTAGCGTATGCCTGTGCCACAGCCAATGTGCGTTATGCACCGTGCTGCTGGTTCCGCTATGTTTACATCAAAACGGTTTTACCGATTCTCCACAGGTGAGCTCAAAATCACCACATATGGTAAGGCCCCCATGCAGTATTCGAGATGGCCTACACCTTTATGCTCTGATATCTATACGACAATTCATCAGTAATGGCGTCTCCCATTTTGATCTCGAACCCGCCACCGGGATTCTCGATTTTAGCAATAATCAGAGGATTTCAATTGGCGATTCTCGGAGCTTACCGAACGCTTCAAAACCCCTCACTTCTCTCGCAGAAGTACTACCGCCAAACGTTAATCGCCATCCAGGCCTCAGTTGTGATCCAGGGTCTTATATGGTCGCCTATCATTTTGCTTCGACTTTTAGTCAAATTCGTCGCTGTTGTGACAAAGTCTAGGGGTCTTGATCATGTTGTTGCCAGTTTGAAGGCCTTTCAATTCAACGTGCTCAACATCTCAGTGTTCTTGATTACAGGCTCTCGCTTCTTCAACAAGCAATTGGATGAGCTTTTTTTGCAAAGTTTGAAGTATATTGACCAAGTTCGCCAGGCTAAGTACCCAGACACAGACCGTGTCTACCACGAGAACCTCGTCAGTCTTAGAACGGATGAGATTATTACGAATGGTCGCCCTACACTTGACAGCATCAGGAAGAAATGGCTTACTTCCCAGGAGTTCTCTGCCTTCATGCGCAGACACATCAATAGAACTTCATTGAGTGTTGGGGCGTACTTTGTGAGCAAGATCCCATTCTTTGGATCTGTTATCCTTGGTCTCGTTTCTTTCCAGAACTTGAACAGCAAGATCGGAACAGTCAATGCTGCAGTGATTTTCGGTTTGCTTCAGTTAATACCAAAGCGCTGGGCAGTGCTATTCCTCACAACATATTGGGGCTCCAGAAGTATGCTTCACGACTTATTGGCACCTTACTTCTCGCGGGTGAGATTCACAAAGTCCGAAAAAGACCAATGGATCAGGTCAAGAGAGGGCCTCCTTTTCGGATTCGGATTATGCCACTATCTTCTCATCCGTCGGTTGCCCTGGATTGGCCTCTTACTCTACGGATTCGCTGAATCCTCAGTTGCATATCTCGTTACGAAAATAACAGATCCTCCACCAAAGCAAGTCAGTCAGTTGGTGAAGTGGAATCCCTCCCAACTTGTCTGGAACAGAGAAAAGGAACTCGATCTTTTAGCTGGACTGTTTGCCGAAAGCGACGAGGGCTTTCAGCCGATCCCTGGCTCTTACATATTTCATCATCATTAAACTAGCATTAAAGTCCCACCTTGAGTTCAAATATCCGGTTTCCGGTGTAGATGCAAAAGTCAAGAACGGATTGCAAAGCAGAAGCCAAGCCCTCGGCTGCGTGCTCTGGTAGTGAATACACAAACGTGTCTAGTTCGTCTGCTCTATTGTTGAGACTCAAAATTGGCAACATCGTGAGATCACAGCGGCGCCACAAATGGGAAGATTCTGACAAGGCATATCTCTCAAAGGAGGGGTCTATGTTTTGATCGTTAGTGACGCTGAAGCTCTCTGTCACCAAATCCGTTGACTCGGTCAATTTGACTTCATTAGGTAGCTTCGTAAACTTCCTCTGTATGTCAATTGGTAAAACCTTGGCGAATGTAACTTGAATGAACTTGTCTGCTTCTGTGTGAAAAGTATTGATAGAACTTTGCAGAAGCACAGCATGACGGTACTGGGCGGCGATCTTCGCTTTTATAATCCCCTGCTCTTCGTCAATCACAGATCTTGCCTGAGACACAGCTAGACTCGTTTCTTGGCTCAATGTGAGGGTCTCAAGCGTGTTTTGTAAGCAGGCATTGAAGGTAAAAAGCTTTTGTAAGTTGACCACCTCTTGGTTTTGTGTTATCGCAGTCTTGAGCATTTCGGTGAGTGCTGCACTCGTCGGGAGACCAAGATAAACTTTCTGAGCATCAATAAAGTGTTGCGTTTTCCATGTCTGAATTCCTTCCAAAAAGCTTTTGAGTGCATCAATGCCATTCGATTGTAGCACAGGAAACGAAGGGAACTCCCTTATTAATAAGCCATGGATTTGAGATATCGAGGTTCCCCTGGCATTCTTAGAGATGATTTGGGATTCAATATCCAGACCAGGCACAATGGCCACTCTGAACTCAGATTTTGACCTGATTTCATGATGAATCACATTTTTAGGGGATATGTTGTAGACTAACACCAAGTTGCCGTTAGCGTCCATGTGCGAGCCGTTGATAAGGAGATTACCTTCAACTTTATCATTAAGTAGAGGCTTAAAGACCTCTGCTGGAGCCTTATTCTGCTCTTTCAGACATGCATACTGGAATTGGAGAAGATTGCGGTTCACAAAAGAAGTCCACGCCGGTGAAGTCGAATTGACAGAGCACTCGCCTGACTCGCTAATGATGATTGTCAAAAGATGGCCGGAATCGTATGTGAGGAATGCCGCACTTCCCGAAGTCAAAGATGCAAATGATAGTCCCAGAATGCTGGATCGATAAGGCAATGTGGTTTGCGTTGTGAAGCCGTTCTTGATAACATAAATCCCCCGCGTATCCGTCACAACTAGTTGTCCAAATGGCAGGAACTTTAAATGGGAAACGAGAAACCTAGAGGGATGTTTGACAAGGTGAGGTTCAGCCAATTGTTTCAGCTGCTCATCAAACGATAGTGTTAGCAAAGAGTTGTCGGACAAGAGAACTGCTAACGTGGAGAGATCGTCAGCCCAAGCTTGTTTCACGATTGTGCCTCTGACATTAACTCGTGAAATCTCGGGGAGATCAGGGCTCAATGAATGTAAGGATATCAGACCGCTTTGATGCGCTAGCAGAATGTAGAGTGATCCATCATGGCTCTTCCCAAATGTGAAGCTGGTGAGCTTCAATTCGAGATTCTCTGCATTGCTTATTATGATGTCACCCTCGCTAGTCAATCTATTCTGTGGTATGTTCAATTGGTCTAAAAGGCACGTGAAGCTTCTGAAGACCATATCGTACTGGTTAGCATCCTGGGTAGTCCTCCTCAAGACAAGCACCTCACCAGTGTTCAAGAGAACACCAAGGTAGCAGTCTTTTGTGGTATCAATGTGTGGAGACCAAGTATGAGCCACTATCGAGGGTTCACTGATCCGTCCGAAAGAAAATCGATCCTCACCATCTTCTATGAGGAGTCTAGAAAAGATCTGGAAACCAAGCAGTTCTAAATCTGCGATATTGAAAATGGTTCTCACGTCATAAAGATCAATGGTGTCTATTATTTTCTTGGGCGATGATGAGGTTTCTCCTTTCGTGATCCAGTTATGAAGTAACGGTAGTTTTGGATCTAAAACGGTTATGTGGTCGGAGTTGTTGATGGCTACTTGCAGGTTCTCTGAGCACTGGACCGGTTCCAAAAGCCCAGATTCTGCAATAGCTCTTGCCACGACGATTGAATTTTTCAATGACATTGAGCAAAAAAAAATTTGTTAGCGTTGTTTTTGCTTCAAGAAAATGATTGTCAAAAAAGTAAACAATAGTGAAGGGTGCGAGGTTCGAACTCGCGCGGACAAACGTCCAAAAGATCTTAAGTCTTCCGCCTTAGACCACTCGGCCAACCCTCCTACTAAGCACCACATTAGCGCGCGTACTTTATATGAGGCAAGCTTTAGCATGTTGTTGTACTGCATATAGACGGTCGCGACTAAGTAAATTTTCGATTTGCAGCCGCTAGCGGCTTCTTCAAGTCAAGAATGGGAAAAGATTGGGAAACTAGATGATTTGAGGGTGGAAAAGTGTACAATTCAGTTCAGAAGACGCTTTCTTGAACTGAGAACAGTGAACAGTCAGAATCAGCGGATTTGATCCGTGAGGTTCGCTTCTGAGCCTTTGACATGCGTCTCATCAGTAGGTGCAAGATTCCACACTGTAGTAAGTCTCGATAATAAAGACAATTGGACAGAGCACATGCTTTTCTATAATTAAAATATCAGTCAGAATATAAAATGACGCAATGAGAAGAATATCGAGCTTGCGGAAGTGATTGAAGATCTCAGTAGAATTCAGAGTGATGATCTTTATTCGAGCAACATGCAAAACACGTCTAGAAGACAGTGTCATGCGATATGTCGTATAAAACGTCTCGCAAACATATGTGAAGACACCAAACCAGAATCTCAAATATCTTGCCAATGACCTTCTGGGCATTTGAGTGTGACATATGTTAGCGACAGCTATTCGAACGACTTTACATGATTCAATCAACTAGTCTAGAAGACCCACTATTTTTCTTTCTCGCTACAAGATCGATGAAAAGCTTGTTTGGACAAGAAACGCTTACGCTGTTTCATATTATAAATAGATACACTTAGTCTCACAGACGATACTACTTTACAGGAGCGCTTTCGGTTTCTTCACGCTTTGGTCTTCCTCGTTTTCTCTTTGTCACCTTTTCCATATCAGCTGTGAGAACCGTGGTTGTCACAGGCTGGCTCTTCTCCGAGGGTCCTCTCCCAGAACCACTTACCCTGACTCCACGAATCGTGAGCCCGGTCTTCTCGATCGGAAACTTTCTTGGTCGACCTCTCTTATCTTTCTTCTCTAGGAGCTGCTGAACAGCCACATCATTGAGGGATTTAAGGGATGTGCCTTTGACGATCCCAATGTGCTGCTCTGCATCCCCTAGCGTCTTCAGCTTTGTCTTCGTAGTGCTTTTGAGCAATTTGTTGAGTCGCTTGAAGTTTTCATGTGAAGAGTCAATAAAGACATTGGTCACTGGGTCCAAGATGTACTTCTTCGGTCTGCCTCTCTTCTTCTTTGAGCCATCATCCTCTGTAGCAGGCACAAACTTGGTAACAATGGTGATCTTATGCTTGTCTAGTCCCTCGACCTCTGAGTTCTGGACCTGAATACTTTCGTCCACCTTGTGGACATTACTGGAGACTTCTGGATGTGTTTGAGGCGATTGTTGGCTTTGATGTTGTTGCAGTGTATATTGGTGGAATTCAGCTTGGTCTATCTGATGTCCCAACTGCTGTATAGGCTGATATGGACCATACTCGAATGGAGGTTGTGGCTGTGGCAATTGTTGTGGGCCTTGCTTGCTGAACATCTGGGGGCTAGCGTAATGGGGTATCTGATTATTATGATTATGGGGTAGTTGGTTTTGCTGGTGGTGCTGGTATTCACCGCCCATTAGCATGGGGCTATTATCTCGCTGTCCGCTTCGCTGGAACTCTTGATGATTATGCGGAGGAGGCCTTTGGTGATGCTGCACTTGTTCTGGACGAGGTTGCTGGTGTATATGACTATTGTGCGGCTGATCTTGCCCCTTAAGAAGCGTTTGGTCCCCATTAGTTCTTCTTCCTTGTTGTGGAGGAAATGGGAGTGGAGATGGCCCCATTGAAGTTCCTAAAACACGGTTCAGTAGTGATGATAGCGGTGGGGATGGCGTTCCCATGTTGAAGTGCAGAGTGTTGGGCGAGGCGTTCCTGGCGTTATAGACTGGAGGTATAAGTCTACTCTTTTCCTGGGCCTCGAATGAGCTCTCCATACTTGCAACAGGTTTGGCAGCATTGATGTTATATGGCATACTCATGATGGGTTCGAGACGCTAGCAAGGTTAGCGCTTTTGTATGTGGTGTAAACCTGATGAGTATAAAGTATGTGGAATCCTTCTATATTTGTAACGAGTGTTCGAAGGGCTAGTGAATATTGCTGTTTGTAGAAATGGTTGCAACAAATATATGTATATATCAAAAAAAAAAAAAATAGACCGCACAAAAAAAAAAAAAAAATCTGTATGCGCAGTAGATTCTCTGCGCGGAACTCGATGATGGGTTTACTGATAACACTGATGCTTGACTGTGGCAGGTAAATATGCCTTACCCGTTCCATTACAATAGCTCTGCCAAACTCTTTCTTTTCCGTGTCTACTTTACATGCACTTATTGGTTCATTCTTATCATTACATTCCACAGTCCTCTTCATCTTATCTCGCGTCACTTCAAATGATGCCTCTATAACACGCAATTACAACTTGGTAATGATGAGCTGCTTGGCAGGAACCTGGCTGAGCAAAGACTCCTGGAACATCTCGACAAATTCCTTCGAGTCAACCAACTTTTCGTCATATGCAACCTTAAAGCTGACATTGGCGCTAACTGGACCCTCAACTTCACCAGATACTGGAGCTGGTGCTGTTTTGATGCCTAGAAGATCATCGAAACCGTCTTGTGGCGCAGCCGCAAGTCTACCAGAGCTGGTGGACACCAGCTTGATGAATTTGTATTTAACGCCGGAAACGTCAAATCTTTTCTTGGTGACAGGAGCGACAAGTAAGTCGTCGAAAACGTCGTCAATGTCCATGCTCGATGGAGATGGCCCATTGGCGTACTCTGGGAATCTCATGCCGTAAGTCTGGTGGATGGCAGAATGCAATGCCTTTTCAAAAGCGTACTGAAATTTGAGTTCGGAAACTCCTTCTCCCAACTCCGAGGTGAACTCAATATTGAGAACATTGGAGGGTTTTGGAGCGGCCTCCTTCTGGGCCGTCGCTGGCTTCTCGGCCTCCTTGGGTGGAGCGATTTTGATCTGAGATAAGTCCAAATGTTCCTTGTTCTTGATGTAGGTTGCCACTCTTTCCACTGCATTCTTATCGATTTCGCCCAAATAGGCCAACACGTCTCCTTTCAAAATTCTACCCTTTGGACCAGAAGCTTGAATTTTGGAGTAAGCCTCCTCAGCTGAGATTCCCTTGGTATGAAGCAACAACTCAACAGCGGGCGTGAGTTTCTGGTCGGGATTGGCCTTGCTGAAGACCTCACCAGAACCAGACTTGCCTGGTGCGTTGACCTTGTTGGTCTCTGGCTCAGCTTTAGATTCAGCCTTTGCCTTGGGTTCAGGCTTGGATTCAGGCTTGGACTCTTTCAGTTCCTTCTTGGGCTCTTCTTTCTTGGGAGCAGGGGCCTCAGCCTCCAAATTTGGTCTCTCCAAAGACGATAAATCATCGCCTGCTTCAGCCAACAAAGCAATGGGCTTTCCGACGGCAAGGCCGCTGGCACCATCGTTTTCCAAGATCTCCCACATAATTCCGTCATCCTGAGCCTCTACATCAATCGTGGCCTTGTCCGTCTCGACCTCAAGCAAAACATCACCGGCAGCAAACTCTTGTCCATTCTTGACCTTCCAACCAACAATTCCTCCCTCTTCCATTGTTGGCGACATGGCTGGCATTTTGAAGACCTGAGCATCAAGCAATGTTGACTTGGTCTGGAAGTTTCTGGAGACAGCAGTCCTGCTGGCTTGAGAGAGCCGGGCAATGCAAGCTGTCCGTGTAGCTGTAAATCTCAACATGTGAATGTGAGCAGATGTATGTAGTGAACCGACTTTGGGAAGAAATAGGGCGAGTTCGAAAAAGTAGCTTTGATGGAGTTGTGTATATTTCGGACTCTGACCACCGAACGGGCGCGACATCTCCGAAACATTGGGTGCAAAATCTGCCAAACCGGACTCGGCTCAACTTAGGAAATAAGTAATAGACGGTTCTACTTCGACAAACACGATTTTAAGGGAAGTTAAAGATAAGTTTTTTAAGACTTGGATTGAACGCTAACATGAGCTTCTCGTTCCACGAAGCTGTCAGTGGTTTTTGAGGCCCACTGAGGACAGAGTCACCACATCTCCAAGGTTGGAAGGCACTAAATCTTTCAATTACAGCCTTTCAACCATTACCCGGCTTGCATCTGTGCAAACGATCTTCTGTGTTATAGCTGGATCCAAAGAGTTATTTGCTTAAGACTCAGACTAGTTTTTTACGCTCAGATTACTGACAAAATTGAAAACCCACTTTTTCGCCTACTGTCTATATCTAATCGTATTTTCTTGCTTATTTCGTTCTATCGAGTGAATGAACTCCTGCTTACTTCCAGAAGAGCCAATGCTGTCGAAGTAACGTTCGATCGATACTTGATGCAAATTTGCATCATCGTGCTTCACGAGTCAAAACCAATTCTTTTTTTTTTTTTTTTTTTTCGCTTGAAGCTGTAATTTCTCTCCCAACTACGCATTAACTGTTTCAATATTTCTGTTGATCAGATGTCAACTTTTTCCCCCTGCTACTATTTTATAGAATCTACTCGCGACTATCATTTGCACTAAAACTAATGAGTCTCAGTGAATCCAAAAACATTCAGAATTTTTTTTTTTTAAAAAATAAATCACGAGACTTATAATGGTTCAAAACTGAAGGCTCTTCTTTAATTGCTATTGTGAAAACCTAAATCAGGCGTAGTTGTTGTGTCTTTTGCTTTTATGCCTCAGCCGTGGTGGTCTCAAAAGTACATTTTCGCACCCGGTCTTTTCCTAGGCGCAGCTGAGAATTTCTGAAGAAGCAACCACCAAACCTCAAATCCAGCAGAGTTCCAGGAAACAGCTCTAGGCTATTTTTCAACACGTCATACCAGTCTTGTAAAGACACATCAAATCAAGATCAAACACACTTGTATCTTGCATTGCTCGTTCGTTGTCATAACCACAACTACTCCGCATTTGGTCTCGACCTCAACCACCGTTATACAGCTGAGGCATTCACATTCTAGCACATACACATAGAGTTTGAAATGCCGGGACTTCAAAGACTCTGGGGAATACTACGCAAGTACATGCGATTTATTGGCCCGGGCCTCATGGTGTCCGTGGCTTACATGGATCCTGGTAACTATTCGACCGCTGTGGCTGCTGGCTCGGCTTTCCAATACAAGCTTCTATTCTCGATTTTCGTATCGAACTGTTTGGCGGCGTTTTTGCAAACTTTGTCAGCCAAGCTTGGTGCTGTCACGGGCTTGGACTTGGCCGCAAACTGTAAAGAGAATTTACCCCACAGACTCAATATATTCATCTATGTTTTGGCGGAAATCGCCATCATTGCCACGGACTTGGCTGAGGTGATCGGTACAGCTATTGCCCTCAACATCTTGTTCAATATTCCATTGACTATAGGAGTCATCATCACCATGGTCGATGTATTGATTGTTCTCATGGCCTACAGGCCCAATGGCCCTTTATTGTTCATTCGCATCTTTGAGTCGTTTGTCTCTGTTCTTGTTGGCGCCACGGTCATTTGCTTTGCAATCCAGTTGTTCCAGGTTTCTAAAGAACCTACCTTCTCCTTCGTTGAGGTTCTCAAGGGGTTCTTGCCAAACGAAAAGGTTATTGACACCAGTGAGAGAAAGGGTGGTAACGGCCTTTTCTTGAGTTTGGCCATCATGGGCGCCACGGTAATGCCCCATTCATTGTACCTCGGTTCGGGTCTAGTGCAGGCTAGACTAAAGGATTTTGATATTAAGCACGGTTACTACAGCCCACCCAAGCAGGACGATGCACCCGCAGAGAGCGTCGAAGATGAACGAGTGCATTTGACTGGGGAGGAATATGCCAGTGCTGTGGGCGCCAAGGAAATTGAGGAGTATTATAGACCCTCCGTTCATGCTATCAAAGATACCATGGCCTACACAATTGCTGAGCTTGTCATCTCTCTTTTCACTGTGGCTTTGTTTGTCAACTCGACGATTCTCATCGTTGCTGGAGCCACTGTTGGCGCAAAGCATAAGCGTGATGATGACAAGGAGGACTCAGATTCTGAGGACGAGGATGAAGGTACCGACAATGCTGATTTATTCACCATTTACAACCTTCTTTCAACGCATCTTTCCAAAACAGCTGGTTTCGTTTTCGTGCTTGCGCTTCTTTGCTCCGGTCAATCCGCCGGTGTTGTTTGCACCCTTGCAGGCCAAATGGTTTCCGAAGGTTTTTTGCTGTGGAGCTTCTCTCCGGTCATTCGTCGTCTTGTAACCAGAGCGTTGGCTATATTCCCATGCATCATGGTTGTCATGTTCACTGGCAGGGAAGGTTTGTCTAGGACGTTGAATGCATCCCAAGTGGTGTTATCTATTTTGCTTCCCGTTGTTACTGCTCCTTTGATCTACTTCACATGTTCCAAGAGGATTATGAGCGTTCCAATCTTGGTAAGAGACGGTGATGAAGACGTTGAAACGATATTCGAGGAGGAGATCGCTTTCGGAGGTCTTTCTGATACCGGGACGCAGAACACTATTGTTCCGCTGCGGAATCGTTTCTCCGTCGGGGAACCAGCTATCAGACTTCAAGATCTCAGAAAGGCTCATCCATGTGCTGGCTGGGAAGACGAGACCGACGACGAGAGTCAGGAGCGTCAGAACATGCTCCTGCAACAAAGTAGGTCCGGCGCCCACCTTCCTCTGCTAGCCACCTCCCAGAACGCTGACAACACAAGTCCTCCATCATACACAGCCAGTCCGACTCCGGTGCCTATTGATGCTACTGAAGAAGACATGGTGCGGATCAAGGGCTATTGCAATATGAGCAACGGGCCCTGGATGTCCACCTTTGCGATTTTGTCGTGGAGTTTTGTCACGGTGCTCAACATAGTGCTCATTGGCAGTTGGGTTCTCGGGTATGATGTCCCTCTTTAGGCGATTTGGTGTATACTAGGCTAATCTATAGACAAGGTATCGCACAGTAGAACATGAGCATTCTGGCTACGTCAGTTTACAACCATAACGTCCAAAGGAGATCATAATCAGCTCCTCCTGAACAGGTGAGAGCTTGATTCTAAATTTCGATTTTTATTCCGACACTTAGAAATCTTCATGCTTGAAATTACTACTCCAGCTCTGCAGAGAAAAACGATGGTGAAAAGCGCGAGTGAACCTGATCTTATCAATCCAGCCCACCATGGAGAAATTCATAGAAAGTCTGGCGGAGCTTTTTGAAGCATTCCCGTCTACTACTGTGACTGTGACTTACTCAGACAAGTCTAAATCAAAGAAGGCATCTGGCGTTAAAGCACCAGTGCATGTCGTCAAGTTCAAATGCACCGAGCCCCAACTGGGCAAGAGCATTCAATACTCAACGAGAAAAGCCAAAGAATTATCGAGGCTTTTGACGTACTTTGGTCCTCGTGGTGTGAGTGCAAAGAGAAAGGCGGATACGGACACAGCTGAAGAGCCCACGAAAAAACAACCAAAGACTGAAATTGTTGGAGTGGCCAGCGTCATGAGTAACTCAAAATTCGAGGAACCACAGGTAGAGGCCGAAGAGAAGATAGTGGAGCCTACGGTCGTTGCTGAAGAGAAAGAAAAGACCCCACAACCTCTGGCTAAAAGCAAGAAGAAGAAGAAGGGGAAGAAGAAGTGAATAAATTCAATCGAGTAGCATTAATGTATGAGAAAAGGACAATGTATATCAATGGAAGAATCCCATGAGACGGGAAACAATCCCAATGCCTCTGCCTCTGCTCTTACGTTCCTCTGCGGGATCAGGCAAGAGGCCAAGGGCACTCACAACCAGGGGATCCGTATTACCTTTGTGAGAGTGACCAGTATGATAGCTACTCCAAGAGTTAGCGCCAAGAGTGGAAACGTCCGACTCTTGCTGGGTGGGGGACCCAGGTTGTTTGGTTCCGATGAATCCTCCCGTGACGATTGAGTTGATGGACGCACCGTCTCCTGAACCGGAGTTGTCGCTTTTGTAGGAGGTGGGGTCGTTGGGCTGGCTAGGCCTCGGTTCTGGGTTTGTTGCGGTGGGCGCTGGGATATCAATGGGGGCGTTACGATGCCTCGGCTCAGACGCCGGCGGAGGCTCTCGATCAGCTGTAGGCTTCTCGAGCGTAGCTACCTTGGGGGTGTGATCGACATCATCTGTTGTCTCAGGTTGATTAGTGTGGACTGCCGACGTGGCCGGTTCGTCCTTTATCTCGGTCAAGTCCTCGGGTTCCAAGTAGTTGTTGGCATTGCCGTGAACGTCGTGCTCAATATTGTACTTGGGACTGGTGATCCACTGAGAGCCATTGACGACAAACTTGAATACCAAGCGCTTTGGCTCATCCAAATGGATCTCACCAACAAATTCAGAGCCGAAGTCACCCTCCTGCTTTTTCAACACTCCATCCTTGAGCGACCAGTCGTCGAAGTTCCCTGTAACAACCACACTTTCGGTGCCACTCGAAACAGGCCTTCGTGTTAGTAGATCAGCAAAAGATCCGTGTTCCATCCCGATCGGGATGCGGTTCCAACGTACCAGACAAATCTGTGAAAGTAAGGCATTAGTCTTTCGGAATACTTAATGTCGGTAAAAAGGCACACTTCCGCGAGTCTTTCCTAGCTTTATAAATAAACGCAGTGTGAGAAGAAAGGCAATTCAACCCCACGCCTCACATCGGTCAACTATGTACGCATCAGGCTGCAGCACAGATATTGTGGACGCATCGGGGGGTGGGCGGATCGTTCTTATAAGCCGGAAAAACTGATTTCGAGAGTTTTGAAGTCGGTGAAGCCACAAATCTTGATTTTCCAAATTCCGTCTCTTCCCTTTTGATGTCTCGTGCGCCTCGGAATTGCTTCTTCCGCCGGGATACCCTGAGAGTCTCTTGCTTATGCGCAATAGGGAGACTCGCTTTCCCTGCAGCGCGGCTCCAAAAGATCTTATCATATAGCGCCAAGGCCAATTCTAGGCGGTCTACTGATTCCATTTTTTCGCTTGCATCCCCTCAGGCGGACTGGTTTCGAATTTCTTTCCTTCGGCCTCGGACCAATTGGTTGTAAGCACTGTGCCATTCGACTCCACATAAGACTTCATCATCGCCCTCCGAGTATCGTCGTCCACGTCTTTGTACAATTTGGCGAAAAAGTCCTCTTCCTCTTCGTCTTCTTGAACATTGAAATTGGACCAATTGACTGCTTTTCGTGACGACGATGGATACGCCAAAGGCTCGGAGGTGCTCTCTTTGACCTCCACGGGTTTGATCTCCCCGTTTCCTTCTAGCGAGGCCCACTTACCTTTGACTCTCTTGACCAATGTGAGTTCAAGCTTGGTCCCATACACTTTGCAACGCGACTGGTCCGCGTCAATTTCGCCGTACAACGGCTCCAAATGGTAGTTATACTCGGAGTTATCTCCACTAGGGAATGAAATAGACACGGATCGGCTGTTGAACAGTACATTCAAAGTTTCCTCCCGAACGTTTTTTGCGTATATGGTCACCGTGACCGCCTCGTTCGATTGGTACCAATCGTCCCTGATCTTCGTTTTTAATGGAGCATGCTTGTTGATAACATCTGCACTCGTCGCTTTAGATCCCTCAGACACGACTGGCTTCTCTTCCGTGCTCAATCCGCTTTTTTTCAAATCTCTTTCTGCTTTGTTGATCCAAATATCCAAGGCAGGCTCCAGATACAGATGCTCCTTGGCCTTCTTGAAGTTCGTCAATGCCACCAGGTAATTCTTTTCCGCATAATTCACAAGACCAAGCTTGTAAAAGCAGAGCCCTTTGTCGTCTCTCTTTCCTCGTTTTTCGGCAATGGCAATGGCTCGGTCGATATCGTTTCTGGCTTTGGAGTAATCAGTGGTCTTCATATACGCTGATGCTCGTTTGATATACCCCAAGAAGGCCTCAGGATTTTCCTTAAGCGCTGCAGTGTAATGCTCCACTGCACCATGGAAGTCTTTATTGTTAACAGCTTCGTCGCCGTGTTTTATGTGTAGTTCCACGGCCATTGGGTCTTGATGTTCTGGTAAGTTCTGAGATCAAGTTGGTTTTTCGCACCCACTCTATTACCACTATATACTACCATACTCTATGCCAGAGTCTCTTCAACTTTCCATCAGTGGGCTGGTCGGGTTTTCTCTCAAAATTTGGCAAAATGAGCCAAAATAGCAACATAACGCTGAAAGTGGCAATGAAAATTGGCAAAACCACATAAGCTCCCTCGCTCTCTGCAATAAGACCAGTAATGAACGGAAAGATTGCACCTCCACTGGACCCAAAAGCAGTCATGATAGTCAAGCTCACAACTTGGATCTTTCTGTGTACAATCAAGGACACTGCTGTGATCATCAATGGGTAGATGGGGCCAATGAAGACACCACCAAGTCCAACGAAGACACCCACTGCAAGACTGTTCGGTACAACCCACGACAAAACCACCATCCCAATGGACAAAAGGGCCAAAATAATAACACTCTTTCTTATTCCAAACGTCTTGTGTAATGGCCGAGTCAAAAGAAGCCTTCCAATTGTCAAACCAGCCCAGAAACCAGACAGCACGTAACCAAAACTTGCACCCACACCACGGTAGTCCAAAAGATATGTGACAATCCAGCCTCCAAGAGACACCTCTGATCCTTGGTAGCAGAAAACAAAAAGAGCGATTAACCAGGTAGGTACGTTCTTCAATGCGAGAACCATGTCATTTGGACCCTTGACTGAATTTTGGCGAACTTCATGACCTCCTCTACCCCAATCCAGGGTACCTTCAAGCTCAATCCCTTCCTCATCCGCTCTGGTTCTTTGAATCAATCTCTCGGATTCTTCATCATGGTCCCAGGGTTTCAAATCCTCCTCCGCGCCCTTGAAAGCCAAATTGGCGTTCAAAGAGTTCACCAACATCAAACAAAGCAAAATGATGTAGACATAATTCCATTTCATGCCGTTATTAACCATGCTGGTAGCTGCAAGAGGCGAAATTGTTGCCCCAGCACCGTAGCTAGCGTGACATAATGCCAAATACTTCGACTGTTTGTCGAGCTTTGACAAGAAGACATTAGCTTGGGCTAAAACCGTGGCTAAACCCACTCCCCCTAAAAAGAATCCAACGCAAGTGAGTGGGAACGGGCCTCCACTAGCAATGCACGAGTATGCCACGACAGACAGAAAGATCCCATAGGTGATTGACCATCTTTTGCCGAACCAGGGAATGATTTTGTGGGAGAAGCAGGCAACCAAAATGAACCCTACTGCATTTGACATCCAAATAAGAGAGACCACAGCATAATTTATATTATAGTGGGCCTCCATAGAAGGCAAAAGGGCACCTGGCGCTGCATCAGAGAAACCTCCACAAGCAGACCAAAGACAGATTGCAATGACTCTCCAGAGATTTTTCTCGGGATTACGAAGAGTCATTGGCTCACCTTTATTATTATCAAGAAGATCTTGTGTATTAGAGACCCTTGGATTATTTACCTGGCCAAGAAAGATGACATCCAAGTTCGACTCTCTTGTCACTATATGGGGTCTGTCGTATCCTTTATTCTTGACCATCTCCTCTAATGGAGCACCCTGAAGTTCATCAAAATGCTCTTGTGGCCGTATATGGGCCTCCTCCTGTCTTGTTATGGACATTTTGGGAAGAAATTGAAGTTCCTGACGACAGAACTTTTAGACCATCTCAATGTGGGGAAATCCTTTTTTCAAACCACCCCACCTTTCGCGGGTTTCCCTTTCAATATTCCGGATGAACCAAATGAAGGAACATAGATCTAAGAGTTACCAGCAGCCTTCACAAGATCTAAAAATTTGGACTTCGAAAGCTCGTTCAACATTTCTTCCTGTTTGCCCAGTGACACCTTCGTCTTGCCAACTTCCTCCCTAGTCTTGACTTGAGTGGCTAGAACGGCGTTGAACAATTTCACCACACCCCTTTGTGCTACCTTCTTGAGCTTTCTCTCGTGCTCAATTATCTCGCGGACTTTCTCGGGTTCACTGGCGGAGGGAAGAAGATCCCTGATTCTCACTCTGTCTTGTATCTGTCTTTTTTCAGCAAGCAACTCACGCTTGGCTTTCTTCTCCAACTTGTCGGATTCCAACTTTTTGAGTGTGGACTTGTTCCTGGCAAGTATGGGATCTTTCCTATCGTAAGCCTTCAACTTGGAACCGATGATAGCATTAAACGCACTGGCGAACTGATCACCGCCATCCGTGCTTACCTTTTTCTTTTTCTTTAAAGGAAATTCGTCGTCAGATTCACTGTCATTGTCAGACTCTTCCTCGTCTGATGGAATGTTGGCGACGTCATACTCATCATCAAGACCAGAGTCCTCGTCTGATTCCACCTCATCTACCGATTCTTCGGAGAGTTCTTTTTCTGGTGACTCAGATGTCTCTTTCGCTATTTTGGACTCTGACTTAACAGCACCCTTTTTCTCTTTTCCAGCCTGCTTTTGAATCTTGTTGGATTTTCCCATAGTGATAGCGATGCGATGAGTACTCATAGTGCTCGCGATTAAGCAGTAACAATCTTACATGCAGAATTTTTGCAACCAACATCGAATACTGATCCTACCCTGAACCGAACGGGCGTATGATTGTAATCTGAAAAATTGGGGTCTTCATAATTGAAGATCGCCAATCTCTTCGTACGTTACACCCTGTCATGTACCTTTCAAAAGAGTCACTTCTTTACTACTGGCTAACAGTTTGACTTTCAAACGTATAGGAGAACGCTTAATTGGTGTTGCAAAGTCAAATCAGGTCGTATTTAATTAATAAATCTTTTCTGCTTTTCCTTACCATTGCAGCGTTTCAAGTTCATCTACTCTAAAATCGACGTGCAGTTGTACACCCGTGCACCATACATCTACTACTACCGTTTGTTTATGTTTAGATATTGACACACGTATGAGACTAGCTTGAGAATATGAGCAATTTTGGCAACGTTAAGGTGCCCAGTCCCGTCAAAGTGGGGCATAAGAGAGCATTGGGTCTTTCAGACCTCCTGCCCCTGAAAAAGACTTTACTTATAGAGCGCTACTCTGTCTCTGATTCACTTTCCAAAACCGACAGCGATATGGGGTATCTACTACGGCAACACACCCTTCAGCAAGATATTGATCAGAAGCATGAAGAACTCTTGCTTTACAAAAAGCAAATCATGTCCAGAAAAACCGAAATTTTCAATATGGAGCTCACGAATAGGAAGTTGGAAGACGAGGTACACGATGTGCTCAAGCACCTTAGAGAAGTAGAGGCAAACGTGAAGCAATTGGACGATGCAGAACATGAAAGCATCAAGCAAATTGAGTATAACTTCTCCCTCAAGAAAAAGGAATTGCAGGTGAGCCATGACAAGAGGCTCATGGATCTAAAGGAGACCTTATCTCAAGAGATCGACAGGACTGTGGAGGCTGTGGCTAAACGGGATCAAGAGATTCGAAGAATGCTCCAAGAAGATATCAGCGCGTTGGAGGACAAAATCAAAGCGTCTCAAAAAGAGAAGACTAGAAGACTTATTTTGATCAAGGAAGATCACGGAAGAGCCCTTCATGAACTCCTGAGCAAACTCGAATACGAGGCTAGCGAGACTCGGAACAAATCTCACCATTTGGATCAAGCTGCTTCTAACTGCCAAGCCAAAATAGTGGAAGCACAACGTCTCCTTGATGGAGACTTGCGATTCATGAAAGCTAGTTTGGAGAAAGAGATGGCCGGGCTAGAGGAAAACTTCTCTAGTACGGAGAGGGATAAAGTGAAAATGCAAGAGAGAATCAATGAGACGCTTGCTGAGATTGAACAGCAAAAGAAAACCTTGGCTGGGCACGTGGAGAACATTGATGCTTATAAAGAGGAGGTAGCCGTTATTCAAGAACAATTTCCAGTTCTTGAACAAAAAAGACGTGCACTCCACGCCAAGCTTCATGACCTTAAAGGCAACATTCGAGTTTTCTGCAGAATCCGTCCCGACAATTCCAAATCGAATGCCAATATCGAGGCATCCTCGCCCGATGATTTTAGTGACAATGGTAAGCAGGATCTTATCGTCTCTAAAGCCGAAACAACATCACTGTGGAGCTATTGTAATGGCGTTCGCAATGATGTAAATTCCTTTCAGTTTGATAAAATATTCAACACTAGTACGAAAAATCATGAAATCTTCGAAGAATGGTGCCAATTGGTACAGTGTGCCTTGGACGGATCCAGCGTTTGCGTATTTGCATATGGCCAAACAGGATCGGGAAAGACGTATACTATGTCAAATGAAGGCGATGGAATGATACCGATGTCCATTAGCAAGATCTTCAGTGATATTGAAGAGCTTAAAATACAAGGTTGGAGTCATGAGGTCGAGGCAAACTTTATTGAGATTTATAATGAGACTATTGTGGATTTATTTGGAGATTCAAACAAGGCGGTGAAGCATGAGATTAAGCACGATGATATTTCTGGCACTTCTAGTGTGACAAACCTCAAAACATGCATCATGCTGGGTGTCACCGAGGCTCTTGGGTTGTTGCAACGAGCGAATAAGAAACGAGCTACAGCTGCAACTTGTGCAAATGAACGTTCCTCGAGATCGCACTCAGTTCTTACAATAAGAATAAGGGGTCATAACAAGCTGATTGGTGAGCTGAAGACAGGAACATTGAATCTCGTTGACCTAGCTGGTTCTGAGCGCATTGGCAACTCGCATGCATCCGGTGCTCGTCTCAAAGAAACCCAAGCTATCAACAAATCACTTTCGTGTCTAGGAGACGTGATCTATAATATAGCGAGGAAAAAGAGCGGCGGTCAGGTCGGGCATGTTCCTTATCGGAACTCAAAGCTCACCTATCTTCTCAAGAATAGCTTGCAAGGTGATTCAAAGACCCTCATGTTTGTCAACATACTGCCTTTGTTGAAAAACTTTGGTGAAACAATCAACTCACTTAGATTTGCTACAAAAGTTAATCGAACGAAACTCCAGTGAAAATTCATTTTATAAATCCGATCCTTGATCTGTCAAGAGGTTACTATCAGGCATATACTTGGATGCTTTACGCAATAAAGAGGACAGGGAAACTTTCTCCCACTCCTCTTTGTGATTCTCAATGGCCCACTTGGCAACTTTTGTTTGTTTTTCGGGATCTAAGCAATAGTTATGCATAGCAAGGAGAAGGTCCGACGAAAGCTCAAGGTTGTAATCGTCTATGTCATCAATGAGCTTAAACGCATCGTCCACATGGCCATGATAAACATGTGCTATGACGTATTGTTTGAATATACCATAATCAGGAAAGACCCCGAATTGAGAAAGGTTGTTCCAAAACTTCTTCACATACATCATATCGCTGTAGGTGTACGTTTTGATCATAATCCTGACAGTTTCCTCATTGACACCTCCCTCGAGCTTCAGGTTGGATGATATTGACAAGAAAAGGTCCCGAGCCTTGCCAATGTTCTGCAAATTGGAGTAAGCATCAAGAAGGCAGTTCTGTAGATCGATATCTGCATCTTGAAGGCTGACATCCATCTTCAAATATTCGTGGACTTCAACAACACCTTCTTCATAAAGGCGATCACCAAAGGTCTTGAAAAGGTACATATACATCTCACGAGAAGGTGGCTGGTGATGATGAGAGCCATGAAGTTCGTTGAGAGACTTCACTGTTTGAAAAACGACAAGAGCAGCATGTAATCTGTCTTTATCGCAAAAGAACTTCATTGTTGGCAAATACGTCTCGTAAGGAACCGCGAAGTACTTGTGGAGCTCTCCATATAGAACCCAGTTCGTTTCAAATGTTTCTTCGTTGGCGAAAGTGACGGTGAATTCATAGAGCTTATCAAAAAGCTTTTTATGAGCGTATGCCCAGCTGGGTTTCACCAATATTCTTTTGGGTGACTCCGAATTGATTTTTGGAAGCTCTCGTTTGAGAAGTTCAATACAGTCACCAACACACTCTCCCTCTACCATTTTCTCTGAGATGACCGAGAGAACCTCGGCGTTGCATGGCGATCGCATATGCTGTTTGATTTTTTGGAAAACGGGAAACAATTCCATGATGTCTTTGTCGTTATCGCAAACAAGACGAATGAGTTTGTTGAGCAAAAGCTGTGTGTGAGGAGATGAATCGTGTTCCCAATGCACACTGTCGCAACGAAGTGATTCTTCGAAGATTTTAAACGCCAAATTGCTATCTGAAGCATCGACAGCGCTTTCAATTCTGCAATGAAACGATTTCAAGCTGGGAAAATCATCGTATTCAGATTTGAACCAGTCCTGGAGAAGAAAGACGAGCTTACTATCAGGTGAAACTAGTCCTGAAGCCATAAGCGCCTCTAAAACTCTGTCTTGAGCACTATCTAGCTCTTGAAACGGAGCCAGAGATACCCTCCTCTGAATCCACATGAAGACCTCGTTCTCGTCAATATCATTTTCTCGTTGAAGATGAGACAAAAGCTCTGCCTGAAGCCTCAAGCCGGCCGAGTATCTCACGTCATCTTGTATTATGATCTCCGTCAATCCTTTATGCAAAAGCGGGAACATGGCATGCTTGCTGAGTTCGAGTAAAAGAACGTGGCATTGCGACTCGTCAAAGATATCCAATTTCAAGAGCGACAGTTTGATGTCAACGAGGGATCTTTGGTTTATCTCTGAAAGGAGAGTTTGTATCCCTTGGTCCTTGTCTTTGTGTTCCACGACTGTGTTGAGATCCACAAAAAATTTGAGGACTTTAATGATGGATTCTGTCGACATTACAGCCAAAAAGTCAAACATGCGAAGTGTAAGCTCTTCGATACGGTAGATGCTCTTATCCACATTCTCGTACTCATGGACATTAGGGTACAGATCTGCGAACAAAAGCTCGAAGAAAGCGCAATATTCATTGCAAAAGTCGTCATTGATTATGTCTGTTTTCGTGCTTGACCCGACAGAGACAAATGCTTCGAACATCAGGTAAGTGAGACGATTTGTTTCCCTGAAATGCTCGAGAACAGCTTTGGTGAAATTTGTGGGAAGGGCCTTTGAGTTCCGTACAACGACCGAAAGGGCGTTCTCAAACCCGTTGAACTTCATGGAAAACCCTAGGTCGATAATAATGGCGTATATGTCCGTGGGTACTTCGAGATTTGATCGTATAAGCTGCTGAGCTAAGATGGCCATGTACTGGGGGAGTCTGAAATCCTGCTGTGCTAGAAATGCAGAAGAGGTCCTTCTGAAAAGTGTGAAGAGATCATCAGGTGAGATAACCTTTTCAATGCTATGGTCATGAAATTTGTAAAGGTAATTGAAGACATTGTCTATCGTATGTAGATTGTCTTTTTTGCATGCAAAATTGGGCACCTCATGGATGAGGCTGGTGAGCTTGGTGGTCAAAATGCGATTTCGGAGTCCAGATGGGATCTCAGTTGTTTTAAGATAGTGTTTTAAGTCACTTATGTAGGCACCCTCTGCGCTATTATCAGTCTTTTCCTCTTCTATAATCACCTGGGGTTTGGGGTTATCTCTTTGACGTTTCGGTTGTTTGACTCTGTTAAGCCAAGAGCTCATGCTTTTTTGCTTAGATTGTTCGATTCGAATGGCTTTAGTAGTTGAGTAAAGCCAACTTCGACTCCGAACTGCTGCTTGAATTGATAGGCGTAACATGGTGTAATAGAGGATCCGCAGAGCTCAGCTAGATACTTGAAAAAGGTGCGCGAAGATATTGGTTGCAAAATGTAGATACTTCCTATACACAAAATTACGTATCTGTTTTTACCTATCTAAGCGTCTTCATCATATTCCGGCAAATGATGCTGTAATCTTTT
This sequence comes from Candidozyma chanthaburiensis, assembly GCA_030579055.1. NCBI lineage: Eukaryota > Fungi > Ascomycota > Pichiomycetes > Serinales > Metschnikowiaceae > Candidozyma > Candidozyma chanthaburiensis. Next base: position 204,456 of record JAKUAA010000014.1, on the reverse strand, counting down.
AATTGCCCAGTTTTTGCCAATGAACTTGACCTCGGGATCGCTCATACCCTCTGTCCTGGTATATTCCGTCCAATACGCAGGGTTTTTGAATCTTGGGTCCTCCGGTTTGAACACACCGAGGCCCTCTCTAATCTCTAGAACCTTTTGCCTGAGCTCAGCTGCTAGGTCAGATCGAAGTTTGAGAGCTTTCTTGCCCGTCTTTAATTCTTCCGTGAGGTCAGTGGGGTTGTTGGGGTCAATATACTTCTCACACAACTCTCTCCACTTCTTTCTGTAGAACTCAATGCGATCGTCTGAGACCATATCACCGATAGTGACATGAATCTCGGCACCCAAATTGCTTGGAAGGTAGCGCTTAATGCCTTCGCCCGCAGAGTCTTCGGGCGCAACCTTCTCGAAGCCATGGGCGAAAATCGGTACCACAACTGGGGCACGGGTACTCTCAAGAATCAATCTTGACACGCCCCACTTGAAGTAACGCATGGAGTTGTTATAAGGCTCTTGTAGTTGCAAGACAAAGCCCTCTGGAAAAACATGGAACCATGAGGTCTTGGTTCTGATGAAGGGAGACTTGGACATGAGCACATTGGTTGACTCCGGGGATGGCTTCACGGATTTGACCATTTCTTTCGTCTTTTCAGAAACATTGAGCTTGGAGAATTCCTGTATCAAGTTGGGCTTGTCCTGTTCTCTTGCCCATGGGCTGAACTCTAAGTCCAAAGTATCGTCTGGAGAGAGGACCCTGATTGCAGCATCCAATGAGCCCTGGAACGGTCCTTCTCCAAAACGCTTCGTTCCGAGAATCTTCCCGAGGTTGAAAAACCAAGAGAAGGTCGTATTGGAGAAACAGATATTGTGAGCACCAAACCCCCATCTGATAATATCCACATCGGTGTGGAACCGGAAAGGTAAAAGTGCATAAAACGAAGGATCATCTACCACTGACATGTGGTTCATGACCGTGAGAAGCGCCCTTTTTTCCTCCTGGGCCTTTGCCATAGCGGCATCAAGCTTCTCCACACAGTGAACATGAGGTTTGTAAAGCAAGTTAAGAAGAAGCTTCGTCTTCATAGTGATAAGAAAGCACGTAGCATGAGATGCATAATTCCATAGCGGCGAAGTTCTAGGGTATTCGGACAAGAACTCGTCACCTCTTTTCAAAACATCTTGAAAAGACATCACAGACACTGACCTGAAGAGTCACTAATTTTTTCTCGCCGCGTATACATACATACAAATAATTTCTCCACTAAAACGTGGAGAACCTACGTCATGACAGGTATCATGACCCTGTCAAAAATTTATATTGGCTAATACCAAAAACTCCATTCCCTCTAGGAATTTTCAAAAAACTCAATCGTTGAATATTTCATCGTAAGCGAATCGAGTTTCCTTGAATGAGCTCTTCCTGGCCCGCTTCACAAAGGCTTCAAACCGTCGACACTGCTTTTCTGATGGAGCATATGGACCCAACCCTCTGTAAAGCGATGATGTCCAGTTGTTCAGAAGACCTGCGAGCCTGGCTGATCTGTAGTCGACAAAGTCGAATGGACTGATCTCTACACCGCTGGACCGCTCAAAAGCACATAACTCTTCTTTGTCTCTGAAGTTATCAAAATCAACATTATCGCTGCGTAAGCTTTCTTTGAGTGCAACCTTGATGGTCATCACATCAGCGAGTGAGAGAAGACTTGGAAGCATGTTTTCTGGATCGTTAGGAGTGCGGTCTTCATGAACGAAGCTAACGTCATTGAAGAGCCGACGAAAGAAGTAATGGCTGATTTTACTTTCTATTTGTTCTTTGGTGGCCAACTGGCGTCTATAGATCTCTGAAGCCATGGTCAAAAGTGTTAGTGGAACACTGTGCGATTGTGTCGGGCTCTTTTTGCAACCATAAAAATACACCATCATCATGCCCTTAGAATTTGACCACCGACTCAAAAGACCCAATCCTGCGGAAACATACGATCCATTTGTCGAGAAGTACGAGCTTGCGCTCAAAAAGAAGGAGACTACCTTTGAACAGTTCAAGAACTTCTTAGGACACGACTTGGCTCAAGTTCGAGATACAACCATGATCTGCTTGATGTTGGAAAATGAAATTGAGTTCACCGATCTGGAGATGATGAAAATTCTTGGACTCAAGTCGGATGTAAGCACCGATTGTGCAATCTTCAGAAAGTTTAAACAATTGGTCGCCTACGTCGCTGAGATCCTCAAAGAGAGGGTACCTGTTAAATCCCTCACAATGATGCCGCTCACAGACATCAGCAGAATATGCTATGGTATTGCCTGGAAATTTGAGTCGCTATTTTTCGTGCCAGTCGAGGGAATGGAGCATCTGTTGGACTTTTGGTTCGCTGATCGCTTCAATGGGATGTGGCCCATCATTTGTGAGGTCAACAAAGCTTATAAAAAGAGAGAGATTTAGTGTTTGAGAGGTGGATTATTGAATCACAATTGCCTTCTCCATGTATTCGACTTTGGTCTTAGTCTTAGGAAATACGGTTCAGCCACCAACCCTTATCGAAGGTGGTGACGCTTTGTCATTTTAATAACAAAGAATGCAAGTCAAATCTAAGAAAGAAAATATGCTGCTTGTAGCGAAGCTTGGTAGTCAGTGGCTCCATTTTGCACCCACTCACCCATTCGCGTTGGAAAAGTAATTTTCTCCGCTTACTGATGAGAGCCAAAGTTCAAAATAAGCCTCGCATGATTGAACGATTTGTTCTCTCCCTGGGCTAACTTATAGTGTTTTACTTATCTGTAATCCCTTCGGTTTCAATGGTGGTAACCCCATCGCATGTCTGCCCTGCTGCAGTACGGGCATCGCATCGCATCAAAAAAATAAGTATCTATCTCAACTTCTAACCTCGACATGGCCAGAATAAAAAGGAAGGGGAAAACCGGAAACGCCAAAAACTTCGTTACCAGGGCCAAGGCTCTTAAAAAGCTTCAGGTAACTTTGGCCGATTTTCGTCGTCTCTGTATCTTCAAGGGTATCTACCCTAGAGAGCCCAGAAACAAGAGGAAGGCTAACAGAGGTTCCACTGCACCAACGACCTTCTACTATGGAAAAGATATTCAGTATTTGATGCATGAGCCTGTTTTGGCTAAGTTCAGAGAACACAAAACCTTTTCCAAAAAGTTGCTGAGAGCTTTGACTAGAAACGAAATTGGAGATGCTGAAAAATTGGAGGAGCTGAGACCAAAATACACACTCAACCACTTGGTGAAAGAGAGATACCCAGCCTTCGTTGATGCATTGAGAGATCTTGATGACCCCTTGAACATGTTGTTCTTGTTCGCCAACATGCCAGCTTTGAAAGGTGTCAGTCACAGAGTTGTGAAGGATGCTCAGACTTTGACCAACCAGTGGCTCGCTTACTGTGCCAAAGAGAGACTCATCAAAAAGGTGTTTGTCTCCATCAAGGGAGTCTACTACCTGGCAACTGTTAAGGGTCAGGAGATCAGATGGTTGGTTCCATTCAAGTTCCCTTCCAATATCCCATCAGACATTGATTTCAGAATCATGGTGACGTTCCTTGAGTTTTACTCTACTTTGTTGCATTTTGTCTTGTTTAAGTTATACAACGATGCTGGTTTGGTTTACCCACCCCCTATCAATATGAAGCAATTGAAAGGTGTGGGTGGTTTGTCCGCCTACGTGTTGCAGTCCAAGGATCAGGGTGTCAGCTCTCTTCTTCCATCTAAGCAGGAGACCCAGACCGGTTCCGAGTCTACTCAAGGCACTACCTTATCTACTGAGGAGCTTGAGAAGGCCAAGAAGGCCGATGAAGCGGATGTCGAGCAAAATGAGGAGGTTGAAGACGTCGAGACCATCGAGCTAGATCAATTTGCATCAACCAACAAGGAGACTGGTGACGTCTTGGCTCAGCCTTCTAAATACTCCCACCCCACATCCACCTTATTCTCAAACTTCTTGTTCTTCATTGGCCGTGAGGTTCCAATGGACATCTTGGAGCTCTGTATCTTATCTGCTGGTGGTAACTTGATTTCAGAAATCGCCTTGGATGAGATGAAGGTCAATCAGCCTGATGCTTACGAGAAGTTGGATTTGAGCCATATCACACATCAGATCATTGATAGACCCAAGGTGAATGCCAAGGTTGCCGGTCGTACCTACATCCAGCCCCAGTGGGTCTTCGACTCCATAAATAAGGGTGAGCTTGTTCCAGTTAACCAGTATGGTCCTGGAGAGACCCTTCCTCCTCATATGTCGCCATGGGGCGACTCTGGCGCTTATAACCCTGACGCTGCGATTACAGATGCTGTCGATGAGGATGAGTCTGAAGAGGAAGTTGAGATTGAGGGTGAGGATGTCGAGGATGAGGAGGATGAGGATGAGGCTGCTCGTGAGCAAAGAGAGTTGGAATTGGAGGCTTCTGGTGTTAAGTTCTCCGACAGAACGCAGGAGAAGGATAAGAAGAAGAAGAAATCCGCCAAGTCCGCCGAGGAGGAGGAGAAGGAGTTGAAGAAGATCATGATGTCCAACAAGCAGAAGAAATTGTACAGCAAGATGCAATACGGTATCGAGAAGAAGGACAACAGGACCGAACAATTGACAAAGAAGAGAAAGCAGCTCGAAAAAACCAAGAAGCAGTTGAAAGACTTGAACAAGAAATAGAGCTTCCGCAATCAATAAGCATGTATACTATATCGACTAGGTTCACCTCAGCAACTGGTAGCGCGCGCTATAGTAATCGCTATTCTCTCCTAGTGATCACCAACATGTTAAGGAATCAAGTTGCCAGAAAGCTTTCGACGTCTAGCCGATTGCTCAGGGGTAAGATCTTTCCTGCTCTTGAGAATCCAAAAGATTTGGGAAAGTTCATCTATACGCCTTCCTGGAATGTGAGCGATGTACTTCCAGACCCAGATTCGATAGAAGAAGACATCACCCCAGAATTGGTGCTGAAACTTCTTAAGCAGTCTGGTCTTCCACACAATGTGTCTGACGATGTCTTTAAAAAGATAGAACATGCTTTACGTACTCAGGTTGGCTTTATCGATGAACTTTATGATCCCGGCATGAGCCATGGTGAGAGATGTGCTAACAACAATAAGATGTTCAGGCTCCTAGCCTCTGATCATCAAACCCCAGAGCCACTCGATTTGAAGCGTTTGTTGAAGCTAGTGGAACTGGTCAAGAAACAAGTCGATCCTGAGAAGGGCGAGACAGGTTTTAATCACGAAGCTTTTCGCAATACTATAAAGTTCGGCAAGCCATAGACTTCCTATCACTGATTTCTATTTACTCGAGCATCCATGAACATTCTGTCAGGAACTTCTAATTCGAAGAGGTTGTGCAAAAGCTCCTTCATCTTCACAAGGTCTTTTGTTCCTTGGTTGACCAAGTCGACACTAGCTCCCTTAGGGTAATTGATAAATGCTTTTATCTGAAAGGTATTAGACTCGTCCAAGAGCTTGAGCTTGATGCCCCGGTCAGCGGATGATGCGTCGAGGTCGTCATCCCTCACTAGAATCTTGAATATTTCAATTACAATATCCCCGTGGAAAAACCGTATTCCCTTTGCCCAGTATTGATTAACGACGTCATATCCCAATTCCTCAAGGAATTGAAGAAAGGAGTCCTTCTCGTCTTTGGGTTTTTCCACATCCTCGTGGGCATGCACCGACTCTTTCTTGGTTGCCTCTTCACTTGTGTCCTTCTCTTTCGAGGCATTTTCAGGGTCAATCTCCATAAGATCTGTTTCGCTGTCATTTGCCTTAGAGGGGCTCTCCTTCCCATTGGCTTCCAGGGCTGTGAGTGTACGTTCACTTTGCAGATGATCATGTTTGGCTGTATGGTGATGGACTAGCGTACTTTCATAAAAGTTTTGAGCCAGCACTGGATTCTTTCCAGCATTGGGTATGTCAGATATCTGCAATGTCCAGTGTTTGACCTCTTTTCCTGAGAAAAGTCTGTCCACTCGTATATCCGATTTTCCAGATATAATGGGTTGTGCCAAGTTCAACTCTAAAGCCGCCGAGTCGGCCCAGGTGGTCGTACATTTCATATAGTATTGTTCGATCTGATTGACCTTTCCGGGCTCAAACTTCGGTTTGAATATGTTGTGAGGCTTCGTTAGAAGAGTGTAAGTGGCAATATCTTGGGGATTGAGAACTCCAGTTAATGCCAGTAGGGTGGACACTGTTTGAATGTAATTATCCTGTGATATGCTCGAGCATAGTAGTAATTGATGGACCATATTATGATAGATTAGTGTGAAGTTGTTGTATCTTTAAGTGTCGCGCATAGATGAGAAACTGGAACCGCCTAAATAAGCATCTTATCGTAATATGGGATTGATTACTATTTCATTCCATGATTTGTATGGGTACTTTGCAACGGATTTTATTTACTAAAATCGGAAATAGTCTCTCAAGACATATTGTTAGAAGATTTTACAAATTGCAAGAAATACTTCATTTCGCAACAATTTTATGATCTCAAGAGCTCTTCGTCAAATGAAGATCCAAACGGGGCGATGAAATAAAATAAACATTTTAAGCATTCTTAGACATTGTTTCGCCAATTAATTCGAGAGGGCCATTTTGTCTTACCCCCCGCCAACTTCTGGAATTTTTGCACTCATTGTCATACTTGCAAACTACAGATGACGAGAGATCCGATCGAGGATGCACACTTTTATATTATTCACTTGATATAGTACAATTAGAAAGGAACTCAACTCATTAGATATCCTTCTTGGCTTCTTCCTTTTCGGAGGACTCCTCAGAGGTGTCCTCAGAGAAGGCAACCACGATGTATGCTATAAGTACAGCATTTGCAGCCACAGCTGCAGAGCCTCCGCTAACAAGAGGATTTCCGCTGATCAAATACTGAACAGTGAAAAAAGTCATAAGCGGCAAAAAGACCATAGCGGCCGTAAAGATGAGGAGTTTCCTCACGACTGATCTAATAGTTAGTAAGTTGTGAACATCATGTCAAATTTGTCATATCATGGCACAGGCTAGCAACAAACACATACGCTGGAACGTCGGGGGCCATGGCACAGAGTTGTAGCTTATTGCAGAAAGAGCTATGTTGGAAGCTAATAAGTACTCTCGAGGCGTATGTGCACACCCTGGGAAAGAAAAGTAAAACTTTGAGCTAACCAAAGGGTCACCAATGGAATTAAAAATCCCACTGGGCTGGATAATGCCGGATTTAATATTAAATTTCAACTGACCTATTTTACCCCTTGTTTTAATAAAGAAATCCGCTATTCCTATTTCACTCACGTGACTTCCTACGCAGTTGGCAATTCCCTTGATCAACAGGTTTAATCTCAACGTTAGTGTAATACATCATGAAGCTTATCACCACTGTTGCGCTCTGCGCCAGCGCTACAATGGCTTTTGTCAATACAGGCCCATTATATGGCAATCTGTTTGACAATACGGCTTTTTTCGAAAACCACTACCTCATAGATGCTCAGGTGGCTTCCTCGCAAATAGGGAGTGCAACTGAGAAGCTATGCTCCAAATCCAACCACGCTCCATTGGTTATTTATCGCGTCAAGAATCTTGCGGAGAACTTAAACGATGCTGCGCGGGTCTCTACAAATGTCAGATACGATTCTCCAAAGCAATTGGACTTAGCATTGCACTCTTCGTGCCAAGTACACTACACAACGAGCCAACCAGCACACATAGAACGGGGCAATATCTACGTCGTTGACTTGGACGATGACAAAGAGCATTCTGCGAACAATTTACTTTCAAGGACTGGCCATGTCATTGTGCAAGGCAAGCCGGCTGGAGGAAAGTCTCGCTCATTTATGGCTGGTATTAAGGGCTATGTGGATGACTTCCACGGATGGGCTAAGAGAGATGGTGATGATGCTAATGAAGACACCGAAGCCTATGCAGAGCTCGAGTCTGCGTTTAAAGCTGCAGAGTCTATGCTTGCTCAGGAAGAAGGAGACTCTTTCGTGACAGCCTTGGCCGACGACAAGGAGATTGCCTCTGGAACTAAGGAGAATAAGATCAAGGCTGACAAAAATTCCAACCTTTTCACGAAATATCAGTTCTTCACCCCAGGAATCTGGCTGTGCTTGATCGTTTCTTTATTCTTGATTTACGTGTTGAACACGGCGCTTGGATGGATCACCTCCATCCAGGTGACCTACAAATCATTCGAGAAGCAGATTGATTACGAAAAGAAGACCGAGTAATATAAGTAGATTGAAAAACTTACCAGACGTATGGCACTATCTTGTAAGGCACTTGTTTTTCATACTCCTCCCAAGCTTTCCCGTACTTAGCTCTGCATTTGGCTTCATCTCTCGTTTGTCTATGCACCAACAACGTGGCAAAATAGATCACATAGAAATAGGTGAACGGAGTCTGAGCGCCAGTGGGTAAGCACCAGGACCAGCCAATAAGCCAGTCACCGAAGTAGTTGATGTGTTGCGAAAGCTTCCACCAGCCATCGACGAGCAATTTGGAGCCAGTCGGGGTGGAAATGCTTTTCATGTGTTCAAGCTTGCCCTGCTTGAAATCGGATTTTTGTTGGTTGGAGGAGTGGAAGACGTAGTAACCCGTGAAACTGAGAGCTAAAATGGAGGCAATCTGTGGCCACGTCAAGTCCACGGCGTTGCCTTCTAATGCGAGGTAGCGACACTGCAAAGAGTATGACCAAGGGAGCCATGCTAAGTCACCAAAGGCAAGCATGAAGCCAAAGCCATCGGTTGCAATGTCCATCATAGTCAAACATCCTTCTTCATTTAGCACTCCGTCGAAGATGTAGAACGCTTCCAAAAAGTTAATCAAGACCAAGGAGTTGGAGATCTTGCCGAATTTGTGGTACTGATTGTGGATACACGACAAGTTTATCAAGAAAAGCAAAAGCATTCCTGGTCTCAACTCACAGAATAGCTTGATGTCCCAAGCACCAATTCTAGGGTTCAATTCACGACCGATAAACCAATCGTAGATGGGGTTGCCGGAGTTTCCATTGATTGAAAGAATCCTTTCGGTGGTTCCGAGACCATTCTTCTGACGCAATGGGATGAAGGAAATGAAATAGACGAAAAACGACACGAAAAAGGAGTAGATGATAGTGACGAAGATTAACTTGGCTTGGTTATCATACAAGAATTGCAATTCGGGGAGGAAGTAGTCTGGCGATGCAAAGAGTCTGGCAAGAAGCAAAATGATCAAAGTTGCACTCATGAATACACCGTTGATTCTGTACTGCAACTTTGTTCCATCTCGAAGCTCAACACCGTCCATGTCTTTACCTGGAGAGTAGACATCGAGAACTGCAAGAACGAAAAACCACGTCAAGTAGGCCTTCCAGACGGTGAAGTCGAAGCACAAATTCTTCCATTCATCCCAATTCAGAGGGATCTGCTCGGTGACTTTGTTGAGATCAAGCAGGATGCCCTTGATGGAGTAATGCTCATTGCACAAGGAATAGAACACTACCAAGATGATAGGTAAAAACGTGGCAATGCCTATGGCACCCGGGATTCCAAAAAACTCCTTGTGACGGGTGACAGGGTTCAATTCGGACATGGCGTGGTCGTAACACGAGCTGGTCTTGGGTGCTTTATAAAGAGCTGTACGAGCTGGGCGATGCGACCAGTAAACGAGAGTGAGCGAGATACGACCAGTGCGAGCAGCACGGTCACAGGAGCAATTATCATTGAAAAGAAACCAAACATGTTTTGTGATCAGCCAGTTTGCTACAAGATTTTGGTTTTACCATTCCGACCAACGTTGTTGGAAAACGCGTTGCAGTTCACAATTCCTGAACCTCCAGATGGGAAAGCCTCGATACAGCCAGCGTACGCGATAGAAAAAATCACTGTTTGGGAAACATTAGAGAATGCAGACCAAATGAGGAATGGGTGCTTCGAATGAAGGAATTCGGGGGATGAAAAGGACAAAGAGCTAGCTAAGCCGGGTATCCCGCCTATTTAATGTTTTTTCCTTTTTGTGTTATGTCTTGTGTCTCCTCACATAGGGGAGGCTTTTTTATTTTTCGCCTTTTTGTGCTCTCGCCCAGAAGAAAATCATATATCCCTTCCCAATGGAGCCAAATTACGTGCATGACGCGGCATTGACAGCAACGTTTCTTCGCAGACTTACGGCCACAAAGATAGAGGAAAGGTCTTTTTTTTATAGATTGTCTCACTATAAAGTGAAAAAAAAATTCGCTCTTTCAATGGGTATGACATTCGCCAAATCTCGCCCGTGCATGCTTCTTAATAATGAAAAAAATTACCAAGGCGCATAATTGTCTTTTGTATATCTCTGGCTTGTTCTGGAACGTCGGAATACTCAAGTCAGCCGTTATTAACCAGGCGACTGTGTATACTTATTAGCGCCCGACATGAAGGACAATTGACTGTGGTAGTCTCATTCTCTGTGGAATTTTTTTTGTAACGAGTCTGGCTCCACGTCGGCTCTTGTGCACTCCAGCGTCTGAATCGGCTTCTCTAGGGTATTTTTTCCCACAAGGCGGGTTTTGCTTGTTTTCATTCACTCGACCTCCATTTTCTTTTTTCATCCCCTACTCGGTCTTGTTTTCAAATTCAGTCTTGAAAACTTTTGCTTTTCAATCTCTTGTTGCTAGCTGCCATACATTTCAGTTCTGATCGTTGCATACTCCTTGAATACCTTCAACTCCCCCTAACAACGCAGAAAATTACATGCTCGTCTCCATGCCCGAGTCTTCGCCCATAAGGCCACAAGAGCCCATCAAACGCAGACGTGGAAGACCACCCAAGCACAACAAGCTGCCCGATGCATTTCCGACCCTCACGTTGCAATTTCAGACTTCCCCTGATTCGAGCTCCCCGACAGCCGAGTCGAACTCCAATATGATGGTGAAGATGGGTGAGCCCGACGCCTTCACCCCGTTGATGAAAGTTTCTTCCTCTAGCCAGTCCTCGAAAAAACGCAGGCGGAAGAGTACCTACCATTCGGACGTTGACGACTCTCCCAGCAAAAGGTCTGTGGTTAGCCAAAGCACAGATTTGGGCACGGACGAACCTTTTTTGACTCCCATGTCATTATCATCTGTCAACGGCGGCCCCACTCTGTATGTGAACGCCAAGACGTTTGACAACTTGTCGTTCATCACAAAGGGGGAGTCTAAACCAGCGTCGAACTATTCGTTAGCCACCCCTCCTAAACAGGATAACTACACTAAGAACGGTATATCGCAGGCGAATCATACCGAAACTTTCGTCAAGTCACCACAGGAGAAGAATCCCGCATCAGCCCCTCTTAAGAAAACCCTGTCCGGCTCGATGAGCTACGTGGAAGACGACACATTTCTGTTTCAGCTTGTTATAGACGACAAGGGGAAAGCGGCTTTGTCGAACAAGGCCTTGTCGAAATCGAACTCTATTGACGAAAGATTTGCTGAGCTTCCCTCAGAAATGACTCGTCCTTCGATGTTGCTACATTCAAGCACCGCTATCGGTATTGAAACGTGGAAAAATACTAGTAAGGATGACGCACACACCGAATTGAGCAAAAGAAAACTCTCGGAGCCCGTGAAACCTATGTTACCTTCATATGCGACGCTTCTCTCTGGTTCAGAGACCGACCCCTTACCTGAAAAACTCATCGTTCCACAGACCCCCCAGAGCAGCGGAATCGCCTACAGCGAGACCCCAATTTTCATGCAGACGGAGAGCAGTGCCAATGGAGATTTGGCGTTCAACTTGACACCACAATTCAACGCCATGATGTACCTGATGATGAACATCAACTCACCACAACAGAAGAAGGGGCATTCGCTGCAGCAGTCTTTTTTGAACCCGCAATTGGACTTGAACCACTACTCTAGAATCAGCGGTGGCCAGGCACATGCTATTGATACCCGTGAATTGCTTGGAGCGCAAGAAACGTCACCCAAAAGTTTATCACCTGAGGAGGTGGATGCTCGTGCTGCTCTACGTAAAGCTTTCGGCAGAGGAAAGTAACGATTGAGCTCAAGGGGGTTGGATCAAGAGAGATCTCGAGCATTATGCCTTTTAAGTCGACTCCATGCAATAAGTATAATTGTTTTTTCGACAGAAAGAATTTTCATGACCCTACATGTCAATCTTCAAGAGAACAACTAAATTGTTTCTACCCGTTTTCTTCTAAGTATCTGCGAGTTCAATGTAGAGCTCGCTTCGATGCCTCGGGACGCATGGCTATGCGTGGAAGAGGCGCCTTCTTGCAGCATGGCTGCACGCACTAGTGGGAGTGAAGGTGAAACAAATATTTGAGAATTTTATAGAGAATTGAGCGTTAAGTGAGATAACTTGATTGTAAAGAGACTTTTCCGTCACAATGTCCCAACTGGCTAGTCAGCTAGCGGGTGTCTGGATGACACGCAGGAGATAACCTTGCCCGCGCACGACTTCACGTGACCACAATTCGTTCAACCCTCATAGGGGTTACCCGGAGCGAAAAATTCTGCGAGGAGCCCATACTATATAAAATTTTTTCACGCATCTTTCCTTCTCTTCACCCCAACACAACACATTTACTATGTCTCACAGAAAGTACGAAGAGCCAAGACACGGTTCCTTGGGTTTCCTCCCAAGAAAGAGAGCTGCCAACTCTAGAGGTAAGGTTAAGTCTTTCCCTAAGGACGTCAAGTCCAAGCCAGTTGCCTTGACTGCCTTCTTGGGTTACAAGGCTGGTATGACCACCATTGTCAGAGACTTGGACAGACCAGGCTCCAAGATGCACAAGCGTGAGGTTGTCGAGGCTGCCACCGTTGTTGACACCCCACCAATGGTTGTTGTTGGTGTCGTCGGTTACGTCGAGACCCCAAGAGGCTTGAGATCTTTGACCACCGTCTGGGCTGAGCACCTTTCCGAGGAGGTGAAGAGAAGATTCTACAAGAACTGGTACAAGTCCAAGAAGAAGGCCTTCACCAAGTACTCTGCCAAGTACGCTAAGAACGGTGAGGAGATCCAGAAGGAGTTGGCCAGAATCACCAAGTACGCCACTGTCGTGAGAGTTCTTGTCCACACCCAGATCAAGAAGACCCCATTGGCTCAGAAGAAGGCTCACCTTGCCGAGATCCAGATCAACGGTGGTTCCACCGAGGACAAGGTCAACTGGGCTAAGGAGCACTTTGAGAAGGAGGTGTCCGTTGACTCCGTTTTCGAGCAGAACGAGATGATCGATGTTGTCGCCGTCACCAAGGGTCACGGTTTCGAGGGTGTTACCCACAGATGGGGTACCAAGAAGTTGCCAAGAAAGACCCACAGAGGTTTGAGAAAGGTTGCCTGTATTGGTGCTTGGCACCCAGCTAACGTTAACTGGACTGTTCCAAGAGCTGGTCAGAACGGTTACCACCACAGAACCTCTATCAACCACAAGGTCTACAGAGTTGGTAACGGTTCCGAGGAGAACTCTGGTTCCACCGAGTTTGACAGAACCGCCAAGACCATCAACCCATTGGGTGGCTTCGTTAGATACGGTAACGTTAACAACGCTTTCGTCATGGTCAAGGGTTCTATTCCAGGTGTGAAGAAGAGAGTTGTCACCTTGAGAAAGTCCTTGTACGTTGACACCTCCAGAAGAGCTCTTGAGAAGGTCAACCTTAAATGGATTGACACTGCCTCTAAGTTCGGTAAGGGTAGATTCCAGACCCCAGCTGAGAAGAGAGCTTTCTTGGGTACCTTGAAGAAGGACTTGGAGAACTAAGCACGCTTAGTATTCTATTTTCTGTAGTGTATACTCGCACAATTTAATTGTACTCAAATCTTAGTGTAGAGATCTTTAGGTCTGTGTGCGCGCCAACATAAATAAAGCTCAGATCTTTGGACCCACACTAATGTCCCTGGTAGTTCTGAACTCTGGCTCCCTTTACAGCACATATATATCCACAGTTGATCACCTACCGTGTGATATAGTCAGGTCTTTATGGCTTGTACAGTCGTGCAATTTGGGTGTGGAGAAGGAAGAGGAGAAGATCAGACAGTTGGTTTCAGACCATGGGAACAATACGCAAACGGTGGCTGCTAGGCGGTACTACCAGCTGAGGAGTAAGATAATGAGTTTGTCTCGTGAGGCTTCAGAGGAAATGAACGCGTTGTGTGGCCAGCTTCGTTCCCACGAAAGTATGCTCAAAGACGAGATCTTGCACTTGGAACGAGTAGCTGAAGCCCCTGCCACGAAGGATGAATCTAGCACTCAAAGGCTACGAGCTCAGCTTGAGGAACACTACAGAAACAACCCGCTACCGGCGCAGACGGAAGCAATAGAGAATGATAAGAAGAAGCTGAAATCCTCAGGCCTAAAGCTCATCTTAAAGCTATCCAAGCACGAAGAGCCTCGGTTGATACGAAAAAGGGGCAGGCCCCGGAAAGACGACATTCTTGGCTCTCAACGGGTGTCGAGCATGACTTCCAGCCTCAAGGTTCCTCCTCGACCCACAAGAATAACCATTAAGAAACCAAAACCAGTTATCCAAACCCACAGTCCAGAGCCCCAACCGGAGCCTTCCCCCATGCCCGCGCCAATGCCTGAAGAAGTGTTCTGTTTCTGTAAACAACCCTCTTTTGGTGATATGATAGCTTGTGACAACGAATCTTGCAGTAATGGCGAGTGGTTCCACTACAAATGTGTGGGTCTTCTCAACCGAGTGGAGGCACTCAAGTACACAACCCAAAAGTGGTACTGCTCGAATGAGTGTCGCCAAGCAGGGCAGGCTAGGCTCGAAAGAAAGAAAAAGATCAAAAAAAGACGAAAAAACTGGTAGAGTACCTGTTGTGCATTACCTATCATTCCTTTGTGTCGTCTATGTATTATCAAATCGCCAACAATTCCAACATCCCGCTCATCTCCTTAGCGTCCTTGCACTTTCTCACCTCTAATCTTATGCGTTGTGACAATGTGTTGAAAGCCTCTTCTAGAGCCACACTTCTGCTAAGCAAATGACCATAGCTCTCGAGGATTACGGCGAGATAGTCACATATAATATTAAAGAATCTCACGTCTTCAAGATTCTTGATGCACCATTGTACTATAGGCATTAATGAAAATTCATCTCTGCCATACAAGGCGGCTCTGATTTTTCCTCTCTTTTTCAATTCATGCAAAACTGTGACAACCTGGTCCTTTGGGTAGTCGCCGCTCACAGCAACATCTAGAGCTTCTGCCCATCTAAAAGCACGAAGATTTCTTTCATAGGCAGTCACCTTCTTGGGGCCTGTGCCTGCGGTGGAAACAACCTGAGCCCCCTCATCTCCAGCATAATCGTTACCCTTGATGGCTCTAGCGTAAGAGAGACTGTGCAGTTGTTTTTGTTGCGTTGCCTTTGGTTCGGATTTTCTTGTTCTGATAGAAAGAAGACCAGATGTCAAACCTGTTGCGAAATGTTTGAAGTTGGGAGAAACAGCGGTACACAAAACACCACCGCTTCCGAACTTCCAGCCGAACTTGACGTCCCAGTTTGGCGAGCTGTAGTCGAAAATCTTGACATGGCCATCAAGCGAGCCAACAAGCAAGCCTCTGTTACCGGCATCATGCAATGAAGTGGCAGTTTTCGTGAAATTTGTGAACTCTCGTATTTGGGAGCCCCTGGCCAAATCCCAGACCTTCACCTGTGGGCCACCGGCACTGATCAAAGTAGTTGGCGAAAGAGCCAAGACATCTTCCACTGGGTTACCCTGGTCAAACTTGGCTACTGGGTCAGGTTGTCTGGTATCGAAGAGTCTCACCACACCGTCATAACAACCCGTGGATATCAAATTGGGGTTTCCCGGAACAAATGCACAGCTTCTGATATAATCATCATGGTGGCTGTCGTCAAACTCGACGATGGGTCCACTTGTGCTCTGAGATATGTCGTACACTCTCATGACTCTATCGTCAGAGCCAGTCACAAGCTGGTTGCCAATTGTGGGATGGAATCTGGCAACATGCGAGGGGTGAGATGATGGTGATAGACTGACGAGAAGATTACGGGGCTGGTATGCGTCGAAAATGGTGACAAGGCCCAGGGCATCGGCTGCAACCAAGAGCTTACCGTCGTATCTGTATTCACCCGAGTAGACAGTGTCTTTGAACCTCGAGAAGGTTTTTGTGACTTGCCTCGTTTTAGAAGAGAAAACCTGAATTCTTGTCGAGGAAGTCACTGCAAAGTCATGTGGAGAAACGGGATTGAAGTGAATGTGGGAGATGGGGTGGTTCTCCTTGATAAGCTGGGGGTTGACGAAACCACGCCAGTATTTCTGCTCAGGAGTCGTTTTAGCAGGCAACACGGGCGCACGGGCCTGCTGCACTTTTTGCCTGGATGACGACATGGCGAATTTGTATGGTTAACTTTCCTTGATGGAAGGGTCTTCTCGATGGCAGGCATTTTTCCAGGCATCGTTTGCACGTGACGGATTACACGTGACAGCCATACAAATATTGTGTGCCGTCGCGACGAGCATGCTAGCGGATCTGATAAAAGTGATATGATGTGCTGAAATTTACCAGGCCGCTGTAGCGGCGCTTAAAAGTCAAGCAAGGAAAAGGTCGGCTGGCATTTCCGGATCGACCTTATCTCAATTCCTGAAATTAAAGAACTCCGGAACTGAAAGAGCCCTGCATTTCCTCTGCACGATGTCCAGCATTTTTCCATTCTGGTTTTGGTTGTGACCAAAAGAATTGCGCATGTGTGTGAGGCGTCGGGTTCGTGGTCCGAATATGCATCTTCCGCAGCCTAGTGGTTGTGGTTATCCAGAGTGTGACCAGTCTCCCCTATTCCCGGGGCCTCAGGAGAGCGAAGCAATTCAAAAACAAACATGGAATAAAAAAAGGGAGGTATAAAAGACACGGAGAGTAAGTTTTGAAGATCAATTGTCAACTTACGGTGAGATGAACACACCATGAATATCTCGGTGCTTAGACCGTTTTGGGAGCAGCGCACTGTCTCGGTTGACTTCCCACAGTGCAGGAACCCGTCATCGCAGTGCATTGAAGCCCGGTCTATGCACTCTGGCAGCTTCCTACATTGCATACTTTTCATGTCATTTCCCGCAAGTATAAATACCTCAGGATTTCCACTTCCTCCGCATACTCATCATGGGAACCTTACAGTTCATTGCAGACGAAGTCGGGCTCAACACATTGGTCAACGGTGGCCTAGACGTCCACCTCATCATTTTCATGAGAATGGTGAGGTTGTTGAGTTTCGGAGCCACTTCTTTGATTTTGGTCATTTTCCTCAAGGACCTCGGCATCGACGAAGCCACCATAGGCTACTTCATGACGTTGGCCTTCTTTGGCGACTTGACTAAGTCTTTCTTGTTTTCGTTGATTGCCGACGGCTTGGGTAGAAAGTTCACCTTGCTCTTGAGCTCCACCCTTATGGCCCTCACTTGCTTTGGTATTGCTTACTTTGACAACTTCTACGTTTTGGCTGCCATAGCCGCTTTGGGTATAATCACGCCTGGAGGTGGCGAAGTTGGCCCCTTCAGATCGATTGAGCAGAGTGCCATCGCATCTTTGGTGCCTCACGATGAAAGATCTGACATCTACGCTTGGTACACCTTTTTGGGAACTTTTTCCGCCGCTTTGGGCTCTTTTGTCTGTGGCTCCTTTGTGGACGTGTTGCAGGACAAATGGCACTTCACCACCTTGCAGGCCTACAAGGGTGCTTTCACTGCCTTTGGCGTGTTATCTGTCGTTTGTCTCCTTTCGTGCTTTTTCTTGACGCCCAAATTGGAGGTCACACATGAGCCAAAGCCTTCTGTGGAGCAGGCCGCTGGTGAGACTGCTAATACTTCAGCCGAGACTCAGGACGGCCCTGTTGAGTCCAACGAGTCTCTGGAGTTGATTCCAAAGGCCAAGCCAAAGTGGAGACTTCTTCCCGAATTGAGCAAGGACATCTTGTCTATTGTGCTCAAATTGTCGTTTCTCTTCGGCTTGGACGCCTTTGCTTCTTCGTTGGTGCAAGGCTCCTGGCTCACATACTACATCAAGCACAAGTTTGATGTCAGCTCTACGACCCTCGGCACGATCTTTTTCATCACGTTCTTCATTGCCGGATTTGCTTCTCTTTTGAGCACCTCCTTCACCAAGAGATTGGGCCCTGTGGTGACCATGGTGGTTACTCACTTGCCTGCCTCAGCCATGTTGATCATTCTTCCCCTTCCAACTTCGTTATCTGTGACTTTGGCCATTATGTTGATTCGTGCCTCCACCCAGTCGATGGACGTAGCTCCAAAGCACGTTTTCCTCGCTACTTTGGTGCCTGCTAACTACAGAACCGCGGTCTTCGGCTGGACCAACATTGTGAAAACCATGGCTCAGATGTTTGGTCCTTCGATCGCCGGATATTTGACGGGAGAAGGCGTCCAGTGGATAACTTTCATTATTGCCGGTTCCTTGAAGGTTCTTTACGATGTGGGTATTTTGGCCACCTTTTTGTCTTACAACAGACACAAGGCTCACTAAGTGAGTCTGAGCAAGCGCGCATGTATGGAACTTGGTTTCAGCCGCCTGTCACATGGCCTCGGCCAAACTAGATAAAATAAAATAGACACTTATATGTACAAATTTCTACACCAGCACATCGCTACCTCACCCTGAATAAATTTGTCATGCTACGGCGCTACTTGGGCTACGTTGTATTGCCCGTATTTGCGTTTGTCGTGAATCACACCCCCAGTTTTGTATGGGTTCTTATCGACTTCGTTTTAGATGTCTGGCTATTCTGGATCCGCAAAATTTACCACTGGCACACCCGGAAAGACAGCTTGAACGAGGCCTTGAAACAGCTAAAGGCGGTGGAGAACTATAATGAGTGGAAAGCCATCGTAACAGAGGTCGACCGCCTTACGAATATGGATATCTGGAGACAGAACTTCATCTCCAAGCACTATGACTACATGCTTGTGAACGAGCGAATGACCTTGTTACGTGAAGCCAGGCTCAACGAAGATGCCTCTCTTTTAATGTCGTTGCTTCGTTCCGGGCTTCTCCGGAATTTCGGTGGCATTGCTCAAAAGAGGCTTTACACCAAGGCATACTTGGGCACCAAATTCAAAATTCAAGAGTACATCATCGAGGTCCTTGACTGCCTTAACTACCTCAATGACTCCATTCACGCTGAACGGGCCAGCAACGACTACATCATGAATAGCAAGCAACTCAAGCTCGACTTCTTCCATGACGCCAGACAGTCTTTTGGATGCACAGCGTTGATTCTCCAGGGCGGTTCCCTCTTTGGCTTATGCCATATTGGAGTTGTTCGTGCCTTGTACTTTAAGGGCTTGCTTCCTCGGGTGATTGGCGGCAGTGCCGTGGGAGCTGCGGTGGCTGCCTTGGTCTGCTCTCTAACAGATGTGGAGCTTATTCCTATTTTGGTATCTATTACTGATGTGATGGGAAACGTTGACACCTTGAACCATGATGTGGACGAAAGATATGGAAATGTCATCGAGAACGTTGTGCGTAAGGGCTACTCCCAAGACATCCTTGTTTTCCTCAAGTTTGTGAGAGACACCATTGGCGACTTGACGTTTGAAGAGGCTTACTTGAAAACAGAGAAGATCCTCAATATCGTTGTTCACCCGACACACCAGTCCATTCCCTCGTTACTCAACTACATCACTGCTCCTAACGTGATCATATGGACGGCCATCTATGCATCTATTGGAACAGGCGTTCTTTCGGACAGCGTTCTGCTATACGTCAAGGATCTCAAAAATGAGATAGTCCCGATGGCACCTGAGTTGGACATCTCCTTCTTGAAACCTCAAGATGTCAGTTACCAGCAGCATTATTTTGGGCACAAAAAGAAAGATGAGGCTAGCCTTTTCTCCGCTCCAGCTGAAAGCTCTCCCTACACCAGGCTCACTGAGCTTTTCAATGTCAATCACTTCATCACAAGCTTGGTCAGGCCCTACCTCGCTCCACTCATTAGCAACGATCTCAAACACCATAATGCCTACGGAAAATTGCGTTTCAGTGACGATGCATTGAATATATTTTGGAACGATGATACTAAGAAGCTTGAAAAGCCAAAGTCCTCAGCTTCTCATATTGATGTTATCACCAAAGACACATCCTACAACTTCCGCAAGCACTTGAAGAATGTTATCGGCCTCGAAATCCAGCACAGGCTTGACGTTATGAATAAGTTGGGGCTTTTGCCTGAGATTGTCAAGCGTCTTTGCATTGACGAGAAACCCTCCACTGCGAAGTTCTCTACGAATTCCAGGGAGATTACCATCGTTCCCGAGTTGAGGTATTTACTTCGAGACATCGGCCGTGTTTTCGATGTCCACAAAACCATGGAGAATATCCCTTACTGGATACTTGTGGGCGAAAGGTCGGTATGGCCCCTCTACCCACTTCTTTGGACCAGATGCTCGATTGAGTTTGCATTAGACGATTTGTATAGTCTTCATCGGAAGCGGGGTAAATGAGAAAATAGGGTATCATCTAAAGTATAGTTTGACATTGGAGTCTTTGGTAATGTTGTAAACAAACTCATTTTCGGCGACAGCTGTGGGAGAAGGAAGTGCACCTCTAGAAATGGTGAGGCATCCAGTGATATCCTCGGCTCTACCTGTTGCTAGCGGCAGTAGATTGATGTTGATACAGGATTTGTGGAACAACTTGACAAAGAAGTCAGTGATTTTTGAGATGACACCTTCGCCCAAGTCAGCATCAAAGTCGATGAGCGAGGGCTCGGCGTTGATCACAACAAACACTGAATTGCTTATGGCCTGTAAAGACAGAATAAAGTGAATCAAGCCGTTCGGGTCGTAGTTTGTCGCAGCGAGGAGGATCTCTGGGTTTTCAATGATGATCAACCTCAGCCCATGCTGCACTTTTTCGATGCTGGTCCTCAATTCAAGAAAAAGCCTTTCAATCATTTCCTTGCTGTTGGCGGGATCCTGAATGTGTTTGGCGAAGAGGTCGGTAAGGCAGTCCAAGAAGGTGAAGTTTTTCTCAGTATCCAAGTTCATGCCGTTCTTCTTTCCGTTCTTCACCACAAAACTCTTCGTGTTTGTGAAGGAAATATACACAACATGTGCTCTATTGGGAATTCGCTTGTTGATGTCCCTATTGGTCGTGGAAGCAGTACCCAAGATGGCGTTCTCTATGAGTGAGCTGATGAGCCAAGCTGCGCTTGTTCCTTGGACATGCCCAATAGTTCCCAATTGTGAAGGTTTAAGCTGGAGATACGAATCGGGAAGAATTGAGTGATCGGCAAATAGCGCTAAATCCTGTTCTGAAGTAGCCATGGCTGTTTCTTAAGCGGTGCAGGTGGATTCCGATGAGTAGCGATGCGCACTCATTTGCAGCCATAGGCGAGGGAGAGTGAATGACATTATGGTGGAGGAGAAAACTTGAAGAGCTAATAAAAAGAAAGAGAAGAAGCAGGTAGAGAAGGAGAGGCGAAAAGAAAACGAAAAGAAAACGAAAAGAAAACGAAAAGAAGGATGTCTGGGGCAGAATGTGTCTTCGAGGCAGATGTCCCTAACCTGGTAAATGTCTCAGTGGCACATCCATAATCAGCCAAACCAAATGTATTTGAGCTTCTGGACTGCAGAGTTCCTTTCCTAACCTATGGTCACCTGAATCGAGCTTGCACCTTCACTAGATTTCAACGCTCGGGTTTCCGAATAGTCGTCAGATCCGCAGTGCAAACCTGGAGGAGCCTTATCAGTGAGTGACCGTAGCAAAGATTACGCTCTTTGTTGCCACTAACAAAGACAGGTTTCTGACCCCGCAACACTCCGGCCCTTACATAGGACATCATCATCGAAACCGTACAGGCACATCTCGTCAGCTGCGCTAGAGAAATGCCGTGCGATCGATATAATGTACAGATTTCGAAGAACCACATCGGCAGCGTTGGACAACATAAATAGGCCCCCAAGGATGAGAGAATCTCACAGATCAGATTTAAATTCAAACCTTCGGCGTTTTTTTCAAACCCGCAACGGGAAATTTCCTTCGGTCCATCCACTTGCATAGCGTTATCATGAGAGATGGAGCGGCGCACGGCTCCAGATGCACTGGAGATAAAATTTTCCGTGGGGATGTAAAAAGCAGATAAGATCCCGATCCGCCGGGAAGTTTTTACCAGTCTCTTCTCGCTTAGTTTACCGACATCTTCCGACCTAAGACAAAAAATATGTCAAAACCTGCCGAGAAACCCATTGCAGAAGATGCCAAGGATACCCACAGTCTAGAAAGCCAGCCAGTGGAGGCAGTCTACGAGCAAGATGAAAGAGAAAGAGAACTTGAAGAAGGCACCAATTTCTTGGATCGCATAGGTCTCAAGTTCAATGCCGAGATCAGAGGCGTGGAAAGAGTGCCTGAGGATAAGAGGGTGGACCGGAACTGGACCTCTCCACTCACCATGTTTCTCTCCCCCAACATATCCATCGCTGCTTTGAGCACGGGCATGTTGGGGCCTACTTTCTACAATCTTGATTTTCGTACATGTGTTTTGGTGATTGTGTTTTGGTCCATCATTGGCTCGATGCCCGTGGGATTCTTCGCAACCTTTGGTGCCAAGTTCGGCCTCAGACAGCAGATTTTGTCGAGATACTTCACCGGCAATGTCATGGGTCGTATATTTGCCTTTTTCAATGTAATTTCTTGTGTTGGCTGGAACGCTGTCAACATTCTTCCGTCGGTGCAGATGTTGGCGTCCTTGGGGCCCCTTCCTCCATGGGCAGGATGCTTGATCATGGTGATACTTACATGTATAGTGGCCCTTCTCGGCTACAAAGCAATCCACCTCTACGAGCGGTACCTGTGGATCCCGAACTTCATCATTTACTTGATCATCATCGCAAGGTTGACGATGTCGAAGAACTTCACCTGGGGAACCATGGAGAAGGGTACCACCGAGGCTGGCAACGTTCTCAGCTTCATTAGTGCTGTTTTCGGATTTACTGCCGGCTGGTCGCCCTCTGCAGCTGATTACTTTGTCTACATGCCTTCAGACACCCCGTCGTGGAAAATCTTCGGATGTATGGTGATCGGCTTGAGCACCCCATGTATCTTTACGCTTATTCTCGGAGCAGCCTGTGCTATGGGGACCTATACCGATCCTTCGTGGAAAGCAGCATTTGACGATGGCTCTGTTGGCGGGTTGGTCAACATGATCTTGAACGTGAACAACCTCCATGGATTTGGTAAGTTCTGCATGGTTTTGCTAGGACTCTCGTCAATTGCCAACAACTTGCCAGGCTCCTACTCGCTCGCCTTGGCGGTCCAGGCCATTTGGCTGCCATTGGCCAGATTTCCCCGCTTGGGCTGGTGTCTCATTGGCAACTTTGTTTCTCTCGGGCTAGCCATCCCAGCGTACTATGTGTTTTCCGAGGTCATGAGCAATTTCTTAAGCATTATCGGATACAACGTTTCGATATACCTTGGAATTTGCCTCACAGAACACTACATCTACAGGCGGGGCTTTAAGGGCTACGATGTCAGCAACTACAACGACAGGTCGAGCATTCCTGTCGGTTACGCTGGGGTGACTGGTTTCCTCTTTGGGGTTGCGTCAACAGTGCTCCTGATGAACCAGACATGGTACCAGCTGGTGATTGCCAAAAAGTTCGGGTCTGCTGGCGGTGATATTCTGTTTGAGCTTAATATTGTGTTTGCATTTGTGGGATACAATTTAGTGCGGCCCTTTGAAATACGGTACTTTGGGCGCTGAGGGTATTTTCACCGCATTACGAGGGTATTGTGAGAACAATGCGCCCAGTGCTAATTCAGGGTTACTCTGGGGCGGATTAAGCAACTGCGCAGGGAAAAAGAGAGACATCAAGCAGGAACCGATACAGGAGGTCAGCAGAGATCTTGAATCCCATCGTATTTGGTGACAGCAAAAACACTGGTATTTTTATTTTGCCGTTGCCAGCCCCGAAGCCTTCTAATTGAAGCCCTGTCAATGCATCGCAAACGCCCCTGTCCTTATCTGCCCTGGCCATTATCCTAGCATTTTAATTTGGCCTCGATAATGCGCCGCACTCAGACAACAGGGCAGTGCTGGCGCGGGCAGCGGCGATTTTTCTAACACTATGCACTGAATACGAAGCCTTGCTAATTGACAGGCGCAGAAGAGAGCCACGTGGATGGGCTTATTTGCTTTGACATAGAGTTTGGAGGTTTTTTCCCTTGCTTCACGGCCATTTTGGCGTTGCCTGCAGCGATATGATCTGACGCCACGGCCATGTTCTGTACGTGGGGGAAGGTGCTCTAGGCTTTTTTGTTTCGATTTTTTAAAGTATTTTCCTACTTGTCACTCTTTTTATCCTTCTACCAAATGTTCTTTTCCCGCCTTCGGCACCAGCACGAGTCTGTGCTTATAGTTGTGGCCGCTCTCTCGCTAGTGCTACTTCTCTGGCAGTTGGCGGATTACGATGATCTGAGTATCGCTGAGGCGTTCAAGAAAGCTTCCTTCTCCCTTGGGCCCGACAAACTCATAACAGGTGTGGGCTCGGGTGCTTACATTCAACAGGAGCCGCTGCCGCTCCATCGTTCCACGCTTCTACCGGCGGGCTGGAAGTTCGATAAAGCCGTGATCAAGAGACACTTGCAACACACCGCCAGCCGAGATTGGCCAATTGTGCAGCCAAGGAAACCTCTAGAACGGGGCCCGAACAAGTCAAAATCTCGATTTGTGCCTCACGAGCCTTTCAGCTTGTATCATTCAGCAGAAGACTGGCTGAAAGACCAGTGTGACAAGCAGCTCAACATTACTGTGGACTCATTACAGGTGAACTCGAGAGAAACGCTTCCAGGCAATTTCACTCATATCCTTAAGGTTCTTTTAGAGGAGCACGACGATTACAAAGACATGTACTACCAAGAGATAGCGCCGCTCTTTATGAAGAGCACCCGTATAGCGCTCCAAAAGCAATTGGTCAGCGCCTTCTGGTACCGTCTTTCGGGCTCCTCCGTGTGGCTCAAGGACTATAATGTGCATTTGCTTGTTCTGCGATTTCTTTATTCTCATCATAAGGCCAGGAACGACCCAAAGGCTAGTTTTGTTTTGGTCCAAGTTTTTGACAAGGACTGGAAGGAGATTCAGGACGTGCGCTTGGTTTTCCCTACCAATAAGCTTGACGTTCCTGGTGCTCCAGGCTTCGAAACGGACGGCCAGCGTTTCCACTCGTACCGTTTCCCTCGGCTCATGCCTGTGCCCTTCTTCAGCGACTACGGCACCACTCACACCAAGTACATGGGCCCTGAAGATCCACGTGTGGTTTTGATCAAGAATGAGAACGGCTACGAAGAGCCTCTCATTGTTTTCAACGCCGAGCACCACAAGATGGTCAAAAATAAGGAAGGCAAGGAGGAGGACCAGAAGTTCCGCTCCATGTTTATTTCCAGGCTCTTCCAGCTCCAGCAGGGCAAGGGCGGCGTCGAGACGAAAGTCCGGCCACTCACAAACCAAATGTTTTTTACTAGGACCGACGAGTTGGGTATCAAGGGTGCTAAGAGGCCTCGCAAAGCTAAGAATTGGACTCCCATGATTAGTGACATTGATAGACAGAACAGCGGCGGCTATGACAAATCGATTCTTTTCACCACTCAGGTTAAAAATTTGGCCGTTGTGAGGTGTGATATATTTGACAAACCTGGTGAATGTGTGGAAATATATAAGAGGGAAGGTGATCTCGGCGAAATGCGTGGTGGCACACCGCTTCTTAGCGTCAACACCCTTCTTCGAGAGAAAAAGGTGCCTCTAGATCAAATTCTTCCCCCGGGTCGAGAGGTATTCGTGGGCTTTGCAAGAGCACACTTATCTCATTGCGGGTGTGGCGTCTCCTTTTACCGCCCCAATCTTATGGTGCTCACCAAAGACGAGGTGACAATAACTGTGGATGGTAAGGAGGAAACAAAATACTATTCCAAGATTTCACACATCTCAGGCTTTCTTTCCTTGCATGTGCCGATTGACCCATGGCATATCGACAAGCCTTACGCCGTGTGCCAAGGAGTCAATGCTTTGATTCCTAATGGTGTTTCTGACTGGCTGATGGAGGGACTCGATATCGTCAATGGTCAATGGTCAGTGAAGGACAAGATGTCTATTGCGTTCTCGGTGTCGGACTTCAGTGTTGACCGTGTGGAGCTTAAGGGAGTTCTCAGTACTCTTTTGAATTTGCCAGACAAGTCTGTCTTTTTGCAACCACCGGGATCAGGATCTGCTGTTGACATGGACGCCTTTTTGCCTCAAATCGATCTGGACGGACAGCTCACCAACAAAATGCCTGGATACACAAAAACAAACGTTGAATGTGCCATCAAAAGTGGCAAGGGCTTTTGCAAAAAGTTTGGCGAGTCAGAGCTGGTGATTGAAGACGAACACAGGCATGAGGATACCTCGATCTATAAGAGTGTCTACGATGCCAAGGTCAAGGAATATGACGAGGCATTCAAGAAGGCGGAGAATGAGAAAGGACCTTTTTATTAGCACAACATGCATTGGCTTGTGAACAAAATATTGTAGACTCCGCTGCCTCCGAGGAGCCTCGGGTACATTAATTCCGCGAGTTCAGTACAGGCTGATACCCCGCGGAATGGATTACTTAAAGCTACTCTTGATTACCTCTTCAGTATGATGATTCCAGAGAATTCCTCAATATACACTTTTCGGACCAAAGTTGCCCCAGCATCGTTCCCCAGGGTATACAGGGCCATCAAGGACGGAGTTCGCCGTAACATACTCAAGGTGTGCTACAGGAAATACACATCCACAAGCTCAAATGAGGATAACCTCCCTTCCTTCAATCTTGTCTTTCTCCATGGCACTGGCATGAACAAAGGAATATGGCATTCGGTTATAGATCAGCTCTACAACGAGGCAAAGTCTTCCGGTATTCACATCAACTCCTGCTTGACAATTGACGCTGTCAATCATGGCGAATCTGCAGAAGCCAATAAGGAGTACTTGGGAGATGGCTTTGATTGGAGAGATGGATCGTACGATGTGTTGAAAGTGGTGGAAAACGAGGCTGAAACTTTCTTGGACTCGTCGTCAAAAAATATCATTGTCGGTCACTCAATGGGGGGCATGATGTCGCTTTATCTTTCGTATTTGCAGCCACAATTGTTTGATTCTTGCATTGTCATTAACCCTGTCTGTTTTACAAACGGAGAGGTCGAGATCATCAGAGACGTTCTAGTGCCTAAGGGATATATGGACACGGAGTTCGATGTTCCAAAGGGCGAGTCCTGGGAAAACGTGGTCTTCAAGTACATGAGATCTGGGTCTTTCTTCAGAAGGTTTGAAGAGACCGTGCTCAAAAATATGATTGACGACGAAGTTCCAAAGAATACGTACGGCAAGAAACTCGACAAAATTGCGTTGAGGACGTCTCGAGACTACGCATTAGCAACTTATATGGGCTCTCAGGAAGCATTACCGCCCATGGGTGCGGTGTTACCGTACATTCGAATTCCAGTGGTGAGATTTCTCTCTGAAAAGGATACAGCCCCTATGGAAGACCGGGAAAGATTGGAGAAGGCTGTGCCGAATATTAAGACGATTCACTTCAAAGGACAAAAGCATATTTTGAACGGCGAGGAGCCCGCGTTGACTCTGAAAACTCTCCTCAAAGTCTTTGTCGAACGCTCGACTGCTCCTCCCACGAAATTTCCATTCATCAGTATCAAGCCCAAGCTCTAGGTTTCTCTCCTTTCATAGCAATGGTATAGGTCACGTGCAGCGGCTGCAAAATCGTTGATAGTGAGGCTCGTAAAAAAGTTGCATTTTTATCTCATCTCAGGCATCTCACACCCACACACACACTAGAACAAACGCACACGACCACAATGACCAGAAGAGAGACTATTATTGCTTACGTGCTTGAGTTTCTTAACTCAGAAAAAGACTTGAGCAAAGTTGCCAAGGCCTTGAATGACTATGTCAAGAAGGAAAAGCTTGAATTGCCATCTGTGGCTGGAGACCTCGCATCGTTGCTTTCACTGAGTGACTTAGACGATGTGGAGATGAAGGGAGGTGACTCATCCGACTCAGATTCTAGCTCTGATGAGGCTGATTCCGAATCCAGCTCCTCTTCCGAGTCTGAGTCTGACGATGATTCTGATGATGAGGATGCCAAGTCTGTCACTGAGTCGATCTCCGATAACGAGGCTAAGAAAGCAGAGAAGAAGGCCCCCTCAGAGTCCTCTAGCTCCGACTCCAACTCTGATTCCGATTCCAGCTCGAGCTCCAGTTCCAGCAGTGACTCCAGTAGCTCGAGCTCCGATTCCAGCTCCAGCGATTCTGAGTCCGAAGATGAGAAAGAGACGAAGAAAGAGTCTTCTAAGTCAGACTCAGAATCAGACTCAGACTCAAGCTCCAGCTCCAGCTCCAATTCTAGCTCTAGCTCATCGAGCTCATCGAGCTCGGACTCCGAATCTGATTCTGACTCCAGCTCTTCCAGCTCTTCTAGCTCATCAAGCAGCTCCAGCTCATCAAGCAGCTCCAGCTCATCAAGCAGCTCCAGCTCTGACTCCTCAGATTCTGACTCCAGCTCTGATTCCGAGGAAGAGAAGAAGGTAGCTTCTACCAAGCGTGCTGCTGCATTTGAGGAAAGTGAAACCAAGAAGACACATCTCTCCGCCACACCTGAACCTGAGCTCAAGGAGGGTCAGAGAAAGCATTTTTCTAGAATCGATAGATCCCAGATCTCCTTTGAGGACCACGTTTTGCAAGACAACACCTACAAAGGAGCCGCTGGTACTTGGGGTCAGATGGCCAACGACCGGTTGATGCAAGTGAGGGGCAAAGATTTCACCAAGAACAAGAACAAGATGAAAAAGGGTTCTTACAGAGGTGGATCTATCACCATGGCCTCGGGCTCCTACAAGTTCACTGACTAGGGAAGTTGTAGAACTAAAACGCCCATTGCATCATCACACCAGCATAGTATATAGATGGCTTCTTTCCCAGCCTCATACAATTTATTTCCGTGAGACCTCCAGGATATATTTATAATCAATTTTTGAATACTAATCTATCGCATCTATATGGCGCGCACATTACAAATTCAACTTTATCGGAGTTGCCTTCCTCCCTAGTACTCTTTCCATCGCCATGTCCAGAGTCAACTACGCAGATCTCGAGAGAGGAAATTTCTCTGATGACTCGTACGACTCAAATGAAGAAGAGGTGTACTCCAAGAAAAAACAAGACGACGACTATGAGTATGGCGGTCAAGCAAGAAAGAGAAAAGCAGGACCATCGAAACCAAGGCAACCCAAGAGGGCTGTCAATGACGCTGCACCAATAGCTCAAAGACGAGCCAAAGCCCAAGAAGCCGTGGAGACAATCAACGATCAACTTAGTGACGATGATTTCCCAAATGAGCAGTTGGTAGAAGTGACCCCAGAGTTACCTTCCGACTATGTCCCCGATGCCGTCTCCAATGTTTTTGGAAGACTGGATTTCTCATACCTAAGGCTCAAGCCAGACCACTTCTCACGTCCTATTTGGATCACGCCCACGGATGGCAGAATCATTCTTGAATCATTTTCACCTTTAGCTGAGCAGGCGCTGGATTTCCTCATCACTGTGGCTGAACCACGATCCAGACCTTCACACATACACGAATACTCCATTACCTCCTACTCGCTATATGCTGCTGTTTCTGTGGGTCTCGAGCCCGATGATATCATCGCTGTCTTAACGAGATTATCCAAGACCCCTGTCCCAGACTCCTTCTTGAACTTTATTCGTCAGGCTACCATGAAGTTCGGTAAGGTCAAGCTTGTCCTTAAACACAACAGATATTTTGTTGAGAGCACGCAGGCTGACATCTTACAAATGCTTCTTACAGACCCTGTAATCGGTCCACTTCGAATCGTTCCGGACCACGAAAAGCCACAACCTGAGAAAGGTGAAGACACACAAGGTGGCCAAAGTGAAGCTACTGGAGAAAATAATGGCGAAAAGAAGGTCGAAGACATCTTTAACTCTGTTGTTGGTAAGAAGACTGAGGAAGAGGACGACGACTTGGATGCTGTTCACTCCTTTGAGATTGCCAGTGACTCCGTTGAGATTGTAAAGAAGCGTCTTTATGAAATTGAGTATCCGGTATTGGAGGAGTATGACTTCAGAAACGACAAAAGAAATGCAAATTTGGAGATTGATCTCAAACCCTCCACTCAGATCAGACCCTACCAGGAAAAGTCCTTATCTAAAATGTTCGGTAATGGCCGTGCCAGATCGGGTATCATTGTGTTACCATGCGGTGCCGGAAAGACTCTTGTCGGTATCACAGCAGCATGCACCATCAAGAAGTCTGTCATTGTTCTATGTACGTCCTCGGTCTCTGTGATGCAATGGAGACAGCAGTTTTTGCAATGGTGTACAATTCAGCCTGAGAATATTGCCGTGTTCACTTCTGAAAACAAAGAAATGTTCTCAAGTGATGCCGGTTTAGTTGTGTCGACATATTCGATGGTCGCTAACACCAGAAATCGTTCCCACGACTCCCAGAAGGTCATGGACTTTTTGACTGGAAGAGAGTGGGGTTTTGTTATTTTAGATGAAGTGCACGTTGTTCCAGCTGCAATGTTCAGAAGAGTTGTCAGTACTATCGCAGCACACGCTAAGCTTGGCTTGACAGCCACATTGGTTCGTGAGGATGAGAAGATCTACGATTTGAATTTCTTGATTGGTCCAAAGTTGTATGAAGCTAATTGGATGGAGCTTGCTCAAAAGGGCCATATAGCCAATGTCCAGTGTGCTGAAGTCTGGTGCCCAATGACAGCTGAATTTTACCAAGAATATCTCCGAGAATCTTCTCGTAAGAGAATGCTTCTCTACATCATGAACCCAACCAAATTCCAAGCTTGTCAGTTTCTTATTCATTACCATGAGAAGAGAGGCGACAAGATCATTGTCTTCAGTGATAATGTTTATGCATTGCAAGAGTACGCTCTCAAGCTAGGAAAGCCATTTATCTACGGCTCTACACCACAGCAAGAGAGGATGACCATCTTGCAAAATTTTCAACACAATGATCAAGTGAACACAATTTTTCTTTCGAAAGTTGGAGACACTTCGATTGATTTGCCCGAGGCTACATGCTTGATTCAAATCTCGTCGCATTATGGTTCGAGAAGACAGGAAGCGCAAAGACTCGGGCGTATTTTGAGAGCCAAGAGACGTAACGATGAGGGTTTTAACGCTTTCTTTTACTCATTGGTCTCGAAGGATACCCAGGAGATGTACTACTCCACGAAAAGACAAGCGTTCCTTGTTGATCAAGGTTATGCTTTTAAGGTCATCACACATTTGTCTGGAATGGAACAGCTTCCAGATTTAGCATATGCATCTTCTCGCGAGAGGCGAGAGCTCTTGCAACAAGTGTTGCTTAAGAACGAAGATGCTGCAGGAGTTGAAGTTGGTGATGATGAAGACACGAATTTCATGCCGAAAAGCGGACGTCCAAAGAACGAATCCAGCAGCGCTTCGAGAAGCGCTGGTTCCCTCGCTGGGTTGGCCGGAGGTGAGGATATGGCGTACATCGAGTACAGCAAAAACAAGAACAAGGAGTTGCGTGAGCACCACCCGCTCATTCAGAAGATGTATTACAAGAAGAAGAAATGAGGAGTTTGTGCAATTGCACTATATTCCGCTCAGTCATAGGAGGAGCTCACAAAGTTGCCAAAGTCATCATCATCAGAAGCCGGGGTATTTTCTCGCAGTTCTTTCTCGCTAATAGTTAAATCATTAACAATTTTGTGTTGTAGTCTTGAGAGATGTTTATCGTAGAGGTACTTCTCTTGGTATGCCTTGAAGCGTCTCCGGTAGATCCCGATACCTTCGGAAAACGTCATTGCGTCAAAGGAATCCTGAAATTTCATGCCCAATGCCACCTGTAGAACAGATTGTTTGTTAGAGGCCCTCTTGACCGGAAACGGATGGTATCCAGATCTCGGTAGCTGGAGCACTACCCTATAGTACTTGGCGGACTCTGGAACCATCTGTATTGAATCTTCGCCATCGTTAGCAACCGAGCAGTCGATTCCCAGTTCTCGGAATGGATTATACCATGCCTCTGCCCATATGCTCTCGTTACCTCCCTCCGTCAAATTGTCCACAAGACCCTCCGCCGGATCCTTTCTGTACAACTCAAGCTTCAATCGCAATAGCTGGTACGGTTCTTTTTTGGAGTTCCCGACATTGTCATCTTCCTCTACCTCTAGAAGTCTAAGGTTACCTCTCCAAACCACATTGTCGCCTTTGGTTTCCCATCTGCGAAGGGAAACTTCACCAGGCGGTATCTTGAACACCAGCACATTCAGTAAGTTAAGGATCAGATGGGACACGATGGACATGTTTTATATTGAATTTCAGGATCAACAGATGGCGAGAGTCTCCTCAGAAAGTAAGCACTTGGTGGATACTTTATATATATTTCTTGTATGAGACCTAAGTTTCTAAGTAAGCAATCGCTTAGGCTGGTATGCGGTTCTTGGGACGGATGTCCTGCAGTGAAAGGTCTCTCCACGGTAGCGAAAACTCGGTGAGTTTGACACCAAATAGGTACCACTACTCAGCCATTATTTTCCTTGTCTTTGATTCCAAGGCGAAATCATGGTAAAGTGGAGATTTGTGTGAATTTATGCTGTAGGCTGATCACACCGAATCCCACTTGACGCTAACAAATGGCTATCCTTGACTAATTTGACTATTAGCATTCCAGGGAAATGAGAGTTTCCAAAGTAGACACTTTGAGTTTAACTATGTAGCGATTTATAGCCGTAGTCATCTGTGTCGCTCAGTCAGTGGCATCTGTCAGATTTAATCTCTTGGGACGCAGATTCGCGCACGACTTCGCTTCCTGGTAGTAACTACATCATCTATCGAGATCTTTACATACCTAACTATGTTGAGAGGAGCACTCACAAAAAGTCTACCACTTCAAAAAGGACCCGTGGCTTCTCTTTTTGGAAGGCAGCTCTCTTCTCTGCTGCGTTCTTTGAACGTTTTCGACGAGCTCAAACAGACCTCTGAAAAATCTGACTCGTCTACGAAGAAGAACGCTAGCACTGTTTTTGACATCGATGACTTGATCGCCAACTCGCCAGATTTGCAGAAAAGCGAACAAAGCTTTGGCAACTACGATAACTATGCCTTCGGCAATACAACCAAGCACCCAAGAAATGTCGCCAAAGAGCTCAACATCACTGGTGCTCAGGCTGGAAGAACCGCCGAGGTGAGATTCGGCAATGTCACACAGGCTTTGAGACAACTTTCGAGGACTCTTCGTCAAGAAGAGCTCATAAGCAGGAAAAACCAGCAGAAGAGACACCTCAGACCTGCGCTTCTTCATGCCGAGAAGCACAGAAAGTGGTGGAGAAAGAACTTCGGTGCCAGATTCACCCAGTTGTTACACGAAGTGCTGGACGCCAAAAGAAGAGGATACTAATCTTGTATATACGATAAAGCTTTAAGATTTTTTGATTTATGTAACCTACTCACCTATGGATATAATACTATATGCTAATTTTTCTTGCCGGCGCCATTATTATTGTTCTTCTTCATCGCCTTCTTGTCCTTGAAGTCCTTCTTGTTGTTGTTTTGCTTGTGAGTTCTTGGCTCAATGTGGACCACCGTGTTGCCGACAAGAATCTCCTTCGCTTCCAACGCCTTCTGCTGGAACTCCTTCTCCTTGAAGTCACACAAAGCGACTCTTTGGTTCTTCTTGAAGAACTTCATCTCACCAAAAGTTTTTGTCAATGCAGATCTCAAGGCCTCCTCCTCAACGTCGGCATCTCTGATGTAGATGGGGTACCAGTCCTCCTTCCTGTTCTTGGGGTTGGTGTGTGGTGGCTGCTGTGTTTGCTGGGCAGAAGCTTGGGCTGGGGAGCCGGCTTTCACCACAGTGGGTGAAGGAGCAGGAACGTTTTTGGCGACACTTGGAGAAGCCACAGTTGCGGTCTTCGACAGAGGAACCTTGGGCTGCATAGCAGCCAAGTGAGCCCAGGTTGGCTTGACAGCTGGGACGGCTGGAGCGGCTGGCTCGGCCTCAGGAGCAGCCTCTTTCTTCTCCTCAACCTTGACCTCTTCTTCAACCTTCTTGGGCTTCTCTTCTTTAGGAACTTTGGGGGCCTTAGTCTCAGCAACAGGCTCCTCGACCTTCTTCTTCTCAACAACAGGTTCTTCCTTTGCGCCCTCATCCTTCTTCAGCTCAGCCTCGGCAGCCTCAGCAGCTGCGGTCCCAGTATTGCCATTTGGAGCAGGAGTGCCAGGCTGTTGGACAACAACCAGGGGCTGTTCGAAACTCTCAGAAAGGTCAACAAACTTCAACATGTCGTTGGCCACATCGTACAGGTTGGTACCCACTGGCTTCAACACGAAGGTCTGGACAAATTGCCAAAGACTGGAGGATCCACGCTTCCAAGAGCCACAGACGACAATCAAGATACTGTTCTCCACAGACGACTGGAAGTCGGCTCTCTCGATGACGATCTTGTTCTTCTCAGAGCTGCCGCTTTGTTCTTCGAAGTGGCTCTTGATGGACTCAGTACCGTTAGCAAGATGGACGGTTTTGGTGACAGGGGCATCAGCCTCAGCGGCTTCAACGGGGAAGCCATCGTGCAAAAGAGAGGCATTCTTGTCGTAGAAGCCATATAAGTTCTGCAATTCCGTGGTGTAAGTGCCATAATAGTTCTTCACAAACAACCAGCCAATTTCATTGATGGGGACAGCGTCGGTCTTCAGTTCTGGGGCAGTCATTCTATAGTCAGATCTATGAGTGGGATGCTAATGCGGGATGGGTGTTTCTACAAACAACGGCTGTTGCGGACGATAACTTAGATGTGGTCACAGCCAAAGGGAAAAATTCTTTCCTCGAAGGATAAGGATGACAAGAGCTGATGGAACCGATGATTTGGTTTATGGAAAAAAAATGAGAACAGTGCGACACACAAACGGCGAAATTTCTGTTGAAATTTCGGCCTCGCGCTAAAAGAAGACCACACTCGTTTGGCAGCTAACAAAATACTTTGAGAGATTTCGAAAAAATTTGAATTCGGATTTTTTAAAGCAAAAATAAGCCATACCTATCGGTTTGTTTTTATAAATCATCCTGAGAATTAGCTGGGCTCACTGAAGACCCTGAACCAGCTCTTTGCAGCCGTTCCAGTGGGCCTTACAAGGCATTCATTTGTACTTAGCTTTTTTTATTGTAGAGAGAAAAAGTCTCAGTCTTTATAGCTCTAGACCCCTTGAATGTTGGATCCAAATTTGTAGAGCCTCAGGCCAATTTCCTGGATGTATGGAATGTTGAACCAGATCAGTCATTTCTTAAAGTCAGCGACTCAAATTCTGGAAGCGTGATTCTTTACTCTTGAGTCTGTTTCAAATCAGCAAATTCTTCCACAACAAATGCCAAAGAGGACAACCTAAAACACCATAAGGGGAACTACAGCAATATGAGATAGGTGTCTACGAAATGCTTGGGACGGGGTACAAGAGAGCCGTGAAACTCTACAACAACATCATGTGGAACTTCTAAATTTGATTTTCGGTACTTAGCCTTTACAGCGTCTCCTTCAACAATTCCTCGAGAATCTTGTTCTCCAATTCAGCACGGTTGCTCACCCCATCAAAGCTCTTGACACCCATTCTTCTCAACACGTCGATGATGGTTGCTCTCTGAAAACCCATGTTTTCAAATTGGCTGACAATATTCTCAGAAATACCGTAAAGGGCAGCATCGCTGACTTCAGTCTTACCTATGGAGCTTTCGTCCGCAGCGTAGAGTTTAGTCCAGTACGCAGCCGTCTCCTCAAATCCCTTTTTGTTAGTGATATAGTGCTTGGCAACCTCGGCATCTTGAGGATCATTGGGCTCTGGCGATTGGAGCAAAGACTGCAAAGAGATCAAGGACGATTTCAATGTCAAGATCGGAGTCCACGCATCCTTCAAAATGTCCAAGCAAATGGCACCTGTGACTGATGAGATGTTGGGATGATAGATCTTTGTGTTAAACTTCATCACGGGGGGTTTAAAGGGGTATTCATTGGGGATTACGATATCAACCTTGAAGACACCTTTTTCATATGGGGTGCCTGGGGGACCCTGAAAGTAGCCGGTCAAATGGGTCAAATCACTCTCATTAACAAGCTCAAGATTCACACCGCTCTGTGTGTCTTGACGGCATTCCTCCAATTCTTTGGCGATTCTTTTTACTCTGGACATCTTGTAGAAGTCAGTGAGCTGATTGATTTGAAAATCGCAGTATCCTACGGTTTATGTCGTGTCGTGCGATCAACAACACTACATCGAGTCCTTGATCAACAAACAACCGCCATGCTTAAAATGCTTCTATTTGTATTAGCTAGTATACACACGCTGGACAGTTTACCAACTATCCGGTGACTCCCTTAAATCCTCGTAACAACGTATCTAAAATGACGCGAACCTCTTGAGGCGCGGTTTGGATGAATGGCAAGGAAGAGAGACTCAGCTCTTCATTGCACAAGATTTCTTTCGTAATAACTGTTAGACCCCAAGGTCTTGGCTTCACAACGGCTCTTTCGAGAATGGCTCTCAAGATGATCTCTTGCACTTCGTTCTGAGCGACATCAGAGGACAAGGCAGATCCTCCAAACAAGTGAACGAGAAGTTGCACAGACCAAACCGTGTGGGAATTAGGATACCTGAGCTGATTCACAATCGCACACAAAAGATGATAGCGGAACTCAGTGGATCCAATATTTAAAAGGTCCACAATCAAATTCACTTGCGAAGATTGCAGATTGAAAGCAGTTCCGCTCTTTTGCAAACGCTCCTCAAGAGCGGATGTGGTGACATGCAACACCAAAGCATTGATCAATTTCACGTTGTAGTGCACCACTTCGAAACCGTAATCTGCCGTATCTTTTGGATGGTTCAACTTGGTACCCGCGTGGATCGTACGCATCAACCCAGGAGCTGGGATTCTCAAATAGTTCTCCACGGGTTTCTTCAATCCCACCTTCACGAGGTCTTGCATGGGGTTATAGAATACTATTGGGGCCTGGTCTCCTCCTGCTGTCTCCTCTAGGTTAAGGCTCATGTTGTGTGGGTCCTCTTGTATCACAGTGCTGGCAGCTGACAACACAACATTTCGGAGTTGAATGTAGTTGGAGGGAATAGCACTCACAAGGTGGTAATGGCATTGCACCACAAACTCAGGATAGTCATGGCTCAATGCGACAAAAATACGGCTTATAGCACGGTATATGACGCTGATAACATCAGATTGGCTTGACTCATCTCTTGAATAAATGTTTTGGAATTTGAGCAAAGCGGTCAATAACCTAACAGCAGGAGTGTAGCCAGCCTTCTCGGGAAGCTCGATGAGCTTTGGAAGGAACATGCGGTGGGTAATTAATGGAATCCATGCGAAGGTAAAGCCTGGATAAACGATGGGCTGGATGCTGTTAAAGACTTCACTCAAAAGACAGTAGAACTTCTCATCGAGATGCGATGTAGCATTCACATCACGGATAGCTG
This sequence comes from Candidozyma chanthaburiensis, assembly GCA_030579055.1. Classification (NCBI taxonomy): domain Eukaryota; kingdom Fungi; phylum Ascomycota; class Pichiomycetes; order Serinales; family Metschnikowiaceae; genus Candidozyma; species Candidozyma chanthaburiensis. The sequence continues at coordinate 166,964 of JAKUAA010000014.1, read as the reverse complement.
CATTTGCATAGGAAGACATCATTGTTGAGAAGATTCTAAAGTATGCCCTCTCATTCCAGTTTGCCTTGGCAAGTTCATGCTCTTCAATAAGCACTAAAGATGTGACTCCAATCACTGTCTTCAACCAATCTATGGCGTCCTCCGCATTCGACTTGGGGAATCTTAACACCACCTTGATGATAAGAGTGGCAAGACAATCAACAGCTAGGTACACCTCCCTCTGAGTACGGCTGCGAATTTCATGCTCAGCACCAAAGGCTCCCGTTGATACCTCAGTGGCAGCCTTGAAGAAGACTTCAACCTTTGATGGCTCTGTCAAAAAGCCGTTGTGGAAAAGCGCATCGATGAAGTTTTTCTGCAAGGGTATAGTCTCATCTCCATGGCTTAGCAATTTTGTCCATTCAGCAAACAAGTAACCACTTTGGACATACATGCTTGGAGGCTTGTTTGCAAGAGATGGGAGCGATGGAAGCGCAGACTTTTTGAGAAGATCGAATAATTCGTCCCTAGCAGCAATAGCTTGTGTGGACTCCGCAGAGCCTTCTTCTCCAGTATATTGGGAAAGGGCAGACAATGTCACCGCGAAGTCCGATCTCAATGCTATTGGACGAGGTTCATCAGCACTGAAGACCTTCAATAAGAGCGTAGCTGCGAAATTAACAAGAACAGCACTTTGTGATTCTTGTATAAGTTTACCAATCGGACCATCAAGCTTTGTTGGCGAAACTAATTGTACCTTCATCAAAGAGAAGATGACTGGCATGTTAAACTTTCTCTGATCAACTGAATGAACCATCCACCAAGTAACATCCTTCGCCGTGGAAGGTGAGTATTCGCACAAACGATCCAAGATTACAACGAAGATCTCGCTGCTCATAGGGTTCTCGTGTGTCTGTGTGAACAAACAGTTGACTGCGTACTGCGCGACCTTGAGAAGTAGATCTGGATGCTTCAATGCATTGCTCTGGCAAAGATTCAACGCCTGTGATACTGTTTGCAAAATTGGATGATCGGCCGAGAGCTCGCTCAAGTTATTTTCTTTAACAGAACTCAACATTTGTATCACCTTTTCGCACATTTGGGTGATCATGGCACATAACTGGTCCACAGTGGCCAAATCATCAGGTTGCATCACCGCCGATGCCTGTTGAGGAGTGATCTGAGATGGCACACTTCCTCTACCTGAAGACTCTTCATGGAAGGGGGCCTGTGAAAGCGAGGCGGCATTGAGAGGGTCTTGTTGCGATCCAGGAGGTTGAAGTTGAGCTTGTGGTACTGATAGCTGTGGGGTCTGCCTGTGGGTGTTCTGTGGTTCAGGACGACCGACAGTATTGGATCCAAAAGAATAGTAGATGTTTAACTGTGAATCACGCAAACCATCTTGCTGCAAACCCAAGGGTGGCGGAAGATGGCGAGCGTAGTCAGAGGCACTGTCGCTGCAGAAAAGCTCACCTGGAGGATTGATCTCTCTGGCATGAACTTGAGGCTTCATTCGCTCTTCAATGAGCTCACCAATGTTGCTGGCTGCTAGTTTTTCGACGATCTCCACGCACAAATCAACATTGCTTTGAATAGCGATGTTTAGCTCATTCAAGGGAAGTTCGTTGGGGTTGACCTGGTTGCTAAGCAACTGGAGCATGGTGGCCTCAATTGTCTCTATCAAGATCTTACGACCTGTGCAAACAACCATACTATGAGTGAGCTGCTGGGCAAGGATAAGATACGCCTTCTTGAATTTAAGAACGTCACCCTCGGTGGCGAAGTCCTTTTTGACCAATGCCTCGGTAGTGGTCAAGACTGCTTCAGAAACGCGACTCAATATTGGAACAGCGCATTCCCGTACAGCGCGAGCCAAAGATGCTTGCAAAGCCCGTCTGAGATTTGGGTTTTGCGTGAACACAGTGTTACCACTCAAGTTGCTAAAAGATGCGTCCAATTGGTTGACATTAGAGTGATGGACGCTTTCATCTTCCGCGAGTCTTTGGGGTTGACCGACATGAGGTCCTGTGGTTGCCTGTTGCTGCTGCTGTTGGTGTTGTAACATGGCCGCCTGTTGTTGCAATTGCTGCTGTAATTGCAAGTCATGTTCAGGAATCTCATTGGTACCTCTTCCTAAACCGCCCGGTAAACCATTGAACTCCTGGCGAGCTCCGAAGAGTGCTGCTAAAGCCTCGGGTTTGGGGTTGTGCAGTCTCACGAGGGTTGATGGCTCAATAGATTTTACGGTCAAACCCAAAGAGTTCAAGAGAACCTCGATCTCGAACTTCAAATTCAACTTTAAGTCAGCACATTCATACAACTCCAACAATACACTTGATATTCCCAACACCCATGGATTCGGAGCCTTGAAAACTTTCGAAGAGCTTGCTTGGTCCAAAACTTTGCAAACGAATGGAATGATGAGATGAAGTGTGTTGAAATCGAATGCTTCTAAAAGAAGATACTTGAGAGCAATTTGGTCCCTCTTGAGTGGTTTGTCATGAGCAAGGGTGATCTTTCCGAGCCACGCGCCGAGGTTTTTGACATATGCTCTCTCCATTGTTGTATCTTTCGATTTTCCTAGAAGACGCTGGACTTCCAACAAAGTGGTGTTGAGAACAGTCTCATAGAACTTTGTGTCATCAAGCGAAAGCACCAAAGACGAATACAAGTCGTGGTTGTTGGGCTCGGTCTTTGCTCTTTCGCTAACAAGATACCGGGCAAACCACGAGAAGTATTTCTCCAAAAGAAGCTTCTTGATATCTGGAATCTTGGATGAGATGTTGTCCGCGGTCATGTTGTTCACAGAAAATAGAAGCTTATCAGATATTCCCTCGTCGGGTTCCTCCTGTGTAGCAAAGCCCAAGGTCTTCGGAACCTGTGCGATCGAGTTATAAACCACCTTTGGCTCCTCTTTGACAGGCGTGGACGTATCACCACGTGTGCCCTGTGAAAGGTTTGTATCAGGACAAGGGATTCCGTTCGAAGCATCCTTGACGATTTGAAACATTTTGGCATGCGCAGACAACGACTGGCAAGTGAGTAAATGTTTGCAATACATGGGATACTCATGAAGCCTGGACTTGAAGTTGTACAACGATTGGACTGCGAATTTGAATAAGTGAGAGTCTTGCGGTTGATTGCAAGATTCCCAGATGAAATTAAGTGCCACAGTCAAGGTTGTACCTTGAATTAAATCTTTCTGCAAAAGAGCTCCAAAAAGAAGCGATGTAGATGCCAAGGCTGTGAGCGGGTATTCGGAGAAAAATCTGTACTCATCGATCAAAGAGTGTATCATACAAGCAAAAACGTCTTGGTCATGAGGAATGTCACTCAGTTTCATCCGAGATAACATATCCACGATCTCTTTGATTTCAACGTCTTTGTTGTACATCTTCGAATAGTAAGCTTTCATCTCTTGCTCGACGTGCGTAGGAAACACATTAGAGTATTGAGCTTCATTCTTCAAGATGGCGTCATCGTGGCCAGTTCCGAAGTTAATAAGGCGAGGATAAGTTGTGAGAAGCGATAACTGCAAGTTTTTTAGGTGGTCTGCATCAACAAAGCCTTGCGAACTCTTCACGATCTCAAGAAGGCGAAATACAACAGAAACACCCAAAGCTCTACAGCTCTCAGGCAGGCGATGCGCATTTGCCACTTCTTGCTGCTGTTGCTGTTGTTCCTGTTGACCTTTCTCAAAATCTTGCGCGGTTCTTGCCTCCAACACTTCCATCAATGTGTGATAGAACGTATCACGGAAAGCCGCGTCCTTGGAGTCAGCTTCAAGAGCAGGTTCAAAATCGTAACCAAAGTTAGTCGCTTCGATCATGAAGGTCATGTACAAATCATAGTCAGATGACCTTGCTGTCTTCAAAAGCTCTTCAAGCAAATCGGATGATGCTGCAACCAGTATCACCTTTGTGAGTGCCTCGGGCTTTCTCGACCCTCTATAGTATGCAAGTAGTTGAGTGATTACTAGTTTCAAGTCGAGTTCCTTGAACTTTCTCATGACATCGGCCAATTTTTCAGCATTTCCTTCTTGATCTGGTTTGTCCATGATTATTGCAAACAACACATTGATTCGATCGAGAATGTAGGCAGATTTGTCGGCAATTGCCAAGGCACCCGCAATTACGTGGTAAGGTTGAGAAGTGCAGTGTACCTCAAACATCTGAATTAGCCAAAAATCGAACTTTTTGTCTCCCTCAGAAAGCATTTGGTTGTGTTGTGCGGATTGCGAAGTGATTTTCGCCATCACTTGAACCTCGAGCTTAGCGATATTGACAAACTTCAAAAGCATGGGAATATCATGTTCATTTTCATAACATAAAGTGAGATTTGGTGAGCTGAGAATGTCATATCCGCCCTGTTGCGTGGGCATCGATTGCAATATGAACAAAAGAGTCTTGTCGAACCACCAATCGTGAGTCAAAAATATGTCGACAATACCTTGCTTGAAGTCAACTGCGGACAAAAACTGTGTGACACTAGCCAAAGATGGTTGGCTATTTCTTTTTGACGCATCATAAAGATAATCTTGAACATGGGCAAAAACGTTGAACCAATTGATATTCATTGAAGACTCCACATTCTTGAAACATGCTTGCAATTGCGCGCCTTTCGCATTTGCCTCGGGTAGGTTATTAACAAATGTAAGAGCGCTCATGGCCCCACTAGCTTCAGCGAGGCCTTGGGATCCAGGGATCAACACTTCGGCGATTAATAAAGCAATGCTGCTATCAACTTCCGCGGGCTTCAAATTTAAAAGCGAAGGCAACAACTTCCTCGGAATGAGGTTGTCTGCACCGATTTCTATCAAGAGATCTTTGAAGGACATTTTCAACACTGACTCTAAAAAACTGGAAACAGTACTCGACTTATGATCGTAAGCGTCGAAGTATCCAAGGGTTAAAACTTTGTGAAGGAATGGGACGTTGTCACGGGTAAGAACACTGTCTAAATGAAGTTCCAACCACTGATTGTCAGAGCCTGAGTTTCTTTGCTTGACGAGATCTGAAACAGTCGTTAAGTTGTCTGAGATATATTGCTTGACTTGCTTTTCTTTCTCTGAAGAGGCGGACCTAACAACAAGTGCAAATTCAAGTATACGATCGAACTGATGTCTTGATGCGAATTCGAAGACGTCAAAATGTGGCGATTCTTCGACTTGCGAGATTATATCCGCGAACCAACGAAAGTCTGAGGGACTGAGCTTATTAAAAAGTGTAGCAGCGATGTGCTCTTGTGGCTCAATATTAGGACCTAAAGGCTTGCTGAATGCGAGTGTGAAGGCTCTCGCGTACAAGTATTCTCTTAAGGCTATGTGGTTGCCGGCTTGCTTTGAGATAAAGTTTATCTGTTTGAGGTTAAGCTGCCAGTTGGAGGAGTCAATCGTTGTGAGCAAGATACCGATTTGCAAAATACAAACCTCCAAGATCTCGGGCCTTTTCTCTGCTGGTGTTACAGGAGCGGGGTGTTCAGCAGGCTCTTGGGAAGACGTGTGAAGTTGGCCAGTGGCGCCTGGGTTTCTCGTTGTTGGCGGAGTCACTGTTCTTGATGACGCGTTGTCTTAGCTTAAACCAGTGTAGCTGTGGTTATTTCAAGTACACTGAATATGCCAAGACAAGGTTTTGTATGTTTTCAGTCGTGAGGCTTACTCGCTAAAAAATGACAACTATTCTTCGGTCAGAAGCGGACGATTGAACGGAGAAGTTGATTTATTCTTCACTCACTGGGTGATGGATGGGTTTTTGGTGTGCCTTTGATCAATGATGGTTGAGACTCACCACAAATTTTTGGCGAGTGAGGTTCGCAGTGGGGGTTACCCGGCATAGAAGCTTAGAAGCTGCCAGTTAGATCCATGATTGGGAATTGGTTGTTACTTTTATGATTCAGTCGTGACATTTTTCTTTGATAAAGCTGGAACCTTTCTCTTTTTTTTTTTTTGACGTAGATTTGGCAAATAGTTCTACATATGTTTTGACGAAACTCGCCTCTTGGTTGCGAAAGATAGCTCACTCTGGGAAACGCAATCGTCTTGAATAAATATTGCCAAAAGCTGAAAATCAAGAGAATTTGAATTTCACAGAAATGATAACGCTTTTGTCACTGATGAAGCCCTAAATGAAGAACACGGAAAGAAAGGCGTTCTTGTTGTTGGAGCTGTCTCGTAACCCAGAGTATTTCAACTCTCCACACATCAAGTCTGTACACATGTTCATAATTGTTCCGACTTATATTATATACCCTTTACCAATCCATTGCCTGACTAATCTCATTCTTGAGCGACTCATCATCTAATTGCTCGTACGCCTTTTTCAAAAAGAACTTGAGCATCTGGTTCTCCAGCACTACTTCGTCAAAAGCAGCCTTCCCCACCCCCATCGTACCGATATCACTAGAAGCCTTCCTGTGCGTCGACTTGGGTAAATGCAAAACTGACTTGCTCGGCTCAGACGAGCAGGAGCTGAAATCCGAGTAAACCGATTCTGAGTCCTCTCTCAGTGATCCAGAGAAAACCGACAGCGCAGAGTTTGCTGAGTGATTCAGGCTGTCAAAAGAAATATCTGCTGTCGAAGCCGACACGACCGATTCCGCCAGGGAAGAAAGTGGTGCAAGTTCGGTGGAGGTGTTGATGGAGAAGTTCTTGAGCTTTTCCATGACGGAGAGATTTCTCTTGTGTGTCTTTTTGGCCTTGGGCTTGATTACCTGAGGCACTTCCTTCGCTGGCTGAGCGAGTGCGGTGAAGTAAGTGTGATCCCAGGACAAAAGCAAGTCGCCAAAGAAGTAAGGCAAGCTGTTGATGGCATTACCCCATTTGGAGCCATTCAAAAGATGCTGGTATACGACCTCCTCATCTCCATGGTCAAAACTCATGAGTATAGGTTTGTTCTTCAAGAGCAAACCTATAGAAATCTTGAAGGACCCAACCTTCCATCCTTCAACGAGGCAGTAGTCCACAACCCTATTGTTGATGGATAAGTCAGGAGCATGAATCAAGGAGAAGGATAGCCACCATTGGAATAGGAAGACCTTGCAATCGCAGAGAGTGGTCAAATGGGATGCCAATTCTTGGTCGATTTTTTGAAGAACAGCGACAAACTCACCATACCATTTCTCAAGCGTTGAGGACATGGTGGCAGGTATGAAAATCTGTCTCAATTCCGGCTCTGATTCCATCACTTTGCACAATGCATGAAAAGTGAGTTCTTCGTCCCTCATTTGACTGAAGAGAGTACCAACCAAGAAGAGTAAGCCCTGGCAGTAACCAAGCTCGAGATCATAGTTGGCATAGACGTTGAGCACTGTTTGCAAAGACTTGATAGTGTCTTTTCTTTCAAAGAAAGGAACATTGGGGAAGGTTCTGCTCAAGTCTTTGTTAATCTGAGTTGCAATTGAAGCATTGTAAGAGTGCTGGAAATTCTTGTAAAGCATGGAACACAGATCAGGAATAAAACTGTGGTTGTCTTGATTCACTGTAATAAGCTTTTGCCAGATCAACGGGCGAAGCTGGAATGGGATACCTTTTTGCAAAAACACCATAAGCGTGTAGTTGGGCAACATCAAGATGGTCTTATACGGATTCTGCAAGAACGCGAGCCAGTACGTCTTTTCAGATTCTGACGAACAGCCTCGACGGTGGGTTTGAATAAATTTGGCACAGCAGCTGGAATACATCTCTGATAAGGGGTTTCCACAGACATCACAGCAGGTGAGATCATCCAACCAGTACAGGTGGTTCTCGAAGATGGCATCAAAAGACTCCAGGGTAATTTCGTCATCAAGGGGCACCCCATCGGTATATTTGTTGAGCTCACTCTGGACGTCCAAATGGTTTAGCAAAAGCTGCTTTGAAGGGCCCACCTCAGAGAGCGATTCCTCGAACTCCAAAAGAGACTCGGATATCATTCTGGAAGAATGAGATGCAAAGAGTCAGAATAATTCAACGATAGTGTGTATTCTTAAAAAGAAGCGAAGGTTGTAAGGAATGACTTGGGTGAGGGATTGACAGCTTTCTTAGATTTGGGGCCCCTGGACTGGCCCGACGTTTCTACCTTATAAGGCAAAGAGAGGCTGGAAGGCCTTGCCTAATGAGGCAAGTGCGTAGCCGATCCATGCAGGCTGCGTGTTCCCTTGATGCCCTCTTGGGTTCTATACATGTATCCAGCCGTCTCTCTTTACAGGACGAAAAATCTGTGAGTTGATTGCTCACAGATTACTCAATTCAAAATTTTGTCAATTTTTCATGATAGAAAACAAGTGCTCTTCTGTCTCAGAGGGTGCCTGTGAAGCGCGCTTTGGTGAATGCAAACAGGGCACGTCAGCGTGCATCGTCTGTTGGCGTTCCTGGCCAAAACAGAACGAGGTGCCTGTTTCAAAGGGTTTGCAGGTGGTCCAAGTCACTTGGCGAAAGAAATCCCTGAGTAAAGTGAATGGAGGTGCTTTTGTAGATTTTCTATTCTGGGGTGATTGGGAGAGAAGAGTTTATTGGGAACAGTTCGCTGCAAATGCGTGCGCTCTTCATAGTAAAACAGAAATGTTGAATAGTGTAGAAGACCACTGCACGACAATGTCTGGGGTCCTTTCCGCACAATGAATTACGCCATGAACAAATCACAGTAAGATCAGCGGCCGACCCAGCCAGGCATTGAAAAGACCTTACTATGAACCCTCGATAAGTGGAAGCAGCCAGTATACAACGCTATACCGCAGTGAAGAGCCTTCTAGAGAACCCTCAGGCGTTGAAGCTTAAATCCGATGAGGTGATATATGGCATATTTGGATGTTGCAAGGCTCGACTCAGCGGAGGGCTCAAGCAGCAATTTGAGGCGGTACCCAATTGAAGAACGAAATTGTTCTCGATGTATGCTTGAGCGTATTGCTTCCATGCCTTCATGTCTGTGTGCCCTTGTTCATTGAATGTACCCTCCAGTCATGCCCAGATGGTTCCCAAAATCAAAATACAGACTATGTACCTTTTTTTAGATGAATCGAGATATCCAAAACGCTAATGCTTACTTTCACTAATTTTCACCACGGCTCATTGAGTGTATCTCTATTTTGCAACCATTCTGTGAGCCTGCCTATCGCACTGCAGAGACCTCACCACCTCATCTCCTCACCATGGTCTATTACTTTAAGGCAGCTGTCAAGTCTGATCTAGACGACTTTGCTATCGGTGACGAATCTTCAGAGTATGTCATTTATATGGGCAGAGATAAGGTGGAGAACGACACCCTCTTGAAGAAATCGCATCCCAAAAACCTCTGGTTTCATGTCGATAAGCACAGCTCTGCCCACTTGTATATTCAGCTCAGTGCCGAGGAGCAAAGCCAGAAGTTCGAAGATCTCAAGCTTCACGAGGACCTTTTAACCCAGATTGGGCAGCTCACGAAAGCCAACTCTATAAAGGCCAGTAAGCTCAACAACATCTCCATTATATATACGCCAGTTGACAATCTTAGGTCAGACGGGTCAAGGGATATTGGAACTGTCACGTTTGTGAATCCACAAAAGGTCAAACGTGTGCTTGTTTCCAAAAAAGAGAATTCCATTATCAACAAGCTCAACAAGACGAAGACAGAGGTGAGCACAGAGGAGTTTTCCAAGCAACAGGACGAGATTCTCAAGCAATGGGCCAGAGAAAAAAGAGACAAGCAGAGAGACCATGAACTAAAAGAGAAGGATACTGCTAAGATGTATGAGCAGCAAAAAGAATTCAACAAGGACCCATACGCTGCCGTGTTCTCTGAAGACAACCTTCGAGCCAGCAGCAACGAATTCCGCAATGAGAATTGGGTCGAGGACGAGTTTTGGTAAGCCGACTAGAGCCAGTAGCATCCTGGCCTACACATTCTTTTCATCACCGTTTATGTAGTATGTATGCGTTGCTTATGCTTTAATCAAGTTTGATAGGGAACTTTCCAGCTTCTCTCTGGTCATCCCACTTGCCGACCCAGTCAACTGGACACAAAGAAGTGAAAGTCTTGAAGAAGATCTGGCATGGCTCAAACTCCTCACCTTTCACGTTAACACACTTGTGGTAGTCGACGTAGTTCTGGGCACAGTGCTTCGTCTGGTTGGTGAAAGGGAATCTTGGGTCGAACTGGGGGGTGTCGAACTTGAAGTTTTCTAAATCCAAAGCCATGTTTGCGGAAATAAACGAGTTTGATAAAGTGAGATTGAGCGTTGATGAAACTTACGATTTTTTGACTATGGTGCGAAATGCCCACAGATAATTGGCTGGAACAAACGCCCATGCAGGTCTCACCAAACATCACGTCGTAAGATATGGCACGGTGGACCAGAGCGATGAACTTTGGATTTTCAGATCTCCCATTTTTCAAAAGCTTTACTGTGCTGACCATCCAGAAAGTTTGGAGGCTGGAGCTTCAATTGCCTTTCTCACAAGTAATATGCTCAAACACGGTAGGTCGTACACCTTATGGCCGTGGATATCTTTTTTGACAGACTTTTCTTTATCTTGCATCTCTATCGGATCGCCAAAGAAGGCTTGAATATTCGGCACACTGTGTTTGGAGGCGTAGCCAGGGTTTATTAGCGACGGCAGCACCGTGAGCTTGTTGAACTGTTTGATGTCTTTAGGGCCCCTCTGTTTGATCCGCTCCACTATGGCGACGAGCTTCTTCACTTCGTTTCCTCTTGCTGACAAAAGAGCAATGTTGTCTGTCTTCAAGGCGGTGATGGCGTTCTGAACAGGCCGATCCACAGTAGTGTTTCTTGTTATGGGGTACACGCTGGAGTCCATTTTTGGTTGCACCTTAAGCACGTCCGAAACTTCCACGTATAGTTCCCTAGCTTCTACCACGAACACATCATGTTCCTCCTTGGAGATTTCCGCCAACCTTTCTTCACCAGTGGGCATGGCTTCAACACTTGGATCTACTCGCTTCTCACTTTTTTCTATGCAAGTAACCATCGCAGCTCCATACTCTCAGCACCACTATATCAGAGAGATGAAAACACTGGTATTAAGCTTGTGGTCTGGACGATCGAGTCTTCTTTTTCCATGGCTTCGGCGGCTGTATGTGTGTATTTTTTTCTAGACCTGCCTCGTTGGATTTGCTTTTTGGCTTGGAGCTTCCACAACTAGCGTAAGAAGAAACAGACGAGGAGGAACGCCCCGAGCCATGAGACCTGTCGGATACGGAGGCGGTTTGAGCCAGAAGCTGAGGACTGTTTTTCATATGGGGCTCTGTCGAACGACCATTCAGCATGTCTCTTCGAGTACGCTCGTTTTGCAACCACTCTCTACCCTTTGGATCCGCCTGCAACATCAGCTTCCCAGACCCATGGGACCGCCGACTGTTGCTTCCACCCGAATTTTGGATGCTCCTAGTCTCCGGCGAGCTATATCGTTTGAAGGTGGAACATTGATGGAAACGGTCGCAGTGTGCTGCTTGCATTACCTCTGAGTGGTATTGCATGAGCGTGGTGCTCCTCGGATTCTCGCCCAACTTAGGGGAAACATGATAAAACCCCGTTTTCTTCCGAGCCTTTGGAGGGCCTGGAATCTCACAGGGGATCTGGCTCACATGGTGTGGAACCACTCGCATGGGAACTGCAAATCCATTTTGATCAATCACAAAGATGTTATTAGCGCCATTGGTTATAATCGTACCTGGAGGTGAGGCTTGATTCGCTATTGCTTGCATAGACTGCGCTTGTGCGCTTTTTCGGTTTTGAAGCCGAACAGTGTCATGTAGAGTGTCATTTATCATTGGGTAATGTTTCCCCGATGCGGGCTTTTCCTCGTTGTGCGGGAACATCAACTGCTCAGTGCCGGCAGTGAGTGCTTCGAGCTCGCTCAAGTGTGACCCTTCTTCGTTTGACATGGAGCGTGGAAAAGTGACGAGCAGGGAGGAAGAAGGAGAGTGGTATAAGGATTTCTACGAGCGAGAGAGTAAAATCATTAAAAAACGTTTGGTGGAGTTTCCCATCTAGATGACCTAGCCGATGCCGTGGTGCTCTTGCTTTTGCTTACTGCTTTCAGCTGCGCCAAAAAATTATTGGCTGGATTGATGCAAGAGATAAGTTCGCCTGCTGCAATGGTTATATTTTTTTTCACGAGGCGGTACTTGCAGCATCCCCTGGACTCCTCAACCATAAATGGGCAGATTCATCCTGCAGCCCAATCACAAGGCGGCCATTCCTTCCCAGAAGCAAGGCTGCAATGACTCGATGGGAGTGTACTTTCTGTTTGATGAAATCTGATAACGCACCATGGTATAGATGGCGTTCAGGGAAATGTTGTTTTCAAGACAGCTGCGACAGGAAACAACCAGAGCCTAATCTTAACAATGGGCAATATCCTAGTCCTTTCTTGTTTTCCCAGAGCTGAATTTTCTATTGTTTCTGAAATCCGAAAGAACAAGGGATTGCACGACCCACAAAGCCTCTGCGGCAGTCCGCCTAGTCCTGTCTGAACAACGTTGCGTCAACTTTGAGTGCAGGGATAATCATGCCAAGACTTCGTTTGACAGTTTTATACGTGTTTGACACATTCTCTACAAAGCCACTTCTGGGTGTCTTAGATAACAGCCAGAGTCAAAAAAAAAGCCCCATCAACCGACACTAAGTGACACTTCACCCGACCATCCCTGGAAGATCGTCATTTACGAGGCGAGGGGTTATATCTGCCGCGTACATATGTAGTCTATTCCCGCGGACCTGTATTGGCTGCTAAAACGCCTTGTGCATAAACCTACCTCCCATTTCGGGTCTGCCTTGTGGTATCCTGTCCATGCATGGCCGCCATTGGCTTTGTGAAGCATCTCTGTGATTTTGTTCTGTTCAGTACGTTAATCAATGCCGCAAATTCCCAAAGTATATAAACGGTCCAGATTCCTGGTTTTGTTCTCCACCCCCTCCAGAAATGACAAACGTCTTTAACGTTCAAGTCTTCTTCGTGGTTTTCAGAGAGTCATTGGAAGCTGTGCTAGTGGTGTCAGTCCTTTTGGCTTTCCTCAAGCAAGGTTTGGGAGGGCCTGACCAGGACCAGGCCATCTACAAGAAACTCAGACTTCAAGTTTGGGTGGGATCGATTCTAGGGGTTTTTATATGTTTGTGCATCGGTTGTGCTTTCATCGCTGTTTTCTACACTCTTGGCAAGGACATTTGGGGAAAATCGGAAGAGATTTGGGAAGGCACCTTCTGTATGATCGCTACGATTTTGATTACCATTATGGGAATTGCCATGTTGAGAATTAACAAGATGAAGGAGAAGTGGAGAACAAAGATTGCCCAGGCTTTGGTCAAGGAGCCAGCTGTTTCCAAGAAGAAATTCAACCTTGGCCGTTTGACTACCAAATACAGTATGTTCGTCTTGCCCTTTATTACATGCTTGAGAGAAGGTTTGGAAGCTGTTGTCTTCGTCGGTGGTGTTGGCTTGTCTGATCACACTAGCGCTTCAGCTTTCCCTCTTCCTGTAATTTGCGGCTTGATTGCTGGTATTGCTGTGGGTGTTATCCTTTACTACTTTGGTTCCTCTTCTTCCTTGCAAGTCTGTTTGATTCTTTCCACCTGTATCTTGTACTTGATCTCCGCTGGTTTGTTTTCCAGAGGCGTTTGGTACTTCGAGACCCAAATCTACAACGAAAAGACTGGTGGTGATGCCTCTGAGAGTGGTTCCGGTCCAGGCTCGTACGATATCTCAAAGTCCGTCTGGCATGTCAACTGTTGCAACCCTGAGCTTGACAATGGTTGGGATGTTTTCAACGCTTTGTTGGGATGGCAAAACTCTGCTACTTACGGTTCTGTCATCTCATACAACGTCTATTGGATTTTCATGATTGTTGTTTTGGGCTTGATGTTGTTCGAGGAGAAGCGTGGCCACTTGCCATTCTGCAAGAACTTGACTCTTAGAGAGCTCAACCCAATGTACCACATCAAGGGCAAGAAGAAGAACGAGTTAACCAAGAAAGAGCAGGAGGAACTTTTCGAGAAGGTCAAGAGACACGACTTTGGTGTCATGGAGGCCCGCAGAGAATCCACCTCTGACATCTCCAAGACTGGCAAGGACGAAAGTATCCAGAAGGTTGCAGAAACCACATTGGAGAAGAACTCGAGCAATTGAGCTAACTCAAAGTGATGGACTATCTTCGACAAATTCTGATGCACTATTTTACACACACACACACACACAAACAAGTGCATTGGAATTTTCGTTGCATGGGCCGTCGTTCCGTATTTCGAAGACACTCAAGACTATATCATTTCGGGAGGCCGGGGGGTCACTTCAATTAGTCGAGTCGTTAATGTATTAATTAAAAACTTCAGTGTAGTATATGAAACTAGACAAAGCATGCAAATTCTTTTTGACTTTGCTGCACAGCCTCATTGAGTGCTTGCTCGATATCACTTGTGGTATAATCGAGGTCTGTGAATATGCTCTCGCACTCCTTGATTTCGTTAACAGCAACGCGACCAAGCGATAACGAGTAGTCGTCGAGCCGAAGACTGTCGCTAGCCTCAAAAACATCAACAAAGTAGTCCAAGTCCAATCTGAGGTTCCCCAAGATTCTAACGATAATGTGTTCTTTTTGCTTCACCTCGCGAATGGAAGCTGTAAATTGTTTCATGAAATGGTTCTGAAGCTCATGGATCAAGTTATTGAAAGTCTGCTCCGCAGTTATGGGCTTCACAACGTAAACAAGTTTTACGAAATGCATCAAGCACTCGTAAACAAACGGGTCGACTTGAAATTTGCCAAATTGTTTCTTTTTGTCCAACCCTTCAAAGTGGTCTTTGACCTTCTTCTCAATCCACGCCTTTTCATTCTCGCTGATCTCGTCTAACACAGTGATCTTCACCTTGTCAAGATCAGAATAAAGTTTCAAATTCTGTTTATGCAAATCTTTCTGGAAAAGCTGGTCAAACCTCTTGATTAAGGAGGGGAACATCACATCGCCAAGGATCTGGAAGTTATTCATTGTCATGATTTTGTAAATGTCTGTATCGATATCGTGGTTCGCGTGGTTGTGTAAAGCATTAAACTCGGCCTTCGTGGCAGTAAACTTTTTCATGATTGAATCCATCAACACATTGAGGCTTCTTATGAATTGAATCTCGAGACTCACCAATGTTCGCTTACTTGGGAAAGGAGCCACAATCGTTATATCACTATCAGGAATTTGGCTCTTGTCAAACACGAAAATGGACAATCTGCGAAGGGCGTATCTCTCGTAGTACTGCAAGATTTGCATCAGCTTGGTGTAAACAGTCGACTTGAAATTACCTTCGATCTTGTATTTCTCCCAGTTCTCAAGATCGTAGAATTGGGAACAGTCATTAACCCAAGTAGCGCAAATAGCCTCTAAAATCCTTTGCTCAATTAAAGCGTAAGATTCTTTAAGCAGTTTGATCTGTTTGTTGGTGTCAAGACTCTTGGAAGTATTGCCAACCTGGGCGATGTACCCCGAAATATTCGTTAATAGTCTTCCAATGCGAGTGTTGATTTCACTCAAATAAAACATGGTTGAGAGTGAGTTGGTGTGATACGGAAGGAAGTTAGGGAAGTTAGCGGGAGTAACTCTCATTTGATCGATGTTTGGCTCACTTTCAAAGATGTTGACAACATGTGCCACAACATCATTGCACAACAGGAAGAAGGCTGCCATCAAAGTGCCCTCGGTGTCAACGTTAAAGCCATTCCCTGGGTCAGCGTAGTGAACATAGTTTCTGACATATTTTTGCACAACATTGGAGAAAAACTCCTCAAGATATTTGATATAATTCAGGAGCACAAGCCAGGTTTCATTGATAATTGATAAATCAAGATTATCAGGGCTGCCAAATATTTCAGCAATTGCAGCCTCCTTGAGCTCATCAATATGGATAGACTTTGCGGAAGATGAAGTCCCAAAATATTCCTCGACGCTATCAAATTTCTCTTCAATGTTCCTGACATTGGAGCCATCCTCTCTTTGATTTGCTAAGCTTGTGATGTAGTCCAAGAGCTTTTTCTGCATCATAGAAAATTTGGTCTCGAACTTTTTGTCCTGATAGCTTATTTCCTTTTGAAGTTTTTTGAGCTGCTCATTGAGAAAATCTGATATTGGATTAGTTTTGGCAGAGTCTGAATCTAGGCGGTGCAACTTGTCAACAAGATCGATAAACTTGATGTCCAGTGAAGACTTATTCACACCTCTGACGACAACCTCATGATCCATTGAAAGAAGATCGCGGAATGCTTTCTTCCGAAATTCGTCAGCGATCTTTTCGATCTCGCTGAAGACTCGGCTGAGTACAGTGTAATAGAGAGCGAGCTCTTGTTCGACTCTCTTAACTTCAGCCTCATCATTGGTACTATAAGCTTTCTTCAATGCAAGTTCCCTTCTATGCTTTATGTAGTCCCTTTCCTTCAAGAAATTGTTGTATGTATCAATGAAGTCGTCCTGCTTTTGTTCAGAAAGATTTTGAATGAGCTGCTTGGGGAGGTCGAAAAAATACTTGTTCTTCTGAATAAACTCAATGAGCTTAGCCACCTTTAGTTCTTTAGCATTATGCTCCATGATCGGACGGATCATAAGAGACGAAGACAAATTCAAGTTGTTGATGGACTCTTCTAATTGCGACGAAATGCTCTCGCCAGCTTGAAGTTTCTTGTTCCATCGTGAGTTCGGATTGAATATCTTCGACTTCTCGCTTTCCTTTTGAGCCCTCGACTTGGCATTCTTGAACGATACAAGTACGTCGTCAATGCTCTTTTTGCAATCGACAAAGCTTGCGTAATTTTCATTAAGCACCGACTTCAACTGTGACGTCTGGCTTCTAATGCTTCTGTCTAGCATATTGAGAGAGCCCACAAGACTCTCCATGGGGGTGTCTTTGTGTACCACAGACAAGTAGGATTGGGAATTGAACTTCTGTGAAGATACCACATATTTGGACAATTCGCTGTCGTTCTCGGAACCAATAACACCCTTTCGTAGCAAGAGATTGACTAGATCATGACCAGTCAATGGGTCTTTCAAATCCTCACTACCAAATTGATAAGCTGAAGAATTGACCTTGTCGGCAGCTTTCAAGAAGTCGGCCAAAACAGCACACAGTTCCTCTGGTGACAAGTTCTCCAAGTCTTCTGGAGGAAGCAAGTCCTTCTGGTTTTTGAAGTCAGCAAGGGAGCGAGGTTCTAGAACTGAGGCGCCGTAAAAGGCCAGAAGTGCCTGGTCATTATCATTGTAATTCAACATTCGTTGGTAAGCTTAGTTCAAAGGCTACAAGTGTGCAGCACATATACGTGAGGTCGTGTAGGACACACTTAAACAACAACAGCTTAGAGCACGATAATCATGTGGTTTCCAAAGAGGAGGTATAAGAGCAATAGACCATCTAATCAGGAGCGCTGTTTTGAGAAGCTTTGGGCGTTTAGGGCTTCTTATTGCCAAAAGTAGGCTCATTTCTGTATCAGCTGCTAGGAGCTGGATTGTCGAAGCATTTCGGCCGAAGATGGCAATTCACCTTCATTCTCCGCTTAAAATAACAAAAGATTGTATTTAAATTAAATTGCAAAGTTTCCAAGTTTCCGTTGTGGGGCCATCTATATCTCGTATTTGTGGCCGATAGTTGTGCTAGACTGCATGAGGTGCTATATTAGGCTTGTTAGTGAGAAAAAGTTTTCGGGTAACCCCTTCTTATCAAGCATACTGAAGGACCAATTTGCAGCCATTTAATTCGAAGACTTCGGATCGGATTTTCACTTTTTGATATAATGGAACACCAACAAGATATTGGAGGTGCACAGGCACTCCTTTCTCTTGGTACAAAAGACTCAAACCACGAGGATTCGGACCATCCTGATGATTCCACTTATGAACTACATGGCCACCAAGAAAATGAGAAGCATCTAGACGAAGGAGGTTCAAATCTGAACGATCATAGGGACCATCACAGAAATGATGCGGACTCGCTCGAAGACAAAGCAAACCAGCAGCTAAACGATGCTGTGGAAGCCGCAGTGATGAGATATGTGGGTGGAACCTTAGAGGCATCAGATTCTAATGAGCCTCACAGAAACGATGGAGACGGGCAAAATGGAAATGATGGTCATGCTTCAAGTGCTGTCAATACAGACGGCACCAAGCGTCGACTAAACCACGAGGAAATCATGTCTCATATAGGTGATTATCAGTGGGATAGTTTTTTAGAGGAGAATGTCGCTGCTGAGTTCGAAAGACCGTCTCCAAAGCGTGCTAGAAGACGCCGAAGCTTTGCTAACGGTGGCGAAATTGACCCCGATCTTCCTGATTTGGAGGAGCCATCAGAGCATGATCAACTCGTGCATGCTGCTATTCTAGGGGCTGGAGAGTTGGCCAAACAGCTCTCCCTACCTCACACGCCCATCTCTCAAGCGTCGAACCAACAGAATAATAGATCGGAAGGCGAGTCGGCTGCTATCAACCAATTAGCGCACGCGGCATCAGCATTATCCGCCAAAGGTAGATCCAGAACCTCAATTCGGAAGCGGCCTCTCCGCAAGAGTTCAGACACGAAAATACAAACTGATCAATTAGCTGGCCGAAATAAGTACGACCATTTGTCTTTGGAATCCTTGGTGGACCAATGTGCCAATGAGGCCCTACTGTGGTACCAATCGCAACATAGTATGCCGATGGCTGGACCTCGTGCATTTTCACCCACTGAGATAAACGTGATGGCTTCCTTTGTTGATGGATACTGTCGTCTTAACGACTTGTCCCGTCTCGATATATGCCGTCGTGTTTGGACCTCGGAGAAAACCAAGGACAACTTCTGGGAGTGCATCACGAAAGTGCTCCCTTATAGATCACGAGCATCAATCTACAAACACGTTCGCCGTCAATATCATATATTCGATATCCGAGCCAAGTGGACCTCCGAAGAGGATGAATTGCTTAGGAAGTTGACCCAGGGCAGAGAAACCAATTGGAAGAAAATAGGTGAAGCCATGAACCGAATGCCCGAGGACTGCCGTGACAGATGGCGGAACTACGTCAAATGCGGTGACAACAGAGCGCTGCACAAATGGTCCGAAGAAGAAGAGAGGTTGCTCAAGAATATAGTTGTGGAAATGATTACCGACGACAATGGAGACAAACCTGTCTCGATTAATTGGACGCTAGTCAGCGAGAAAATGAACGGCGTGCGTTCCCGAATCCAGTGCAGATATAAGTGGAACAAGCTTCTTAGAAGAGAGTCGTTGACCAGAGTCGAGCTCATGGACAGCGACACCAAAATTTGGCTTGTTAGCAGGTTATTGGACGCCAATTTTCCACAGCTCGAAGCCATTGACTGGGATTATGTCTTGCATTTGTATCATGAGTGGATCAAAGACGCTAAAAACAAGGATCTCTTGTGGACCACCACAGACCTCAAAGTCAGCTTTGAGCAGATGAAATCCAAAGTAAAAGATCACAAAAATATTTCACTACACACGATCCTTACAAAAATCTTACTGGCTCTTTACGAGGAGACTGGCGCTGACCAAAATGAGGTGGTTCGTGCTACAGAATTAGTCAAAGGAGAAACCTCGCGAAGTCTGGACCACGCTGAGTCGATTGCAAATGCTGCTGTTGCTGCTGTTTCGACTGGTGTGAATGAAGACGATGCTCAACAACAGGAATACAGCTTATGGCGTTAATGCACCGCGGGAATTGTTTTGAGGATTTTCATCACGTGCTTTCAAAACAAAAGATTCAAGGACTCTCAAGTACATATCAACTTGCTGATGACGGATACATTCATACAAGGAGATGACGATGACATTCGGAAGAGAATGCTAGACTTGGAGCAGGAGCTCGTAGAGTTTCAACAGTCGAGCAAGGAGCTAGAGGAAGCCCTCGAGGATGAACTCAATGAGTTGGACAACAGAAACCAGCTCTTGGTATCGCAGATAAATGCCAAGGATGACAGGCTACAACAGCTTACTGCACAGTTGGGGGAAGCCAACACAGAGATTTTCAGAATTTCAGAGGTTCTGGCTACAGATAAAGCCAAGCTAGAAAGCGAGATTATCAGTCTCAAGCAAAAGCTAGTCGCCGTTGAGATTCTGAATGATGATATCGGTATGAACGACCGGATTCTTGAAAACAACTTAAAGCTCGCGGAGCAGTTCAATAATGAGTTGTTGGAGAAACTAGCGTTGGTGGAGAGTGATCTAGAGACAGAGAGACAAATGAATGCGCAGCAGAGACTACGGATCTCCAACCTAGAGGCCCTGGACATCTTCAAACCGACACAGAAAGCTCGTCATCTGCAGCAATTCAAATCCAAGGCCCGACGCCGAAGTGTTGCAAAGAGCACAATGTCGCTAGCAGACACCACAGCAGACGGCACAATTCTTGACTTGAATGAATTCCTTGCCTCCGCCCCACCGGAACCCACGCAACCCGTATGCAACATACCAAGGGCGGACTCACGAGGTAGAATTCACGAACAATATCTCCGCTCCGAAGAGATTGTACAGAAGGTTGGCCAGATGAACCACTACCTAGGCCTCAAGGCCAACTCGACCATACACGTTTCTGGCCAAGAGGCTCAGACCCCGAGGCAAGATCAACCTGTCTATGGTCATCTAATACAGTCTCCATCTTTTGCCAATCTTTCGAAATATAAAGAAGAGCTGCCACTGCCGACACCAACCACTCGAGGCACACCGCACGAGCCTCCTTCGAGAGAAAATTCGCAAAGGCAAAGGAGTAAGAAGAGTAGGATCAAGACGCTTATGACTTTCTTTGCATGATTCCGAATATTGTACATAGGTAATTTTATCGGACACTCCTTTGGGTGCAAAGCCCAACGGTGGTCGCGCATTTTTGGACTTTGCGACTTTTTGTAGTACTTATCGAATCGTTGTTCTTACATCTGCGCTATGCTGGTTGATATCGACAATCTCATCGCCAATTTTGATAAAGAAGAGGTCTTTAAGTATGCCAGTGATCTCTATCTTCAGCTTCAAGATTTCACTGAGTCTGAAGATGAACTCAATTACCAAGAGATCTGGACCAACTTGACTAGATTAGTTCATGTTTACTGCACGACGAAACAGCCTGAAGGCGAATCCAAAGGCAAAGCAAAAGCTACAGAGGATAACGAGAAACTCAAGCAGAAAGGCTCTTTGAATTTGTTCAAGTTGATCTCGAAAAACCTCATTGTTGTTCTTGGAAAGCTCACTAACAAGATCTATGACACAGCGAACGACTTATTTCCATATCTCACCTTGACAGACGATGGTTACCTAACGGCTCCAGGACGTGCTGCTTCAGTTTTGCTCATTGACCTTTTTGAAACATATCCCCACCATTTGACCTCGCTCCTCAACTTTGGTGCTACTCTTGCGTACAAGTTGATCAAAAAGAAAGTGTCCCCTGACTCCAACGTCGTTTATCTTCTTGTTACAATCTTGAAGAATGCTCTGAAGGTCGACATTGATGAAAAATTCCAATCAAAGTTGATCAAGATCTTCCTGAAAAATATCTTGCTGAGCACCTTGAGGACCAGGGAGAATGACGCGGACACTAACAATGCGTCCGTAAAGCAAGTGGAGTACTATCTTTTGGGGCTTAAAAGTCTCCTTGTCATGCTGTCTGCATCCCATTATGAGCAACTCCTCGAATTTTCCGCCTCCTCAACATCTGGCTCTAAGATGAAGCCAGACGCTATCATGGCCCAACAACACCAGTTCCAAATCGGTCTCTTAGCGACACACAAAAAGCTCTTTCATTTCGGTTTCTCTTCGCAGTTTCAGCTAGTAAGATACGCTACAGTTACGTTAATGGCTCATGTGCTTCACAATTTCGTCGACACAGGCAAATTCAGTGCATCTGAGTACCTTATCGAGTCGTACCCACTTCCAAATTTGAATTCTTGGGGTCCTAAAGCCACTCACAAGCTTGAAAACGAAGCAGAACTTGGCTTCCCTACTAGGAAAGACCACAACATCATCGGCATTCATAACAGTGAAGGATTGATTGATGGTAGCATAAGCTTGAAGAATGTTCAATTTGGCTACATCGAGTCATTGATATTGTACATGCAACTACAACAGTTTCAAGACTGGAGCTTTTTTTCAACATCAATCTGTACCATTTTGGATAGTATTCTTGCCAAATTCGGTCGCTTAAATGATCTTCGTCATGTCCCAACTGCTGAATGGAATGCTGTATTGTCTCAATGGACTATTGTCGTGGAGTTCTTGATTAAGGAGAGCGGTGCATCTGTTCACGAAGTCATGGCACAATATATCGTCCATCGCTTTTCACCGCTGAATGAATCAGATGAATTCTCAAGATCAGGGTCCCCTGATCCCCAGTCAATGAAGTCACTGCGCAGTGAAGGAAACATTTTCAACTTTAAATCGATGAAAAAGTCGAAGACTAAAGGAACTGAGACCAGGCTCATCACCCCATACAAGAACCCATACCAATTGTCTCTCCTCCTTCTGGTTATCAATATCTTAGTGCCATACGCGATCAACTTTACTTCATTGCAAACTCTGCATCCTGAAACTGGTAGGTCCGAGGAGACTGGGGACGATAACGATGGTGAAACCTTTTCTAAAGTTCTTGATGGAGAGACGGCGCTTCCAGCGAAGGGTAATGACTACATAAGCAATCTTTTGCTCTCTTTGATCGTCAACGATTCGGAGCAGATTAGGAACTGTGCTGTTGCAGCATTCCTTTCCTATGCCAACGTGAACAAATCCCAGAGCAACAGCTTAATACTCCAATTATTTCAATTGGTGACGCAGGAACTAAATTCAGAGCAACAGAGTTCTGCAAGCTCTTCTGAGAAAAATGTTTCAGGATATCAAGCAACTAGGCTTTTCAGTTATTCTTTGGCGTTGCTGGCGTTAATAAAACAAGCTGATTCCACGCTTCTTCAAAATTCAACAATCGCAAAGATCCTCAGTTTCTGTACTCAGAATCTTAAGCACAGCAGCAATTCAAACAAAAAATTCCTTAGCACTGCTGCCTGCTGGATCATAATGTCCAGCTTGGTAACTTTTAGTGAGACGTCAGAGTTTGTCAAATTGAATTCCTCCCAATTTTTGGTGTTTTGGAAGAACCTTTTGACCTCACAATTTGTGACTGCTGATATTGGAAACATGTCTGACACTTCACAACTCAATGAAGTCATTAACAACCTCATGGTACGATCCTTGAGTCTTGTATGCTTACACAATTATATTGAATCAGCGCAGTCATCCAACGAGTTAGCCCGCCAGCTTCAATTTCTTCTAGTCAAGTCATACAATTATCTCACATACTTGGAGTCAACATTTGAGTCCATCGGCTCGCTTACCGCTTTCAACGCGCAACCCTTCAATGAGAGTGATTTTAATCCAAATTTGATCAGCAATCTTATATTCTCGAATTTCAGCACGTCAAATTTATTGCTGCCTGAAAATCGTCTCATTAGTTCGATCCTTTACAACAAGAAGGTCATTCTTCAGGGATTTATCAAGCTTGCACCATCACTCAAACGCGATGTGAACTCGAGTCTTGTTGTATTCCTTACTAGAGTTTTTGCGGATGCCAAGTGCTTTTCTCGGATGGCTCTCTCTGAAAACAAGGAGAAGAGCAAGGTCAGCAAAAACAAATCGCTCCAAAATAAAGTTGCCCATGACAACGCAACACTCACAAAGCTTGGTGACAATTATAATTACAACTTCGGAGTTACCAGCAAATTCTATTTTGAAGGAGCGAATGTGATTGGCGAGGGTCTCAAGGATGCGAATGATAGCGACTCTAGCAGAGCGCTCTTTACTGACGTCACCTTTTCAGGATGGCCAACTGTATTCGAGAAGAAGGTTGACGAAAAGTCCTATAGTGGCTTCAATCACGACCCCATCTTTTACCTTATGACTAATCCTCATGGATCGGTTAATAATTCAACAGATATTCTTGTCGCCATCGTTGACAAGTCCATTGAGCTCTTCCAATTTGTGTTTCCAACTTTGACTTTCAAAATTCAGTTCTCACTTCTCGAGCAGATCAGAGCATCATTGACCCAAAAAAATGCTGATCCTTTGAGAAAAGTGGCAATTCAAATCAATGACACGATTGCTCTCAATGGGCTTCTCAAGTACTTTACGAAACTTGGTACCCCAATGGATGGCCAAATAGTCAAGGCTCTTATTGATACTATCGAAAAGATTGACCTGAGTAACATTGAGATGAACAATTGCAATGCGGAGTCAATTGGTATGGCATCTACTATGCTCTCGAAAGATATCATTGATGGTATCATTACTCGCTACGTCAATGAGATTGTAACTCAAACAAAGCCTTTTGTGAGAGGAAGAATACTCATGTACCTTGCATCCATCTACAAGCATACACATGCAGGCTTTTCGAGTACCCTTGACGTGATCATGCAACTCTTGAAAGATCCAAATCCGTTGATGGGGTATTATGCGGCTAGTGCAGCTGCGGTTTTGTTGGAAAATTCTCTTGGAAATGAGGCGTTAGTGAAACAATTGATCGAGCAGATCTATCAAAATGTTTTGGACGACGACTTTGGCTTGAATCTTGATAACAAATATCTTGTTAATCTTCGTAATTGTTACCCGTGCTTTGGAGTTTACTCAAAGATCACCTCCTACTGTGTTACTTCACTTGGCCCAGCACTCAAAAGTTACGATAGAGACTTGAGACTCAAACTCAGAAACTTGCTCATCCTATTTGCTACCGGAGTAGGCAGTGGAGATTCTGATGAATATGTGAATGTTTCGAAAAATCTCCTCCTCACGTTTCAGGAAATTTTAATATTTGACCTGTCATTTATTGAAGGCTTCGCTAAATGGTTCCATCAGGAGGCCGTCGCGATCATCAAATCCAATGCTAAGATTGGTGTTGGTGTTCTTGGACCTACAACACCTTGCTACGAGTCCATCTTTCCCGTGTCAACAAGCTTTGAGCTCTACGATTTAGCATTCGCCAGCCTTCTTGAGATGACCAAAGTTGGTGTCCCAACTTTACATAAAGAGAACGTGAACTTGGCTTGGATCGCCATGGAGATAAGTCCGTGCTCATCTTTGATGGACTTGATTAAATATTGGGTTGACGCGAAGCCTGAAATGGTTTGGTTTTCCCAAGTGAACACCCTTTTCAAGCTGTCTGCGAGAAAACTTACCGGTCCGTTCATCGAGATCAATTATCAAATTAAGTTGCTCCCATTGACTCAGAGACAGAAGAAAAAAAATAGTGGCAATATTGACTTAAAGGATGATGAGGTCCGTAATATCGTCAACGAAAGCCAGGAGCTAGACGACAAGAACGAGCCCATCACTTGGGAGTTTCGTCTGTTCTTGTATGATATTATCATACAAATCTTAACAGCTGCGGAGAAGAGCCCAACGCTCACCACCTCCCTCACAAGCAAAATCCAGGAAATCGTTAGAATGTCCTTTTTGGGAACAACTTCTCCCATACCGGCCATAAACTTGAAGGGTGTTGCTTTGCTCGACAAGGCGCTAAGTCTTTTTGGCCAGCTTGAAGACCCTCTTTATCCCGGTATATCTATATTGGAGCAGCAGCAAGCTCAAGTTATCAGTGCTCTTGTGCCTTGTTATGGTCCTCAAAGCAATGCTCAACTTATCGTTGATGCGATAAGCGTCTCTTCCAAGTTCATTAACTTGCCGAGGATAAAATTTTACTCTAAGCAAAGAATTCTCAAGACGTTGATTTGTTTACTTGAGGAAGTTTCTTCGAGCAAGTTTTTGAAATTCACGTATCTAGAGGCGATGTCAGAGTTCAGCAGAAAGGCTATTCAATTGTCCATTCTCAATTGTTGGGCGGCGGTTCGAATCGACATCCAAAAGTCAACAGATGAAGGAAATGAGGAGTTTACCTCAATTTTGGCCAAATACTCGGAATTGTTGATATCACTTTGGATCTTGGCTTTGAACGATCTCTCGACACTCCGGTATACTCAGCCTGATAGTCGTGAGGTTGAGTTGTACTCGGGCTGTTGGCTCAACTTTGTTGAAGTTTTGACCATTGAACTTGAAGAGGATCCAAGCAGAATAAGGAAGCTTCTACAAGATGATTCGAGAGACTTCTTTTTTGTTCTATTCTGCCAATGCGCTGAATCCTTGATCAAGAGTCAGAACACTATCAGGGTGCTTCTGTCGGTAAAACGTCTTGTGAGCATTCCAGAGCTTGTTGAGACTTTATTGTCCGATGAAGTTTTTGGGGAGGTTGTTGATTTACTCGACCGCTTGGTCCTTGTCGAGGAAGAGACTGAAGCCAAAGCTGAAATTATCGACATTGTACTGACATTGTCTCTGGTACACCTGACCAGGGCTCAAATTGACGAGGACCCGGCCAAGATGCTTGAGCTCTTGAGAGTCGCGATGCTTCCTCTTTTCAGCACCTTCCCATTCCTCAGAGATGACTATAATGTGGAAGACCCTACACAGATAATGGCGCTAAAGAGATGCAGCTCTGCCTCGAGTTTGTTGATTCTCAAGAAGCTGTTGTCGGCTGTGATCGCAATGTTAAAGAGTTTTCTGGACGATGTCCGATTCAGCATCAGCTCTTGCTTGTTCTATCTATTTGCTAAGTTTTATGAGCACGACGACGATAATTTCATTGGAGTCATTTTGCCATATTTAAAGCAGGCAATTGGTGAAATTGACAACGAGAAGACCTCACTTATCAACTCGTTCATCAGTATTTTGAGGAAACAAGGGTTCTTCAACTCCACTAGCAACAAGAACAATCATGTCATCACTGTGGTTCTCTTGCTTACGAATAGCAACATAACTCTTGATGCGAAAGAATCAAGGGTTCTTGCTGAAGCCATCATCGGGTTGGTAGAGGATTCCGAATACGCGTCCGCGGGTATTCAGTCTATCAAGTCATTATTGAGACAGTCCGAAAGCCCTCTTGAATCGCTCGTTGTTAAGAGCATTTTGCAGAAACTACTTTTGCAATTGGCTGGCGACGGTCAGGATACGAAGATCGACCCACGCATAGCCCTCGAGATTGTGATTGTCTTCTCGCAGTCAGACGCAATCCGAAACGATTCCGCTAAATGTGTGCCCCTTTATGCGGCACTCATACCACTCCTTGTGAAACACGCCGAAGCAGGCACCATCAGTGAAGATTACCTACACGGAAAGACTGTACTTTTATTAAACAAAAACCCGGAGGCTTTCAAGACCGTTGTGAACGAGTACCTCGATGAAGAACAGAAAGCCGCTACGGAAAGATTGGTAAAGAGGAATTCTGGTCCAGGCCAGGTGAATCACGTCAATGACTCGACAATTGTATTGAAAACCTTTGGCTAACGGCGGAATGAAGAGCGGAGTGAAGCCTTGCGCATAGCTGGAGTATCCTGATCTCCGGTGCACGGAGGTGGCTAATCGAACGGCTATGATGCCAAGTCCTGGGCTCGGGAAAAATCCAGCCTATACCACATACGTATTTAAGCAGAATTGACTCTTTGAGTTCCTAAATATGATACTTTCTGTTCTAAATAGAATGTCTTGGGCATTTCTTTGGCTTTTACCTTTGGCCATTCAGGCTTTGGCAAAAACCCATGAGTTCCATTTTGACGCATCACTCATCAAGCACAGTCCAGATGGTGTTTATGAGAGAGAAGTCATCGGTATCAACGGACAGTGGCCTCTTCCCATCATAAGGGTCGCTAGACATGACAGAGTTAAGATCCACCTTACGAATTCGATGACCGACCGCAACACATCCTTGCACTTTCATGGTTTGTTCATGAAAGACAAGAACAGCATGGATGGCCCTGAGTATGTCACACAGTGTCCTATTCCTCCGGGCCATACCTTCACTTACGATTTTAATGTTGACGATCAGGTTGGAACTTACTGGTACCATTCCCACTCTGGCTCGCAATACAGTGATGGTCTTCGAGGCATGTTCATCATCGAGGAAGAGAGCCGCGACCTCTATCCATTTGAATTCGACCAGGAGGTTCCTCTCTCAATTTGTGACTGGTATCATGCTGAGAGCCTGGTCATTATGCACGAGTTTTTGTCGAGATATAACCCCACAGGTGCTGAACCAATTCCTCAGAACTCCTTGTTCAACGATACTAGGAATGTAACCTGGAATGTGGAGCCTGACACGACGTATTTCTTGAGAATCGTGAACATGGGCATGTTTGTCAGTCAGTACCTTTACATCGAAGACCACACATTCACCATTGTGGAAGTTGACGGCGTGTATGTCAAACCTGTTGAGACTGAGTCCCTTTACATTACTGTTGCCCAGAGATACGGTGTGCTTGTTAAAACCAAGAAGAACATCAAGAACAAAGCGTTTAGAATCGTCAACGCATTTGATGAGCCTATGCTTGACTTGGTACCTGACGATCTTCAGGTCATCTCTACAAACTACCTACAGTATGGTCATGGCGACGTGGAAAAGCCAGAGCCTTTGGCCAACGGCAAGGGTAAGTTCGACGAGCTCGAGGCTTCCCTTGATCCTTATGATGATTTTGACTTGGTTCCTTTGCTGGAGGATAAGATTTTGCCAGACTATGACGTTCAAATCGTGCTCAATTTCACCATGGACAACTTGGGCGATGGTGTCAACTACGCATTGTTTAATGACATCACATACACAGCACCAAAGGTCCCCACACTTTTCTCGGTTCTTTCTGCCGGTGAGTTCGCCAACAATCCTGCCATCTACGGTTCCAACACCAACACTCACGTTTTGCAACCCGGGGAAATTATTGAGATCGTGTTAAACAACATGGATGATGGTAAGCATCCATTCCATTTGCATGGTCATGTCTTCCAGACAATTTTCCGTTCGGAGGGAGATGAAGATGCTGACGAACCCGAGGCATATGACCCTTCAAACCCAGACTTCAACAAGCATCCTGAATACCCTATGCAAAGAGATACTGTGATGGTCAACCCCAATGGTTTTGTCAAGCTCAGATTCAAAGCCGACAACCCCGGTGTGTGGTTCTTCCATTGTCATGTCGATTGGCATTTGGAGCAGGGTTTAGCTATCGTCTTGGTGGAGGATCCTGAACAGATCCAAAAGAGGCAAGGCGAGATCCCGCCCTCTCATTTCGAGGCTTGCGGTAAATTGGGAATTTCCACAAAAGGAAATGCAGCTGGTAGATTTGGCCCAACTGAGGCATCTTGGCTCGACCTCACTGGAGAAAACCTTCAGACGAAGCCATTGCCACCTGGATTCACACCCAAGGGGTATGTTGCTCTTGTGGTCTGTGCGTTGGCTGCGGTCTTTGGTATCTACACAATTTACATCTATGGTATGGAAGATGTGAACACGGAGGACGCAGAGCATATGGTCCAGAAGTTGTACAAGCTTCTTGGTGAGGAAGGCAACTCTGATCCTGAGGAACGCGTGAGACTCAATGAGCCCTCAGACGGAAACGAGTAGTTTACTAGGAAAATATGAATGACGGATCCTGTCTTCTGTGGTAGATAATTTACACCTTGCGTAGTCGTAAACCATTACTGTGGGAGTGTATATAGACTATCTTGTCTTTTCTGTCTCAGTATCCAGCCTTATCAACACCTGCTCCACACCACCTAATACTCAATATGTCTGCGTTATTTGAATGGGCTTTTGGTAAGAAGCTTACGCCACAAGAACGTCTTCGAAAAAATCAGCGGGCTCTTGAAAAGACTCAAAGGGAGTTGACCAGAGAAGTTAACAAGCTACAGTCTCAGGAGAAGACATTGATGCTGGAGATCAAAAAGCTGGCCAAACAGGGCCAGCTTGCCAGTGCCAAAATCCAAGCGAAAGATCTTGTGAGAACAAAGAGCTATATTGTGAAATTCAACCTGATGAAAGCGCAGTTGCAAGCCATTCTGTTGAGGATTCAGTCCGTGAGGAGCAACCAGCAAATGGGAAGCTCCATGAGAGACGCAACTAGAGTCTTGCTGGGAATGAACCGATCGATGAATTTGCCCCAACTTTCAAGAATTGCTCAAGAGTTCGCTAAGGAGAACGATCTCATGGACCAGAAGCAAGAGTTCATGGATGATGCTGTAGACGATGCCATGGCCGATGACGAGGAGTTGGGCGAAGACGAGCAAGTTGACGAGGTTCTCGCCAAGGTCTTGGATGAAATCGGAGTCGACATCAACACGAGCTTGAAAGACACGCCAAATTCCATCAATGTGGAAAATCCTGGTAAGGTGGATTCTAGAGTTGCCGAGGCAATTGGAGGCCACGGCGGTGCTGGCGGCCTGGAAGAAGATGACTTGCAGGCAAGGTTGGATAGCTTGAAAAAATGAGATAATGTTCAATAAATAAGCTGTCTATGTACAATCAGATATAGTTATTTTTAATCAAGAAGTCTGCAATAGTTTTCGCAGATTCCTCAACCGTCTGACCGTCGTAGTTCTTCAAGTGAATCTCTGGCTTCTCTGGTGCTTCGTATGGAGCGGAGATACCTGTAAACTCCTTGATCACACCCTCTCTAGCCTTCTTGTATAAACCCTTGGGGTCTCTCTTCTCGGCGACCTCAACAGGCACGTCAACGTAAACCTCAACAAAGGGCAATTGTGAATGCTCATGCAATTCTCTGGCAATCTGTCTATCGTTCTTGTAAGGACTGATGAACGACGTCAAGGTGACGCAACATGAGTCGGTGAACAATTTTGCAACCTCACTGATTCTTCTGATATTTTCGTTTCTGTCTGCCTCAGAGAATCCCAAGTCCTTGTTTAAACCGAATCTAATGTTGTCGCCGTCCAATCTGTAAGAGTTTAATCCACGCTGCAAAAGGGTCTGCTCCAAAGCGCAGGCAATAGTAGACTTACCACTGGCTGAAAGACCTGTCAACCAGACAGTGACACCCTTCTGTTTTCTGAACTCTGCACGCTCGTTGTGAGTCAAATTCTCGTGCCAAGTGATGTTGGTTGCCATTTTGTATGACTATTTGAAAAGAAAGTCAATAGACTGAAAAAGTGAATCCTGGAGACAATCTGATTTATTCGCTAGCCCAAAGCCTGAAAAAAATGCAACAATTACACGTGACCAAACGTGCATAATCGATCCGCTAACACATTTTGCAACAAGATGCATAAGCCGCATTTGCAAGTTGAAATGAACTTGTAAGAAAACCTATATTATTTTCTCGCGGTTGTGTTGTAGATTTCTTTAAGTTCTTGAAGAGCCGTTGAATCTTCTCGAATATTACTAGTGTGGCTCACGCCTAACTTGGCAGTTTGTTGAGGATCTGATGTCTTGGCTGCGAAAATATCAATAACTGTGAACACAGATTCGATTTTGTTAAAATTGCGGAAATTCCAAAATGCGGAAACCTCTGAGTTGAAGGACCCCTTTTCTTTCAGAAATACTGTCAAGATTGCAGACACAAATATACTGCCAAGTTGATGTAAGACATCAAGATTATGTATTAGTAGACGAGCCGAGTGAACAAGAATTCGAATCTTACTCTTGAGACAAACATTACGGTTTATTCGAGCAAAAAACTTTTGGCTGGTGTCGCTTGATTGCAAAACTAATTCAACTAAACATAATCCCGAACGATTTTAGGCAAACTCTCGTGTTTGACGAGACAAACATTTAACTACGAAAGGCCTTTCTTCTTGAATTTATCGCCAATTAGCGGCCGCTTTCCAAATGCAAATTTCAAGCCCAAACATCGAACCTAGTACTCAGGGCACTCTTCTCACCAATTTGTGCCATATTTCAACATTAGCGCGGGAGTCAAATCAACCATCTCATCTGGTGTACGGAGTCTATTAGTCGGAGTCACCAGTTATCAGACCACAGCCATTTGCTTTCTAACCAATGTCGCTTCATACCACCGAATTAGACGGAATTTTGCCTCTTGTCAGCAGGGGAAAAGTCAGAGACATATATGAGGTCAATGCTAACACCCTCCTTTTCGTTGCTACTGACAGAATCTCAGCTTACGATGTCATCATGGAGAATGGTATCCCTAACAAGGGAAAGATCTTGACGAAGTTGTCTGAATTTTGGTTTTTCTTTTTGTTCAACCAGGTCCACAACCACTTGGTTTTGGAGCCTCACTCAGACGAGGAGGAGATTTTCAAGCACTTACCACCACAATTGTCTGAGCCAAAGTACAAGGATCAATTGAAAGGTAGATCTTTGCTTGTCAGAAAAATGCAGTTGATCCCCTTGGAAGTAATTGTCAGAGGCTATGTGACCGGCTCTGCCTGGAAGGAATACAAGAAGTCCAAGACCATTCATGGCATTGCCATAGAAGAAGACTTGCAAGAGTCTCAGGAGCTTGCTACTCCTCTCTTCACTCCATCCACTAAAGCTGAACAGGGTGAGCATGATGAGAATATCACTCGTGAACAGGCAGAAAAGCTTGTGGGTAAAGAATTGTGTGACAAGGTCGCTGACATCGCCATCGACATCTACACCAAGGCAAAAGAGTATGCGAAGACTAAGGGAGTCATCATCGCTGACACCAAATTCGAGTTCGGTTTGGATGAATCTGGTAAAGTCGTGCTTGTGGATGAAGTTCTCACTCCAGATTCTTCAAGATTCTGGAATGCTGAGAAGTACGAGGTTGGAAAGTCTCAGGAGTCATACGACAAGCAGTTCTTGAGAGACTGGTTGACTTCCAACAATTTGGACGGTAAGGAAGGTGTTAAGGTGGACGAGGAAATTGCGGCTAAAACGAAGGAGAAGTACGTTGAAGTCTACAAGATTTTGACGGGTAACACCTTGTCAGATTAAGTTGGTGTTGTCTCCATATGAGATTGTTCAACAAATAGATGCAATTACATGCTCAATGCCGATAATTTTGTCGAAAATATTGTTCCTCGAACTCGGGAACATGCCTTTTTTGTAGAGTCAACCGTTCAAATTCATCGGTGACACGTTTTTTGTAATTCAGAGGCGCAGGCAGCGCTCTGACTGGACTTAACTTTGCATGCATTTCCTGGTCCCACTCCACGTTTTTGGCCTTTAAGGGCGAACGTTTGGGGGAGCCTGGAGGAGGTGTCTCATGGTAATATTGATGTTGTGTGTGCTGCATACCCCGGGGATATTCTTCGAGAAGTTCACGAGGACCTCTAGGCTTAGCTTTTCGTTCAAATGACGAGGCTGAAGAATCACTTTTCTTTCTTGTCAACTGTTGTTCTGGATCCAGGCTCTTCCTGCGTTGCAAGATCTCTGAGAGTCTTTGCTGCACTTCGTGCTCAACAACATGCTTGAACTCCCGCTGGTAGTTGAGTCTCATTTCTTTGGCTTCCAAATCCATGGCTTTTTTACGCGATTCAAACTCCATGGTGAGCTCTTCTTCAAACAGTCTTTTCTGCAAATCGCATTTCTTTTGCAACATTGCATAGTCGTCTTGGAGCTCGTTCTTGCGGACTTGCGCTAGTCTCTCAAAGCTTCTGAACTTGGCTTCGAGCTCTTCCTTATCTTTGTTGACCTTTTCCTCCGTTGCCTTCAAAGAGGCCTCTGTTTTCTTGAGTTCTTCATGCTTGACGAGTAGCTGTCTCTGAAACTCGTTGAGGGTTATAGTCGCCGTCTTTAACTCCATCTCCTTGCGAAACATTTTCACAGATAATGTCTCTAACAAATCGTAGCACGTAGGACGCATCTCTGGGTCCACAGTGATGCAGTCGATGATGATCTTGCGGAGCTGCTGAGAATAAGCCAGAGACAACTCGGGAACCACACCCTTCTTGATCTTGGCCTGCAATTGCAAATGTGTGGATGCCCTGAACGGTGGATGTAAGTTGCAAAGCTCATAGAGGACACAGCCAAGCGACCATATGTCACACACTGGAGAGTAAGGATTGTCCATCAAGACCTCTGGCGACATGTAATAAGGAGTGCCCACGTATGTTTTTGCAAAATCGTTCTGTGACGTGAGCATTTTGGCAAGGCCAAAGTCCCCGAGCTTTATTGTTTTTCCTGAATCGAGCATGAGGATGTTATCTGGCTTGATATCACGATGGATGATGACAGTCTCAGAGTCAACATGAGGCTCGGCCGTCTGGTCCAGACCATGAAAAAGATCCACTTTTTGTACGTCAATGCCGTAGTGGCATCGATGTAGCGCGAGGAGAGTCAGGATCATGACCTCCCAAATGAACCCTTCAGGAACAGTGTCTCCATTCTTCTTGAATGTGGAGATCACCTTGCCCAAATCACCGCTATCACAATACTCCTGGTAGATGTGGATAACCTTTTCCTCTGGTAAATGGTCATGATGATAATACTTCACAACATTGGGATGGTTAAGCTCCCGTAGAATGCGTAGCTCGGATATGATATTATTCCTTTCCTGAATGCTCATAGAGGTATACTCAATCTCTTTCCTGACGAGAACCTCACCTGTTTCTTTCAGGCGAACCTTACGGACAGTGCCGAAGGAGCCTTTCCCAATGACCTCAAGTGGGATATATTTTTTTGCAAGAGTGGCCATGGCAGACCCTAGGTTTGCAGTACAATTTGGAGGACTCTGTTGAAGTTGTAAGTTATTGTTTGCATCGGTCCAAGAATGGAAAGGTGCATATCCAGTAGTGTACAGGGCACTGAGCGGCTCAAGAAGGCTGCGAGGGTACTTTCTGTGAATATTGCCCTGAGGAGAATTGCAAGTGAAGGTACGAAAATCTGCAATTAGTGAATGGAGGGTATGTCAGTTCAGAAGGATGTTTCTGAAGAACTGGAGTCAACCTTGTCCTGCATCTAAGGGCCATGTTACCAAAGTGGTGTTTGAATGAACGAATAAAGCAACGAAGGCAGAATTCTCTTGGGCGGGTTTGCAGAAATGAAAGCGAACATTTCACCCATTCAGAAAAAGCGAAGTTCAACTTATTGCACTTGTGCCAAGGTTTCGTCTGTATGTACGACGGTTATGCGTGTAATTTGTCGTATTTGATGCTTGGAAAGATTATCACACCCTCGCGGCCCTAGCATTTGCAGCATTCTCACCAAATACAATACCAAAGTGGCTGCTTCTGTCGACGGTTTGACGTTTGCCAAGACCTTATAACCTCAGTGGTAGTCTAAGCCATTGAACACCTTCCTCTGATAGGCCTGGAACAAATCTTGTGTTGACCAGATGGTGCCTTTTCTGGGACTATAAGTAGCCAAGGTATGGGCTGTAGATTAGTCCTCATCGATGAAGTTCACCTTTTTGCTTACTCTCACTGCTGCTGTCTCTGCTGCTCCTACCTCCTTCATTTGGGAAGATTCTACCAACGTTACTACGGTCAAGAACCAGGTAACTTGGACTGAGGACTGGGAAACCTCTTTCAAGATCCACAAGTCCTGTTCGCCTGTGGAAACCAATCAATTGATACAGGCTTTTGAGGAGACGAAGCTTTTGGCAAACCATGCTAAGCTCCATACTCTCCGTAACGGAAACTCATCGGAATTTTACAGAAAGTACTTCGGTAACGCTCCAATTGGTGAGGTTGTGGGAAACTTCGAGGGTATTGTCTCAGCAAATACCACTGGAGTTTTGTTCCGTTGTGATGACCCTGATGATAGGTGTAAACAGGATGGTTATGCTGGTTATTGGAGAGGTGTCAACAACAGTGACGAAACCAACATCTGCGAGCTTTCCTACTCCAGCAGATTGTGGTTATCACAATTGTGCTCTCAAAATTTTACTGTTGCGGGTTCCAAGAACTCGTTGATTTTTGCCGCCGACTTGCTCCATAGATTGTGGCACACTGACAAGTTGGGCCAGGGCGTTATTGGTCACTATGCTGACACTTACGAAGAGTGCTTGGAATTGGCCAAGACCAACGAGTCTGAGGCTGTTCGTAACTCTGCTACCTTGAGATTGTTTGCTTTAGATGTTTACGCTTACGACATCTCTATTCCGGGTGAAGGCTGTACTGGACCACTGAAGGATACTTCGAGTTCCAGCTCGGCCACTCTGACTGCGGCCACTCTGACTGCTCTGTCTTCTCTGACCAAGGCAGCTACCACTGTGGACAGCAGCAGCCAGTCTTGTCACACCCATGACGACGGTGAGGTCCACTGCGTCTAGACATTACCTTTATACTTTCTTTCGTTACCCTTTCGATTCGAATAAAATATGCTTAGAGCTTTAGTTTACCGGTAGAATCTTATAATTATCCGACTTTGGAAATCTCAATTGTTTGGCAAATAGGCGCCCATTGAAGTGGTGCTACAGAATCAATCGTGTGGTCTGGCCTAGGAACGCAAGTACGACGAAAAGCACACACTACACCGAATATCCATAAAACGTATCATCATGCACTATGAGAGAAGCTTTAAATTGGGAACACTTCAGTCTTGAGATGACAAATTAGCGGATCAGCGCTCATGTCAACCGCTTCACAATGTCAGCGTGCTGGGGGTATTGTGCCAACAAATCGCTTCGGTCAAAAAGCTGAAACTCTTTAAAATCAAAACCGGGCGAAACCATACAGCTCACCAACGCCCAACCTGTTTCCACCGAGGAACCGAAGATAACGCCTCTGGGCACTTCAAACTGAACCACCTCCCCCAACTCCGGGTGCTTTCCAAGCTTCACCTGCTTGTACTCTCCATCGGGGTATATGCAATGCACGGTCAATGTTTCACCATCGTGGTAGTACCAAACCTCCTCCGACTGAAGACGGTGAAACCTGGAGGGGTTCGTGTCCTCCAACAAAAAGTGGATGTTGGTGTATAATGGAACATCAAGACCGGTGCTGGATTTGGTAATAATCTTAGATTTACCGGTCTCGTTGTAGTATCCGCCCTCGGGATGTGCCTGAAGGTTTAGTGCCTTGATCCACTTATCTGCCATTGTAGTTGGTGCGATTATATTAGGTTCTGCGCAGAAACAGCCCATGGATCGATATAATTAGAATGGGGTGGGGAGTATTAGAAAGATGATTCGTCCTACAGCTACAAGTTTCATTCAGCCGTATGCTGTTCGATCTTGCCATCGTGATACATCAACTAATGATGAAGTGAAACTCCCGATTTGCAACCATTTGCGTGATCTCAGGATATCTGCACTAAAGCTAAATTGATCGGCCATTCGGCACCTTTCGGTACATTTCGGACAACCACGGTATATTTCCGTCTACAATGCATTCCAAGGAGGCCCAAATTGGTGAAAATGCAAAAGTGTGGCTCGAATCTAGTTTGCATTGAGCCATGATCGCGGCCTCCTACTAAGATTTGATGCAATGTGCGTAATATAACATCTATTACACCTTTCTCCAGCCACACATAACAATTGAAAGGGAATTTCACGTGATGCTATTTCTGATAGATATATCATCGGTCCCGTCTGGGAATTGAATTCTTCAGAAAAAATGACTGTCAAGCAAAAGCCTAACTTTATCGTTGTCGTAGCAGACGACTTGGGTTTCACTGATTTGAGTCCTTTCGGGGGTGAGATCGAAACCCCAAACCTTCACAAATTGGCTCTCAATGGTCTCAGGTTCACCGACTTCCACACGGCCTCTGCGTGTTCTCCCACCAGATCGATGCTCCTTTCCGGTACTGATCACCACATCGCTGGATTGGGTCAGATGGCAGAGTTCGCCAGAAACTACCCACATCTCTTCGATGGAAAGCCAGGTTATGAAGGCTACTTGAACTACAGAGTGGCTGCATTGTCCGAAATCTTGGAGGACTCTGGCTACTACACTTTCCAAAGTGGAAAGTGGCACTTGGGTCTTACTGAGGATTACTGGCCTTCGAAGCGTGGTTTCCAGAAATCCTTCACCTTGTTGCCTGGTGCCGGTAACCACTACAAGTATTACCCAATTGATGAATCGACTGGTGGTCCTGCAGCATTCATGGCTCCTCTTTTTCAGGAAAACGGCAAGAGTCTTGATCCCTTCACTCTCCCTGAAGATTTCTACAGCAGTAACTACTTTACAGACAAGTTCTTGGAATTTTTGGGTGATGACAAGGAGAGAGACCAACGTCCTTTCTTTGGATTTTTGACCTATACTGCTCCCCACTGGCCATTCCAGGCCCCAGAAGAGGTTAGGGCCAAGTACAAGGGTAAGTATGATGGAGGCCCAGAAGTGTTGAGAAGACAGCGCTTGGACAAAGCTTTGGAGTTGGGCATCATCCCTGATGGAGTGATTCCCCATGAAGTGATTACTCAAAGAGAGAAAGCCTGGAGTGAGTTGACAGACGATGAGAAGAAAGTTGAAAGCCGTATAATGGAGACCTACGCTGCGATGGTTGACATAGTGGACCAAAACCTCGGTCGTGTTTTTGATAAATTGGAGAAGACTGGTGAAATCGACAACACTTTCATTCTTTTCATGTCTGACAACGGTGCTGAGGGAATGATCATGGAAGCTCTTCCTCTCAGAAACCTCAACTTCAAGAATGCACTCGAGAAGGACTACAACAACAGTTACGAGAACATCGGCAAAAAAGACTCCTTCGTTTGGTATTCTGACCAATGGGCACAAGCTGCCACTGCGCCTGCCTACATGTACAAGGCGTGGGCCAGTGAGGGAGGCATCCGTTGTCCATTGATTATTCACCACCCCAACGCTATTCCAGAGGAGAACAGAGGAAATGTCAGGCACGGGTTCGCCACAGTCATGGACATTCTCCCCACGATTTTGGACTTGGCTGACATTCCACACCCGGGAACAGAATTCCGTGGAAGAAAGGTCGTTGAGCCCAAGGGCTTGTCGTGGAAGAAGTACATTACTGGAGTGGCCGATTTTGCCCACGACGAAAACACTGTCACTGGATGGGAATTGTTTGCTCAACAGGCTATTAGAAAAGGCAAGTGGAAAGCCTTATTTATTCCAAAGCCTTTGGGCCCCGACAAATGGCAGTTGTTTGACTTGAAAGCCGACCCAGGAGAGAGAATCGATCTTGCGGAGAAAGAGCCCAAGATTTTGGAGGAACTACTCGACTACTGGTCTCAGTATGAGGCTGAGACCGGATTGGTCAAATTCGACGGCGAGTTCCACAACGATATCGAGTACACTCCCAGACTAGTTTACAAGTAAATCGGCATTAGAATTATTTTGCAGCCAATTCGCGGTAGAGAACCCGGCCCAGTAGCAAAAAACACACCCGTCCACCGCAAGCGTCGCACTATGGTTGGTCGAGAAAAAAACCTCCTCCACTCTATTTAAACAACGCCAACAGTCAACGAGAATCGTTTCTAAGACATGTTCAGTGCTGTCGTTCGCAAAGCCGTGGCCCAGTCCACGCAAAGTTCGGCCCGCCGTTCATTGGCTACCTCAATGCGTTCGTTTCAGGAAATCAATACCAAACCAGGCACTCCAGTTACTTCGCAAACAGTGAAGGCCAACGCCAGTGCTGGAAGTGTGCCGCCTCTGGTGACTGAGAAGGTCAAAAGTATCAACAAGGAACCAGAAGTGCCAACTACCAAGAAGAAGAAGTTCTCATTCACCGGCTTCTTATTCAAGACGCTCTTGGTGACCTCGGTAGTCTACGGTGCTACCTTGTATGTTGCAACGAAGAACGACAAGGTCCAGGACTTTGTCATAGACAATGGTTTCCCTTACTCCGAGGAATTGATCGAGTGGATCGAAACTGGATCCAGCCGCGACTTGCAGAGGTCCTTAGGTCGTTTACCGCAGAATATCAAGCTCCCTTCCAGAGACCAAATCGACGAATTCACGTCTAAGATCGAAAAGGGCGGCGAGACCTTGATTAAGGGCACTAAGGGTAAGCTCGGTAGCAAACCGCAGTACAGCACCCCAGAGGAGCAATTGCAGAAGCCCGTGGAGGTTGAGGGTAAGGAGATGGAAACATTGCCCATGATCAAGTTGAAGGGTAACCTCTCCAACCTTGCTGACGATACTGTCACCGGCACCATTGCATCGTTCAATGAGTTGATAGCATTGGTGGATGCATCTAACATCGGACCTAGAAAGGAGATTCTCATCAAGAACATCAATGAAAATATTCATGCTTTGACGTCAAAGCTCAGCAAATTGAGCAACTCCTTGGAGGAAGAGCTCGAGAAGAAGTTGAAAACCACCCAGACCCAGCTTTTCTCCGAATACACCAAGAAGGAATTGACTTTGACGCAAAACTTGTTGGACCAGTTCGCCCAAGAAAAGAGCAAGTTGGAGAAAAAGTACACCGCTAGAGTCACCGAGGAGGTAGAGGCTGCCAAGAAGGCAATCACTCAGGCTGCCGTGAATGCTACCACTATGGTTAGAGTTGAGCAAACCAAGAAATTCGAGAGTATGGTGAAGCAAAAGATTGATGACGAAAGAGACGGAAGATTGAAAAACTTGGATGCATTGAACAGCAGGTTAGAGGATCTCGAAAAGTACGCCCAGGCATTAGAAGAGCAGGCCGTGGCAGCCAACAACAGAAGCATCATCCAGCAATCTATCACCAAGTTGAAGTCGTTGATTTTCGCCTCCGACGCGAACACTCCAGCAAAGTTCTTGACTCCGTATGTCAGCAGAATTAACGATGCCACTGCCAAAAGCAATGACGAGTTGTTCAGCCTAGCTTTGAACGAATTGAAGCCCTTGCTTGCTCATGAGTCTAACCAGTCGATCTTGTCTTTGCCACAATTGTTGACCGCCTGGGAGCAGCTCACGCCTGAGTTGAGATCGGCGTCCTTGTTGCCTCCTAATGCTGGTTTGTTGGGACACGTTGCTTCTGTCATATTCTCCAAGTTCTTGTTGCCAGTCAAGGGCAACAAGCCCGACGGCAAGGACATTGAGTCCGTCATTGCCAGGGTGAATCTGAGCTTGGTCAGAGGCCAGTTGGATGTTGCAGTGGAGGAAGTTGCAAGTTTGAAGGGGTGGAGTAGAAGATTGGCCGATGATTGGGTCAAAGAAGCTAGAGTGAGATTGGAGGCCGAGTTCTTGGTCGGTTTGATAGACGCTGAGTCCAAGGTTATGTAATAAAAACTACGAACGTTAAGTATTGGTTCAGTGCATACTGTAGTTGGCTGAGTGTTGAGAACTGGTGCGGTGTGCACTCAACCTTTATGGCTAGAAAAAAATAGCCTACCGTCAACGTCTTTGTCATGTCTTCGTCCGGAAATAGTGGAGCCGTGTATGGCGGTGACGAAATTAACGCCATTGTTTTAGACGCTGGAAGCCATACCACTCGAATTGGTTATGCTGGAGACGACTACCCCAAGGTGATCGTTCCCTCTAGTTATGCAAAGACTGAGGACAACAAGAAGATCTTTGGCCATGGCATGGAGTTCCCAAGATCCAACCAGGAGATCATACCCATTATGAGAGACTCGGTTATTCAGGACTGGGATGGCGCAATAGAGCAGTACCGTCACTACTTTGACACATTGTTGAAGGTGGACTACCAAGAACAGCCCATATTGATAACAGAGCCTGTCTGGACCGACAAGGAGTACAGACAGAAACTCGTGGAGACGTTCTATGAGCAGTTTGAGTTTCCAGCTTTGTACTTAGCCCGGACTCCAACCTGTGTTTCCTTCCAACAAGGGAGATCCAGTTGCTTGGTGGTCGATATTGGCCACGACAGTGCCAGCGTCACTCCCGTAGTGGATGGAATTTGCTTACTTCGAAATTCAATGAAGACCAATTACAGTGGACAGTTCTTGAATGATCACATCAAGAACCTTTTTGTCACGAAGTTTCCTGATGCGAACATGGAGTTGAAGTATAAGATCAAGGAGAAAACACCAACTGTTTACCCAGCCCAGGCCTCCTTTGTGCTGAGGTCGCTTCTGGAAAAAATCACCCAGTCATATGACGACTTCCAGGAACAAAAGATCTACTCCGAGTTCAAAGAGCTCATGCTTGAGGTGCCCGAGAAAAGAATGAACACAAGCAATGCCCAGAGCGCTGAAGCCATCAAAGAGCAGTATGACGATGAGTCCGAAAAGAGGCTTTTCGAGCTCCCTTCTGGTCAGTCGGTGGAAGTTGGTATCGACCGTTTCCGTCTGGCTGACACGTTATTTGACCCTGCTAGCTATCACTTTGAAGACAAGACTATGGACGAAAAATATGCCGCCAACAACGGAGAGCTAGATATCAGCAGTCCTTACGATGACTACAGGCCCTTGAAAAGAGCCAGAAAAACCGGCTCGGGCCCCTCCACACCAACACCAGCGCCAGAAAATGCCACTACAGAGAAGACCGCTAGAGGCTTGAGTCAACTCATCACACACGCCATTTCCTCGATCGATATTGACTTGAGAACATCGATAGCGCACAACATAATCGTCACTGGTGGCACGTCGTTAATTCCCAGATTGACAGACAGGCTCTACAACGAGCTATCCAACTCGAATCCAGGTCTCAAAATACGTCTCCATGCCATTGGTAACGCTAATGAGAGAACAAACCAGGCTTGGATTGGAGGAAGTGTGCTCGCGTCACTCGGTACGTTCCATCAAATGTGGGTCAGCAAAGCAGAATACGAAGAGGCAGGTGTCGATAGAATCCTCACCCAAAGGTTTAGATAAAATGTGTATTATATTTAAGGTGAATGACAATTTGCAGGGAGACTCCTTCTGTAGACGATACCACTGGGTGGATTGTGCAGGCCAGCAGTATTGAGCCTCCAAGATCGAATATTCACGAAACGCCAAGTCTACCAGAATGATTACTCCAACTTCGTTGTACCCGCCGCAACCAAACACGGCCCGTGCTACAAGCACCTTCATTTCGTACGATTCACAAAATAACAGAATCGCTTATGCTTCCGGCAGATCCATTGTTGTGCGCTCTTTGGATAGCGACAGGTTGCCAGTTCAGTTCACAAAACACACTTTTCCCACCACAGTGGCCACTTTCAG
This sequence comes from Candidozyma chanthaburiensis, assembly GCA_030579055.1. Lineage (NCBI taxonomy): Eukaryota > Fungi > Ascomycota > Pichiomycetes > Serinales > Metschnikowiaceae > Candidozyma > Candidozyma chanthaburiensis. The sequence goes on along the minus strand of JAKUAA010000014.1, from coordinate 124,256 downwards.
TCCTTCTGGAAATTACATTGCTTCTGGAGATGAGTCCGGCAATGTTAAAATCTGGGATGCTTCGGTCTATGGTAAAGAAGAGGGTCTGTTTGAGCAGCCCATAGTCAAGGCCGAGTATCAGATCCTCAGTGGACCAATCAGATCCATTGCCTGGGACGGCGATAACCAAAGACTCATTGCTGTTGGCGAGGGAAAGGACCAATTCGGCCATTGTTTCACCTGGGATTCAGGAAACTCGGTGGGCGAGATCCAGGGCCACGCTACCAGTATCAACGCGGTGGATATCAAGCCTCAGAGGCCTTATAGAGCTGCCACGGTTAGTTCCGACAAGGCATTAGTATTTTACAATGGACCTCCATTCAAGTTTGAAAAGAGTGTTCGTGGTCGCCATAAGAACGTGGTTAGAGATGTGAAGTTCAGCCCTGACGGTAAGTGGCTCGTTAGTGTGGGGTCCGATAGAACGATAGTGGTATATGATGGTAAGACCGGTGAAGTTTCAAGAACGCTCGAGGATGCCCATGAGGGCGGTATCTTTGGTATCTCGTGGTTCGCTGATTCCTCGGCATTTGTCACTGCCTCTGCTGATAACACTATTAAGGCGTGGGATCCAGAGAACTTTGAGGTGAAGCAGACTTACTCTGTTGAGAGCAACGCAACCGTTCCAAACCAGCAGGTGGGTGTTGTGGTCACGAAAGATTACGTGCTTTCTCTTTCTCTCAATGGAAACTTGAACTTCTTCGAGCATTCCGGTGGGTCTCCAGTGAAAAAATGGTTCGGTCACCAAAAGTCGATTTCCTCCGTTTCATCTTGGGACAAGTCCGTTTATACTGGCGATGCTGATGGCTTGATCATCAGATGGAACAGAGACGACCCTAAGTTGGTCTCGACTCCAGAGATTCTCGGCACGAGAGACGATCAGCACACGAACTACGTCACCAGCATTGTCAGCAGTGATGGCCATATAGTGACTGCTGGCTGGGATGACAAGCTCAAAGTCTGGAGTGCCGATGGAAGCACCGTGAAGAGCACCAAATTGGAAGCACAGCCCAAGCACCTTGCGCACCTCAATGGCAAGTTGTTCGTGGCACACGAATCAGCAATTGCAGTTTACGACGCAGCCACTCTCGAAAAGATCTCCAGCCACACGATCAACTTCGTCGCTACGTATGTGAGCCCGATCTCCGAAACCAACGTGCTTGTGGCCAACCAAAGCGGCTCAAAGGTCGAAGAGCTTGAATTGGGCTCATCCTTAAAGACCGTGCGCTCCTACCAGCCATTGCGGTCGGCTCCTACGTTGATCAAAGTGTCGCCAGACGGCAAGTACGCTGCAGTGGCTGACACCGCCGGCAAGTACACCTTGTATAACACCAGCGACGGCTCAGTGGTCACAACCAGATGGGCTTTCCACAATGGTCGTGTTGAGGACGCCGAGTGGACCACAGACTCTAAGTTCTTGCTTAGTGGAGGCTTGGACAGCAGCATTTTTGTATACTCTGTCGCTCGCCCTATGAAAGTGTTGAAGTTCCCCTTGGCCCACCAAAACGGAGTGAGCGGCGTCAAGTGGGTGGACTACTCCAAGGGCTTCTTTGTTTCTACAGGAAGCGACGGTGTGGTGAGAACATGGACAGCCGATTTCAGCGCTTACGTCTGATTCGGAATTTAGAATATTCTTCCCAGTTTCTTAGCAGTGCGGATGCGTCCAAAATGTTTTAGTATTGCGAACCTCATACGATGGACCCGCCCAAAACTGCAAGCTGGCCACTCCCAATAAGCCACTTCCAATAAGATCTCCGAAAACGAAAAAATGAAACGGCCAAAATTCAGCTTCACTTTTTGCTTTGACTCTCTATTTCAGTATAAAAACTGGTTAAGTTGCTCTAGCGCCCCTCCTTATGAGTGTGATATGCAAGCGGCCTTATCCCCAAGGTCCAGCACCAGATGGGCCATGCAGGTGATGTCGGACCCTAACCTCCCCGGAAGAGACCAAATCCGCTGTGAACGCCTTTCAACCACTTTTTCTTCCTTTTTTCTCAAAAATGTCGAAAACTCTTATCAAAGGTGCATTGGACACTGACCCTTGGTTGGAGCCTTACTCGGCTGCCCTTATTAGCCGTCAGTTGCAATATCACCAGTGGCTCGAGACTTTGGAGAAGTCTGAGGGCTCCTTGTTGAAGTTTGCGTCTTCTTACGAAAAGTACGGTCTTCATGCCGACAAGGAATCCAAGGCGATCACTATCACCGAGTACATCCCCGATGTGCAGCTGGTCTCCCTTGTGGGAGAGTTCAACGACTGGGACGTGGACTCCCACCGGTTAGAGAAAAAGAACGACTATGGCTTGTGGCAGCTCACCATCGGGCCTGTTGACGGGAAGTACGCAATTCCTCACGACTCCAAATACAAAATCTCCATGTTGACTGCTGCCGGCGAGAGGATCTACAGGTTAGATCCTTGGGGCACAAGAGCCACCTTTAACAAGGACACCACTTTGTACGAGGGCCGGTTCTGGAATCCGGAGCTGACATACACTTTCAAGCACCCTAAACCACATTTGAACGAGGTGGAGGGGCTTAAGATCTACGAGGCCCATGTGGGTATCTCGTCTCCCGAGCCCAAAATTGCTAGTTACAAGGAGTTCACCCAGAACACCTTGCCCGTGATCCATAAGCTCGGCTACAACACCATTCAGTTGATGGCCATCATGGAGCACGCATACTATGCTAGTTTTGGATACCAGGTGACCAATTTCTTCTCCATTTCGTCTCGGTACGGTACTCCGGAAGAACTCAAGGAGCTTATCGATGAGGCCCACCGGTTGGGAATCAGAGTTCTTCTTGACGTAGTACATTCTCACAGTTCTAAGAATGTGGAGGATGGCTTGAACAATTTCAATGGCACCGACCACTACTTGTTCCACGGTGGTCCGAAAGGCAATCACGACTTGTGGGACTCCCGGTTATTCAATTACTCCAACTACGAGACTTTGCGATTTTTGTTGTCCAACTTGAAGTTTTACGTTGACGTATATGGCTTTGATGGCTTTAGATTTGACGGCGTCACCTCTATGTTGTATAAGCACCATGGTTTGAGCTACGGCTTCAGTGGTGACTACAATGAGTACTTTAACGCCGACTTGGTAGATAATGATGCCATTGCTTACCTCATGCTTGGACATCGTTTACTCGAGGAGATTGCCGAGACAACTAAAGGTGCCCTCTTCACCACCATAGCTGAAGACGTCAGTGGCATGCCCACCTTGTGTTTGCCGATCTCTAAAGGTGGCATTGGTTTTGACTACAGGTTGTCAATGGCCATTCCAGACATGTGGATTAAAATTTTGAAACACCAGCGTGACGAGGAATGGGACCTCGGAAATATAGTGTTCACTTTGACCAACAGAAGACACGGCGAGAAGTGTATTGCCTATTCTGAATCGCATGATCAAGCTTTGGTCGGTGACAAGACTCTCGCTTTTTGGCTTATGGACAAGGAGATGTACACCAACATGTCGGAGCTCACCCCAATGACAGAGACTGTGTCAAGAGGACTTGCTTTGCACAAAATGATCCGTCTCGTGACATACGCCTTGGGAGGCGAAGGATATTTGAATTTTGAAGGTAATGAGTTTGGCCATCCAGAATGGTTGGACTTCCCTCGTGAGGGTAACAATGATTCCTACCACTACGCCAGACGCCAGTTCAACTTGATTCACGATGACTTGTTGAGATACAAGTTTTTGTTTCGCTTTGACGCCGCTATGCTTGAGCTTGACACCAAGTATGGAGTGTTGTTGACCCCACAGGCCTACGTTTCGTTGAAGCATGAGATCGACAAAGTCCTTGTTTTCGAAAGAAACGGCCTTTTGTTCATCTTTAACTTCCACCCCACTCAATCTTTCCCTGACTATAAGGTTGGCGTTGAGATTCCTGGCGAATACCAAATCGTCCTCGACTCTGACTCCAAGGAGCTTGGAGGCTTTGGAAGGGTCAATGACATTGATGGTGATGGGAACAGAATCTATTTCCCCACCCAGCCCGAGCTGTGGAACAACAGATCGAATGCATTGTTCATCTACATCCCTTCGAGAACTGCCTTGGTGTTGCAGTTGAAGAGTAAGGTCAAGAATTGATATTCGTATTAGGGAGCGGAGGGAACGAAGTCCAGGTGTGTATGACTGAAATGAATCACTTGAATGGTAAAGCGTTTGAGCTCCTCCATGACGTTCCTATCAGTCTTGTCTATATTACGTGAAGCAGCTCTCAATGCATGAATTGTAACGGGCCAAATATGCGAATTATGGTAGCTCTGTAGAATTCCAACGAGATCTTTGGCCAATTTGACGCAATGTTGAGATTGGAACTTAGCCAACTCCTCGTCAACAAGGTATCTATCCGCGACTCTCAACTTGTGAGCAAGCTTATTATAATGGCTTATCTTGGCCATTTTGTAGTTTAATCCAACGATTGCAGATGCTTCATCTTTGAAAAAGATATGAGGGAAAACCCGTGTTTTTGAGGCTGGACGATACACGCTGGGTTTCAAAGAAACTGGAAGATTACGACCAATCTCCTCCAAACCTTCATTAAGCTCCATCCAACGGTGAAACTCCTTGTTTGTCTTGTAGTCTTCGTGTGTGATCACGTCGTAGCAATTGGAAAACTCGTTGATAGTACTGAGAGTCATAATCACCTTATACTGCCACCACCAGGTACTCTGACCAGTCAATAATGAACTCGAAAGAAATGCCTCAATATCCTTCACTGACCTCGCTGGCTCATCCAGGTGGGCAACGGGGTCATTGAACGACTCGAAGTAAACCGGGTCCATGGACTTCCATGTTTTCTCTAATGAATACATGCTTGGGAGTTCAAGCTTTAACGACAAGATCATATCACAGACGAACATTGCCCAGAAACAAGAGTGATAAAAAGGAGAATTGCCGATCAAGCTTTCAGACCTGTTTCTGCGAGACAATATCGAAATGAATATACTGGCAGCGCCCTTAACGTATGTGCTATCAATGGCCACGAAAAAGAGCTCATAGATGCACAATAAGATAGTGGCCAATAAACAACGAGGTAGTATGCCATTGCTCTCATCCTCTGCATCTGGGCGACTGAGGTGGTATCGGATTGTCCCAACGGTCTTTTGGTAATATTTGAGCGGATACGATGAGTCAATGGCATCAGGATCAATTCTCAGAAGAATCAATGAGCTCAAACAAAAGATAGAGTTTAAAATCATTTTCGTGTCTTCGTTCAAAGCCAATTCGGAGACAATTTTCTGGAAGCATTCGTGAGGCAAGAATGAGTCTATGCTTTTCGAAATGACTTGCACAAACAAGTCAAAAAGCTTTGCCTCGAGCTCATCCTCGAGAGTATTCTCGTAGGCTGACGGAAGGGGCCTCCTTAGGCCCGAAATCTTCAATGTATTCTGGAAGTCAGTATACAACGAATCCAAAGTGTCCTCGCTCAAGGTCTTCTCCTGCCTCTTCCTGGCAAATTGCATCTCTAGCGCATCGTGGCCAAGCTTGTTGATTTTGGGCTTTTTATTCTTTTTCACACGGCTTGGTTTGAATGTCGTCTTGAATTCGTTTACAGGGAGTGGGGGCAGCACCTCCGCCGGAGACACCGGTGGCCTGAGTGCTGTAGGCTGATGCAGCATCAAGGGTTGCAATGCCGTTCCTCCGGGGAATCGAGACATGATTGGACCACGAGAGAATCTGTCATCCTGACCTACCACCGGTTGATTGGGGCCAGAGTAGAAAAATGGCTGCGTTTGCATCGGCGGGTAGAAATTGCCGGGAAACGGTGGAGGTCTCTGGCCAGGAACGGTATATATGATTTGAGCCGGGAGCCTTGGATCCGAAGTGGAAGGCAGAGCCTGGGGCCGGATATGAGGGGGACTCTGGAAGTCGCCGGATCTCTTCTCCGAGTTAATTGGGTTGATAACGATCGACGGGATCTGTTGCGGCATAGTATGATATGGAAAAGGCTGGTCCAGTGGTGGTTGATTGGGCACCTGGGCGCTGGGATTGAAATGAGACATAACAGAAACAGACTGTGCAAACAGGGTCCTCAAAAGGTTTCAAAGGGAGAGGTTGAGTCGAAAACAAACAAGAAAAGAGAATAAACAAAGAGTATTGGGAAAATCTAAGGCGATAGCTTTAACCGCGCAGGTGCGAGCTGCAGCCCGCCTATAGTATCCCCTAGTGTCCAGTGAGTGGCATGTTTGCTTGGGTTCCGAAGATAACGGCTGTAAGCAAAATGCATAAGTTTTGAGTTTCGTAGAAATTATGTCAATGTACGGCTGATCCAGCGAGCACTGAGGGCCGCATGCTACAAACTTTATCTATGACTCGCGTCCCCTCCACATTGGTCAATTGCCTTTCACAAGATGAAATGAGAGGCGTGGGTTTTTCGTGAGAGCTTCAATTCAAATGTATCTGACGAAAAGCAAGGAAAGATCTTTGTTTTAGTTCCTTTCATTGACGTGTCCCTGTGCCTAGCCAACTACAGGCAAAAGCGAGCTCACCTGTAGTTTACTAGCCGCTACAAGAATGGCAGATAAGGAATTGACGGTGTTTGTCGTGGACTTGCATCCTTCTGCTGTACTGGCCCATGACTACTTGTTTGACGTTTTAGCGGGAAAGCTTTTGAAGGGATTGAAAACTGACTATGTCTCTGTGGTGGCCTATCACTCTCCAACAACAGAGCATAAGCTTAAGGAAAAAGGCGTGTTTCCCGGCATTGAAGTGTTAGTGGACTTCGAGGTACCCACGTACGAACAACTCGTTTCGCTCCGGAAGAAGATTAGACCTAACTATTCATGGGAAACGTCTCAGAGTGATACTTTCCAGAGTCTCATCTTCTCCTTGAGTTTACTCGAGGAGACAAAGAAGAAGATGTTCACGAGAAACGTGGTGATACTTTCGGCTGAGGCGTCGCCTCTAGAATCGCTCAATGATGAGAAAGCTGCTGGGATTCCACGTCTTCTTCAGGGCCTCAGTGTGAACTTGGTACTCACAGTTGCCGGCCTCGAGAAAGAGTCGAAGAGCCGCACAAGATGGTCGCTTCTAGAGCCTGCCTTCTCCAAATTTGTACTTATTGACTCCGAAGAGGCAAAGTTCCTGGCCCAGAATGTGCCGCCTTCTAGGAAAACTAGGCCCATGTCAGTATACAAGGGAGAGCTTCGCTTTGGGGCCAACTTTGCAGACGTAATCAACCAGAAGTCGTACGATGCTGAAACAGATGACAACGCCTTGGCTTGGCCAGTCGATGTTTATCCTGCTGCCAAGCGGGAGACGGCATCAACGTCAATGCATGACTACATCCTCGACAACGGCGAGCTAATCCGCTTGGAGAGGAAATCCACGCACTACGTGTGGTCCAAAAATGAGGAGTATCAGCGGCCCGAGTATCCTGACGAGGAGGACGTGGATACGAAGAAGTTCGATAAGGTTGAAGTTGAGTCGAAGGACTTCACATCGGGTTTCAAGTTCTCCAACTTTGACTTAATTGCCTTGGACGAAGATTTGAAGGACTCTGCTAGTCTCAAGATATTTTCAGCTTTCGACATTCTCGGCTTCATCAAAAAAGACAGTATACCTCTGGCATTCCTTACCGGAGAATCATTCTTTGTTGTTCCCGAGAAATCGGCCTCACTTCGAACTTCCATAAACCATTCGGCGTTTGTGAAGGCCATATACGATCTTGAAGCAGTGGCTCTATCTCGCTTCGTTAGAAAGCAAGCCAGAGAAATTGAGCTAGGTGCCTTGTTCCCAATAATTATCAAGGATGGTGAGACCTCGTCATACAATTTCCTTCTTATTCGTTTACCTTTCAAAGAAGATGAAAAGATCGGTAACTTTCCTTTGTTAGAAGAGCTGGAAGAAACAAAGTCTCAGGCTACCTCATTGATGGAGCAATTCATCGAGACTCGTACTCATGTCGGCCAAGACAGAAAAGTATCAGACTCGATTTCAACCAAGAGAGTAACCATGAGGACCTCTGAAAACTCCAAACTTCCATTGCCAAACACCAATGAAGACGATGAGTTTCTTGTTTCTTCACCAGCTCAAGTGAGATTCTCTAGCTATGTCAAGACCATTCTTATCAAGTCATTGGAGGCAGATGATCTCAATGACCATTTCCAGCAGAAAGATTTTGTCAACAATGTGCTCCGAGACGGTCCCCAGTTTACTAACTTCTTCAATGTGAAAAACTGCTTGAACCAGGTTCCGAATAGAAATGACGACTGGCTCGAAAAGCTACTACTGGCCTCCAAAAGTGTGTCCAAAAGACTTATCGACGAATTGGATGTCTCCTTCGTGCGTAAGGAGGATATCAAAAAGAAGAAGCCTGGAAAAAGTAGTGATGGCTTCACAAAAGGCAATTATGGTGCCGATGAGGGTGAGTACGATGAAATCCCTGATTTTGGTTTTTAACACTATTTACAATTTGAAAAGCTGATTCCGCAAATCGAACTCCCTGTCTTTGGCAGTCCTCTTCCTGTTTGAGGAACTTCCCGTTCCATCCTCACCGAGTCGGTCATTGAGCCTGTTGTAAACTCCAGTTCCCTGAACACGGTTACGTTCTTCATTCATGATCTGCCTCATTTCGGATGCCTCGATCTCGAGAATAGCTTCTTTGTCAAAAAGACCCTTAAATCTGCTATCCTTGGCTTGTCTCCAAGAATCCACCCAAAAGTTTGCCATGCCTAATTCATCGTACCCGCCATCAGGTCTGAGCTTTCCTCTCTTGCTGGCTATGTTGTATAATAACTCATGAACATCATTCGTTGGGTGGTCCATGTACCTCCGGTATAATTTACCATCGGGCTTCTGCAAGTTGAGCACATAGAGAAGGTAGTCTGCTAGGATTATGGGGTCAATGAATGAGTTATGGACGCACCCCACAAGAGCTAGCGAAAGCATGGTTTCACTGTCTTTCACAGTGGGAAGAAACACACCTGGCGTATCATAGACAAGAATATCCGGTTCCTGGCTCAAACGAATCACCTCACTTGTACTTCTAGTTACACCAGGCTGGCCCCCTGTTCTGGCGACCTTTCTTTTCTTAGAAGATACGCCTTTAGGTAGGTGGTTGATGTATCCCACAGACCGTAGGGTGTTTACCAACGTGGACTTGCCGACATTTGGCATCCCTATGATCATCGTTCGGAGCCCAAGAGGTGGGGGTGGGTACATGTTCTCGTACTTCTCCTCCAAAAGCTGTAGAATGGATTTGGCATCTCTGTTACTTCTAGCATCAATGAAGAGAAACTTCTCGTTTCCATGCCACTTTTTTTGTAGGTCTGGCTTTAACACAGAGAGATCCTTCTTGGAATACAATACGATCTTCTCCTTCTTTGCTAGCACTTTATCAAAAAGCACATTAGTGGTGGATATGGGTGCTCTAGAGTCTCTGACCTCAAGGACAAGGTCTACTTGTGGGGCAAGATAACTAAACCGCGTGAGGGCTTTTTGATGATGACCCTTGAAATTAGAAAGCGGTAGTCTATAGTCTGGGAAAACTCTCCTGGGTACAAAAGACATCAGTGCTAGAGATTGAGATACAGTTTGTATGCATCGCGATGAATAGCTGAAAATCTCAAGCCACCAACATGCCTTTGATCACTTTCACAGGTTTGCCTTGCTCGGGTAAAACAAAATGGGCCAAGGAGCTAATGGCAGAGCTTGAAAAGAGAATCGAGTCTGCTAAGGAATCAAATGCTCCAGGTCACAATTATAAGATTATCTACCACTCGGATGAGACTCTAGGATTGAGCCATGATTCGTACAAAGAGTCTGTTACTGAGAAAAGCGCCCGTGGTGCTCAGATGTCTGCTGTAAAGAGAGACTTATCGAGGACATCGTTTGTGATTCTTGACTCTCTCTCCTACATCAAGGGCTTCAGGTATCAGCTCTTTTGCGAAGCCAAGGGTGTGGTAACCCCACACTGTGTGATTCACGTTGTGAGTTCTTTGGAAAAATGTCTAGAAAGGAACGAAACGACAGGAAGAAAGTGGGACCCTGAAGTCATCAAACAGCTAGAGATGAGATACGAGGAGCCCAAGGAAGATACAAGGTGGGACTCTCCATTGTTTCTCTTGGTCAGCGACCTCGAAAACGAGACACTTCCTCTAGACGATATTTGGAATGCTCTCGTGTTGAAGAGAGCTCCCCCACCGAATGCTGCTACCCTTGTCAAGCCTACATCCAATAACGATTACTTGCAGCAGTTGGATAGGGTCACCCAAGATGTCATTACCAAATGTCTTCAACAGCAGCAGATCGCAGGCTCCGGAGGCCAGGTTCGTATTACCGACGATGTGCTCATCGATTTGCCAGTTAACAATGTGAGCATTCCACAGTTCCAGAGAATAAGACGGACATTCGTCTCGCTAAATAGAATGCGCCATATCGACTCCGACAGAATCTCTGCGTTGTTTGCGGACTATGTTAATGCTAACTTGAATAACGAGGACTAGCCACATGATGATGCCATGCTATATTATACATAATAGACCTAATGCAAAAGTGAAAGCACTCAGCGCTTTCTTTCGTTTTTCCACTTGAAGTGAACGTTACCATCGTCATCGTACATCTTCTTCTTGTTGCCCTTCTTCATCAACTCCTTGGTTGTTTCTAGTTTGTCCTCGACTTGCTTGAGCTGTTTCTCTCTCTCCATTCTCTCCTTTAATAGCTTGTAGTCTGCAAGTTTCTGTTTGTCGATCCTCTCCTTCTCTTCAAAATCAACATCGTCCACGAGTCTCGTTCTTGTCTCCAATTGGCTCACCCGGAGTCTATTCTCTTTTCTATCGAGCATGCTTTCATCTGTGTTGAAGAACTTCTCGGGCTGGAACAGCTGAAGATCATCCTCGTTGTCAACAAACACGGTATGTTTCCCGCCAGCTTTGAATCCTAGCTTCTCCTTCAATTTGTCAATTTTCAGCGTCTCGTTCATTCTCATCGTCCTCACATAGTTGACATCTTGGGACTTGTAGAGTTTGACCTGCTCTGTAGAGAGAGCCTCGTTACCTCTGTCAGTAATGAGAATCCCATTTTCGTCTGTTCTTTTCCTTGTCATAGCATGGTAGTACTCGTCTGGGTTGTATTGAGCAGCTTTCTGTCTGAGAGCTTTAAGAGCAGCCTGCTTCTTGTGGTAGTCGGCTGCTCTTAAGCGGTAGTCTTTCTTCTTTTCTAGGAGACCATACTTAGATCTGTCCAGCGTCTGTGAACGCTCTTTGTGTTGTTTCTTTTGAACGTTATGTACTAATTTGGCCATTACTGTCTAAGAAGCAGTTCACTCTTTTCCTCCTCATCGCATCCGATCAACTGGCTATGCAGGCCACTCGATAAGACCAACTTCGTGATGCAATGCCAGGAACCTTTGTGTGATGAAATACGTGATTTTAACGAAACTTGTTTTTTTTTTTTATTTCAGATTGTCTTAGGCTGCATCCATGTTGCAAATTTTGAAAAATTTTATGTTTTAGACTTTGGTAGATTCTACGATGACGACGTCTCACAATCGCTTACTGAGGCGATCAAAGGTTTCAAGAATTATGTCAGAGCACTTAAGACGATGCTAATTCAGGCCTCTGTCATTCTTATGACTTTTTCTCCCTGGAAACGCCATTTATAGGACTATTTATATTTTTGTCACGTGCACTGTATGCAACTTCGAGGTTAGCCATTTTTCAAGCTAACAGATCGTCACCAACTACACATGTATAGGCTCCCGACGCTCGCGAGGAATGCCTCACGAGTCTTTATTACCAAACCTTACCCAATAGCTCAGAGGCTAATTAGGCTCTATTCGTCGAAAACACCGTCAGATCAACAAAATGGGGAGGCCAAAGAAGATATCGATGTTCCTTGGTATCTCAGAGATGACATTTCTTCTCCATTGCTCGAAAAGGAGGAAGCGAAGCTTCCGCCAATACCTGAATATGCACCTGCTGAAGTATCCAGATTCTGTGATCTCATGGTCAACAAGTACGGTATGGCTGACATTCTTCTCTTCGACATGACAGAACTTGACGAAAGTCACGATTACAGAGCCAACAACAAGAACACAGACTATATCATTATCTGCTCGGGAAAATCTGAAAATCACAATCTAAAGGCAGCTAGAGAGTTCCGCTTCTACCTCAAGCATGAGTATGACTACGTGCCTCATATGGAGGGAATGAACAATGGGGCACTTACTCCTGTGATGCGCCGAAGACTTCTTCGAAGAGCCTCCAGAGGCCCTCCAGCAACCTCCAATGATTATGGAATGTCGGCCAACTCTTGGATTTTATGCCAACATGAGAATATCGATGTGCACATCATGACTAAAGAGAGAAGGGACGAGTTGAACCTTGAGGCCATGTGGTGTAAGCCTGAAGATGCCGATAAGTTCCAATCTGCTGAGTCTACGCCGGACATGTCCGATCACATTTTCAGTGGCATAAGGCGTTTTCACACGTCTGCTAGAAGTTTGTCCAGTGCAAATTTTTTGGAATCACAATTGGAGAAGCTTCACAGCATAACCCTCGATGCATCGGATGCTGAGATCACCAAACATATCGAAGAGTTCGAGGCTGGTTTCGTTAACCCCACTGCTTCTGATCACACTGCAAGGTTCGATTTCTACAGAAGTCTCCATATCACTAGACCCAAGCTCGTCACGTTTGAGCAGGCTGAAAAGGCTCTTCTAGACAAGTACGGCGCACTCAACTTGGCACTTGACCCAACGGTCGACTTGAATACTGAGAAACCCAAAGATGTGACTCGGTATGTCAAGCTTCTCGTTGATTCAGCAGAGTGGAACCGTGAACCTTTTGAGAAAACTCATGCTGACCAGAAGTTCCAAAAGCTTTCTTCCTTCATTCGCGTGCTCTATTGCTTCTCGGGCGACACGTTCTCCATGACCTCTGATCCAGAGTTCATACCCCTCGTTTGGCGTCTTTCTTGTCATGAAGTGCTGGTCCCTGTTCTGTCCAAAATGGTGGATGATGTGATCAATGGAGGCCAATTGAAGGCTAATGAGCCAGGCAACTCGCTTGAGATGGCCACCTTTGATGCCAATGCTGTACTTGAACTTGTGATGTTTGAGAATAAAGAGACTGGTGAGGAGTTATCTCCGGCTCTCCAAGAGCTCATCTTGTTCACCTACGCAAACGCAGGCAAATGGGACCGTTTTTGGAAGCTCTGGGACGAACTTTGTTTTCTCAGGCTGGCCAAAGAGAAGCCCATTCTTGAATCCTGGCTAAGGCTCACAGTTTTCTTGAGTATCATCAATAACAGAGCCCAAATTTTGCATTACTTCAACCACCACTGGGATATCGGTGGAGGTGTTGGGGGTACAGTGTTGGCAGCACTACGAGAGAACGGAGGAGCATTCGACTCCGATGCCAAAACACATGCATTTAAGTCAGCAGTCCGGTCCATGATCAGCTCTCTTGGTACTGATAAATTCGAAGGCGCTCAGAAACTCGTTGCTCAGCTCTGAGCCCTATGTATATAGATTTTGCACCCAATTCGCGAATCCATGCTCTGAGACATCTCCACAATTCACAATTCGCGTCGCGTTTAGAGACCTCTTCCTTATCATGAGCCTAGAAAAAGAACTTCTAAAACACAAACTTCAGATCAAGGAATGGGAAAAGTCGTTCGCCACAAACAATGGCAGGGTGCCATCAAAAGCTGATGTAAAAGCAAACCAGGAAATTTTCAGAGCATACAAAACCTACAACCAGTTGAAATCGAAACAGAAGAAGAGGCAACAACGCGAGGAAGAATCGCTCAAAGAAAAACCTCAAAAGCCTGAGGAGAAGTCCCAAAAACCTGAAGAGAAGTCTCTCGAAGCTCTAGATTTTGTTCCCTCTATAGGGGGCGATGAAGAGTCAGATCATGAAGGAAACGCAATTTCCAATGCTGAGCTAGGGCCCACGCCACAAGCGAATGGCAAAGTTCTATCCTTGTTCGATTTTTTGAGCCCGCCTGAATCGTCACCGTTGAGAAAACAAAACGAGCGTGCCAAACCAATAAACTCATCGCCATTGAGAGATACAGCTTTATTCAAAACTCCTACAAAGTCGGTTAAGAGAATTGAACTCTCGGACTTGACTCCTAGTGCAAATTCTCTGGCTAGAAAGTCTCTCACATCTGCTCTTAAACTGGTTACAACGCCGCTGAAGCAGAGATCTACGGTCGACGAGATCGAGACTCCTTTCTATTTAGGAAAGGTCAATAGCAGATTCCAGTTCAGTCTTGAGGAAGGGGACCTGCCGCTGAAAAATTCACCTTTTCTACCGATGAGGCAATCAATTGATAACCCTAAGACTCCTACAAAGCGGGTTGAAGAACCTCGTTTCCTGACCTCCCCTTCTCCATTTAAGACTGAACGCATGTCGTCGTTCGGCAACAATACAAAGCTCACAGATGTTTTCAATGAAGCAATTAACCTACAAATTGACGAACAGCTCAAACTCGAAGTCGAGTCGGAGCTTATGTTGGAAATGGAGCAGGACACAGATGTGGAAGAAGAGCCTCAGGCTGAACCAATGGGTCGCAAGACACGCAAGAGAATTACCCAAAAGAGAACGACCAGGAGATGGAAGATCAAGCCTAGAGGAGAAGATAGTATCGCTGACACATTCGAAGGTAAAAACGTTCATGAAGAAATCAAAAGAATCGAGGAGAAAGAGAAGAAGGAGCTTCTCGAGTACATGGAAGGCCCCGCAGAAAAGGCAGAGCTCTCAGATGAAGATGATGATGATGAAGTTTTTGTCAGACCTAAACCTTCTGAGCCAGCGAAGAAGAGGAAGAAGCTCACTCCCATTAGCAATAATTTCAAGCGCCTCAAAATTAATGATCCTCGTACAAAGAGGTTTAAACAGAGGATGAAGCGGCGCTAAGTATACCCTCAAATTTGCATGTATTATATAGATCACGACGGGATCGCAACAAGTAATTCGTCACTATTACTTTCACCAAATTGTACTTTCGAATGCTTAGAAACATTTTGTGTTTGTGGAGCAGGCTCTGTCTTGGACAGCCCGCTGCCAATGTAAATTGGCTTCTTCCACTTCTTCTCGTCATTCTCGTAGTCCCAAGTGTTCTTTGCTAAGGCAAGTTCCTCGTCCAACTTTTCCTGTTGAATCTCTTCCTGCAAATCCTCGATCTGTTGGTCGTCCTCGGCGGTAGAGACCTCAACATGCTTTTCCACCATTTTGACCTTTCCATCCTTTATCACCATCTCCACCACTTTCTTGGTACGGCCTGTTCTCTGCTTCTTCTGCTCATCGTATTTGCGCTGTTGCTTTTGTTGTTTCTTAAGCTGAAGGGCTCTCTCGACCGGCGAGAGCCACATACTGCCACTGGATTGCAGCGGCATGTCAAAGTCGGCCGCATTGTCAATTATTCTTGTTCTTTCTGCGCCTGTTGCCTGGAAGTTAAGCAAGGTGTCAAGTCTCTCCTGGGCTTTGAGGAGATCGGGATTGATATCCTTCGTCTTCTCGTAACGCTCAAGTTCTTTAACCTGTTCTTCGAGCTCTTTCTGCCTTTGCAGATCCTGCTCCTTTAGTTCGTTAAGTCTTTTCCTCTCTTCCTCAGCCTTCTTAAACGCAGCCTCCTGGGCCTTCCAAAGATTCTCACCCGTACTGACAGAAACCTTGATACCCTTCTTTGGCTTCATGTGTGAAGGCTGACTTTGCACTGCCTTATCTGTGGGTTTTTCCTTCTTGACATCAAGAAGCTCTTTCTCAGAACGCAAGATTTTGACAATCTCGTTCTTCTCTTTGGTGGAAAGAAGCTCGCGGCCACAGAATGAGCACGGTTGCAAGCCTTCTTTCGAACAGATGATCTTACCACAGTTGAGGCAATTAGGGGCTACCTCAAAAAGCGGATGTCTTGTCGCCATACAATTGCATACACGGCGAAGGCTGGAGACGTTTTGGTCAAGCTCAGCCGAAGCCTTCTCTACCTCGAGGTCATTGAGTGCTGCCTCGATATCCCTGAGATTGTCTAGGTTCTTTTTCTTCGTCTTCTTTGCTGCAGTGGGATTGAGCTTGTTGGATGGCTTGGTCTCGGCAAGCTCAGAAGTCGTCACCGACGTTCTATTGTTTTTGAGCCTAGCGCCTGAAGCTGGCTTTGTCTCAGATGTATTCCATGCGTTTTTCCCGTTGCTGTTATTAGCAGCAGCCTTGGTCCGGGCCTTTTCTTCCCTCATCTCTGCTAGTCTAGCTTCGTCTTCACGTTTCGTGTCCTCCTCTTTCCTGAGTTTCTTGAAGTTGTGGATCAAGCTAAATGTGTCATCGCTGGTTCCTAGTAGGTCAAGGAAGTGGCTCTCTAGCTCGAGGTCCGACGGTAGAGACAATGCGTAAGTCACCATCTCCTTGCACAGATCCTTATCTATCGGTAGGATATCGGCGATGGCATTGACGGCGTATTGGTATAGTTTGTCGTACGCCATGATGAATAGTATAGGTTGCGAAAATGAGTCGCTCAGTACGCACCAATGTAGGCAGCACCGATTATCAAGAGAAGCCGAAGCCAATGAGACTGGGTGTGGGAACCCCTTTTTTAGGGCCCTTAACTTTTAAAGGTTTTGTTAAAGGGGGTGATCAAGTTTATACCACCCAGACCCAGAGATCTTTGTGGGGAAGTCTTCGTCGATTGATGGCCACCCAATTTTCATGGGATACCGTAGAACATTAGTCGAGATGAAAAAGAAGAAGTTTTTTAAATTTTCAATTGAGCAATTCGATTATCTCTATCACAATTGCGAGGATTCTCTGGGTCTTTTTTTGTATCTCGTGCTTCACTGGACACATAAAGCAGCCTTTGTCTTTCAGTCCGCACAATCGACATATCTTTTTCCTGGCCAGCGCTAAGCTTCTTTGCCAAAAAGCATTTATTTTTATTTTTCAAAGGCTTGACAAGCCTTAGAGCTCTTTTCTTTGATAACCATTTTATTAAAAAAGAAATGAATGGTTTACACAAACATCTGGCTCCGGCTAGCTGGGTAATTAGTGCCTGCCTAGGAAGGCTTAGTGCTGGGCGGGATTGTCGCAGATATGCACTATATTTCGTATTCGTTCACCAAGACCCACTTCAGCCTTTTAACCGCAAAAGTTGAAATGCACATAGAAGGCCATCTTCAGAAATCTCAAATAATAATTGCAGTTAGCGGCCCCTCACCGCAAACCCTTACTTTCCACGCAAAAGCCCTGATCCTGAGGATCTGAAAAATACAGCGGCGCCCACGAGAAGACCATATCTTCACAGGCCACTTTTGCTAGCAATTTCATCAGTCACGCAATGCTGCATATTTAAAGTCATCCAGAAATTGGCTTTTTAAAAAAAAAAAAGATTTCATCCTCCTTTGAGGATATGGACTCGTTTGATCCCTGGGCTGATGCCTTGAGAACCCTGCGCCCGCGATCTGCCACTGAAACACCCGAGGCAGGTCCAGATTCTGAAACATGGAAACAAATGCTACACAAAGAAAAAAAAAGGCAACCTACTTTTCTTCTTTGAAATGCCCGTTCATGCTATTGCATACCCTCAGAATTTTCAAGACCCATGCTTTTCCCCTACTGAAAACACCCCCATGGCGATCGGACCCGCGCAGAATTGGCTGCAAAAAAAATGGCCAAAAAGAAACTGGGACCCTCTCCCTCATATAAAGCAAGAACTGGCCGTAATTCAGTCGCCGCTTTTCCACCCAATTTCCCCAGATTACTTCAATCAGCAGCAAAACCGCAAAATGACCTCGGTGGATCCCCCAATTAGATACCTGATGCTTCTGAGCAACTTCCTCGTCATCCATCGACTTGGACTAGGCTCCTTCGGTCAAGCATTATTAGCAAAACACAAGAAGGGCTCTTCTTCAATGCTTGACCCTGATGACTCTAAAATAGGCACGATGATGGAGCCAGTGTGCCACTCGACAGCAATGCCGCATCTAAAACCCCTAACGAACGGCTTGGTTGCCATCAAGATGATGAAGACTCGTTTGAAGAAGCACTCAGACTGCCTCAATATCACAGAAGTCCGCTTCATATATAGCATCCCGAGCCACTTCAACTTGTTGCAGATCCACCACGTCTTTATAGACAGCTTGAGCGGGAAACTTTGCATTGTCATGGAAGCCATGAACCAGAACTTGTACCAGCTTGTACAGAAGCACTCATGCAAGGCCATCAGCCCTAATGTTGTCAAGTCCATGCTTGCCCAGGTGCTCAATGGCATCCGCCATATCCATGGCCAGGGGTTCTTCCACCGCGATGTGAAGCCGGAGAACATCTTGGTGACTCCGACAGTGCAATACTATGGCAGTGCAGAAAACGTCCCGCCCGAGAGAAAAGAAGACTTCTATGTGGTCAAATTGTGTGACTACGGTCTCGCCCGCCACTTCTCCAACACCAAGGAACTCACGCCCTACGTGTCTACACGCTGGTATAGAGCACCAGAGATCTTGTTGAGGCTGCGGTGTTACACTCAGCCCATTGACATCTGGGCTTTTGCCTGTGTGGCTGCCGAGCTAGTAAACTCTCGGCCGTTACTTCCCGGTGCAAACGAGGCAGAGCAAATGTGGCATGTTCTCAAGTGCCTCGGTCATCCCACGGATCCTGGCACAGGCAAAGAAGCTTTCGGTGGCTATTGGGAAGAAGGTGAGCGGCTTGCAGAGAACCTTGGGCTCTACATGCCATGCACGAGTGGGCTGAGTATTGACAAGATCTTGCGGCGTCCAGGGTACGAGCAGCTAGGCGATGCTCTTCGGCCATGTTTTTTGTGGAATCCTGATGCGAGACCCTCGGTGTTTGATCTCGCTCAGCACGAGTATTTCCAGGGCACTATCTTGGAGGAGGACCCATTCTACTTCGTCACCTCCACAACTGCTACATGCGCCAGTCCCGAAACATGTTCGGACACCTTAGTGAGCAAATCTTCGGAGCTTCTCCACAATCTTATCCAGCAAAAGAACACGGGCTACGATGTTGTGAATTTGAGGCCACCATACTTCCTGGAACTGGAGTTGTACAACGACCACTTGAACAGCATATTTGGCCTGCGTAATGTTCCGCAGAACTCGGCCTTGCTTGGTGACAGCTGGATCTTCGATGGTGAAGGAAGAGATGGAGAACAAGAAGTGGATGCTGCGCCTTTAGCACCGTATGAAGAGGTCAGTTTCGAGACAGATAACTCCAACAACCACAGGATCTCCTGTTAGAGAGCCGCGGGCGGCTGCAAATTTCCATGCCTTACTCGATGTCCAGGAGACACGGTAAGGTTCGTAATTTTAAATACCACAGTTAATGTCGAGTTTTTAATGACGTGCAAACCTTTTCTTAATGCTTGCAGAGTTGGGCCGGCCCAACAGGACCAATTCGGATTATCATCTGACTACCCCACATCGTGCCGAGATCAGAAGAGTACCGGAGCCATGCAGTCTGACCTTGTCTCTATATAATTTGGGGCCATTTCAATCATACCAACTACTCCGAGAATGTGCATTTTACTTTCCACAACTTCCCATCCCGACTTTCCCTTACTTTTACTTTCTAACCGAGATGAATACCTAGCTAGGCCTACCCAGTTAGCAACGGCACGCAAGACCTCCAAAGAAACACAGATCCTATCACCTCTTGACATGGCCAGACCAGAGCATGGCACATGGATAGGTGTGAGTTCTGAAGGTAGACTTGCGGTGTTGGTCAACTACAGAGAAGAAACACAAATTGCTGGCAAAGTGTCCCGTGGCATTCTTCCGCTTGAGTACCTTGTATCAGATCTCCTGGATGATTCTTGGTACGATGGGCTCGAGGAAAGAATGAATCGTAAAAGCGGCGTGACGGGCCAGCCCACAAAACTCAGCGAAATTGGCGGTTTCACCTTGTTGTACGGGACTCTTGAGCTTGACAGCAATTCCAGACTTAAACCGCTCAATCTCATGAGTAATCGTGGTGACAGGGGCAAGGTACATACCCAGGGCGAGCAGACCGTGGGTCTACATGGAGACTTTCACCGCCAGGAGACATTTGGGCTCTCCAATTCTCTATATTACCTGCCCTGGCTGAAAGTGGAATTGGGCCGCAAGAAGCTTAGCGGCCTTGCTCAGCGGGCTGCCGCCGAAGGATACAGCAAGGAGGAGCTAATTGAGGCATGCTTTGAAATTCTTAGCTCCGACACTTATGATGCCGAAATCCGTAAAAAGGGCACGTTCGACCAGAAAATGATGGAGCTCCAGAATTCCATTTTCATCCCTCCTCTCGCTACACCATACGAACTGAAACTGTCAGAATCCGGTTATGCAGTTGGCAAGTACTACGGTACCAGAACTCAAACAGTAATTGCTCTCTCCAAAGAGGGAATTTTGCACTATTATGAGCGAGACTTGTACACTGGCGATACCAGTAAGATGCATATCCGTGAGCAACATCTTCAATTCGACATAGGCAACAAATAGCAATTATCCAAGCTATGACCAATCGGCCGATCTCTTTTATCGATACAAGCCAGCCTCAATTTCAAGGACAATAGTATTGGGCAAATGATCTCTCACTATCTGGTCTTTACTCTGCCTCCGCGCGCTGATGAGGAGTCTTGTTATCTCCGAAGGAACCACTCTCAGCTTGCCTTCTTTAACACCTGGTCTCTCAAAACTTCAAATAATGTCATTGATCACCAGCCCCACTGAGCCATTAACCACCCTTTACCAAAGGGCGCCCTTACATCCCTCCAGCAATCCACCCCTATTGACTTTCATCCCCGGCAACCCAGGACTCATAGACTACTACACCACCTACCTTGATTTGATCGCTAAGCAGCATCGCCACTATGAAATCTTGGCCATCAGCCATGCTGGGTACCAGACGTCAGACGACTACCAGAAGGAGGGTGAAGTTTATGGGTTGGAGTACCAGATTCTTCATAAATGCCGTGTGATCCGGGATCATATCCTCTCCACTCGTGGACACCAAAAAGTTGAGTTGTCCTTTTTGTGTCATTCCATGGGCTCATACATCATGCAGCGTGTTGCCAAACGCCTCGTTTATGATTCTGAGTATAACCAGTACGTCGATATCAAGTTTGTGGGCCTCGTGTGTCCGACTATCGTGGATATTGCTAAATCTCTCCTGGGTCAGTATTTTACCTCTTTGTTCAATTGGCTTCCCTTGGTGCACGTTTCGGTTTACTTGATCGTGGTCTTGCAATGGCTTTTACCCGACTGGGCGGCAGAATCGCTCATACGTAAGCGTATCGTTGCTAAGCCCGCCCAGAGCGATAAGGATCTGATGGAATCGTGGAATAACGCCGTCAAAGCCACGATGAAGATTTACAAGTCGAAGCGAATTGTCCGTCAGACAATAGTCATGGCCAAAGAAGAGCTCAACCAGATTCATCGTGACGATGAATTCAATGACTGGTTCTTCAACGAATTGCCTGCTTCTGGAACCAAGATCTGGTCATTTTTCGCCCCGTTCGATTACTGGGTCCACGACAATTCAAGGGACTATGTCTTGACCAGATATCATGATCCTCAGAACGAAAATGTCAGCTTTGTGATTGGCGACGCTGACACAGAAGAGAAAAAGGCAATTAACCATAGTTTCTGCATAGACCAGAGCGTTGAATTTGCCGAAATCACGTGTGATGCCTTGTCTAAAAGCTAGATGCGAGTCATATAAGCCCGAATGATGACCATTTATGTACTTTTTTTGTAAGTGAGCGACTCATAGTCATCGGTATCCCATCTGTTGGGTGCGATGCCATGATTCAGAGTCACTGCGAGTACCTGCACCTCTCTGTCATCACTACTAGATTAAATGCGAGTTCAAAGTACTTTGGCTCCTCAGGGCGTTATTTTGTGTATGCGGCTCGGCTTTTTTGGCATTTTTTAGGAGAAGAACATTCTGGGCAAACCCAGCAGTACTCATTCTTCTTAGATATAAAGGGAGTGTTTCGCTGTTGCTTTCTTACCAACAATGAACTCATCAGTTGACGAACCAAGAACAAGCGATAATCTGAGCTCCCTGGAAACCAGAGAGAAGGTCGACCTTGTTGCTCAGAATGAATCTGATTTGGGTATTCCTGAGTGGACTGAGGAGGAGCAGCTTAGGCTTGACAAGATCTACAGAAAGTTGGATTTCAGAATTATCCCTGCCCTTTGGTGCATGTACTTCCTCACGTCGTTCGGCTCTAATGTCTATGGTACAACCTTGACGATGAACAGATCAGAGGGTCACTCATTGGGTCAGAGATTGGGGCTTACTAGCCATGACACCTCCACTGCTTCAGCCTTATACTACGTGGGTTATATCATTTTCGATGTGCCAATGAATTTAATCATGACCAAGGTTTCCCCTCAATCCTGGTTAGCCAGAATTGTCATCACAGTCGGTGTGGTGTATACCTGCTATCACGCTTTGGTAAACCCAGGTGGTCTTAAGGCAGTTCGTTTTATCTCTGGTATGGTTGGTGCCGGAACATGGCCGGGTATGAGTTACTACATCTCCTTGTGGTATCCTAGCAACAGACTGACTCGTCGTATTGGATACTACTACACTGCAGCACAGCTTTCAGCTGCAGCTGGTGGTCTTGTGAGTGCGGGCTTTCAAAAGATGGACGGTACTAGGGGCTACACAGGTTGGCAGTGGATGTACTTAGTGTACGGAGTCATTACCATTGCTGTCGGAATTTCTTTACTCTGGTGGCTTCCCGACAGACCCACCCACGAGAGGAAAGAAGACCAAAGCAAGTTCAGAAGAATTCTCGGCACCATCTTTTACTCTCGCCCTCCACTCCATGGCGAGGACAAAGCCATGCACCTCAAGGATATGGAGCATCGCTACAAAATGGTGAAGTGGACATGGAAAGATGTTGTTCAGGTCTTGACCGATCTCCGTGTTTGGTTCATCGTCTTGATGTACTTTGGTGCCGTGGGTACTGGTTTTGGTTTGTCTGTTTTTGGTTCCACCATTATCGCAACACTTAACCCCAGCCTTTCGTCGATCGATGTTTCCCTTTTGTACGCCCCAATCTGGCTCTTTGATTTCGCCGGAATCTTGATCATTACACCATTTGCTGACAGATACAAGAAGTACCGTGCTTTCTTCTTCTGTGGTGCATGTGTGATCATTATGGTGGGCTTGTTTGTCACCACCTTTGCTCACGGCTTTTGGAACAGATGGGCCGGTCTTTTGATCTCCGGTTTTGGTTTGGGTCCTACCATTCCAATTTGTATGTCCTGGAGCGCAGAATTGTTTGGTCCCCGTTATGGTGACGTTGGTAACGCTGTTAGTGCCGCCGTTGTCTCAGGTTTGGGTAACTTAGGCTCTGTGACAGCAACGTACGCTTTGTACTCTGGCTGGCCTTCTGACAAGAGTCGTCTTTACAGAGACTCCAACATGACCTTAGTGGGTATGTTGGGAATCAGTGTGGTCGCTGCGCTCTTTTGCCAAGTTTTCAAGAACAAAATCAGGCAAAACTGAGTCTTTTGACTGAATTAAACTAAGGCCTATTTGGGTTCAGTTTGTCGAGAGCATTTCGCAGCCATTGTTGATGGGTAATTTTTTTAAAGTGATGACGAAGTTGGGAGAAAATTTTAATAGATTAACAACAAATAGGTTAAGTGACATAATTCTAAAAAAAAAAAAAAAAAAAAAAGTAAAATTTAGAGATGTTTGAGGCGACTCGGCCTTTCAAAGTTGAGCACGTTCTACAAGGCCTATGTGGTTGAGAATTTCGCGCATCTCATCTCCCTCATCTCCCCAGCGGTTATCAATTGGTCCTCCTTCTTCAGCACAACCACAGTTTTTTGCACAATGTCCGCCACCGACAAAAAGGCCTTGCCATTCAGTGAACAGCACTACTTCTCCTCGTATGACCACTTTGGCATCCACGAGGAGATGCTTAAGGACACCTCCAGAACCTTGTCTTATAGGTCTGCTATGTACAAAAACAAACACTTGTTCAAGGACAAGATTGTGTTGGATGTGGGTTGTGGAACTGGTATTTTGTCGATGTTTGCTGCCAACGCAGGTGCCAAGCATGTCTACTCTGTGGACATGTCCAATATCATCGAGAAGGCCCAGCAGATCATCACCTTGAATGGCTTTGAGAACAAGATTACCTTGTTGCAGGGCAAGTTGGAGGACATCGACTTACCTGTGGACCACGTGGACATCATCGTGTCTGAGTGGATGGGATACTTCCTCTTGTACGAGTCCATGTTGGACACTGTGCTTTATGCCAGAGACAAGTACTTGGTCGAGGGTGGTTTGATTCTTCCAGACAAGTGCTCCATGTACATTGCTGGTATTGAGGACGGCCAATACAAGGATGAAAAGATCCACTACTGGGAAGATGTCTACGGCTTCGACTACTCTCCTTTCATCGATGTGGCTATGGTTGAACCTTTGGTCGACACCGTCGACAACAAATCGTTGATCACAACCCCACACAAGTTCTTTGAATTTGACATCAACACCGTCTCCAAAGAGCAGTTGTCTTTCCACAAATCCTTCTCCCTCGACGCTATCGATAGCGACTTGTGCCATGCCTACATTGTGTGGTTTGACTGTGAGTTCCCTGGTGACGAGAAAGTGACCTTGTACACTGGCCCCATGAAGGCATACACCCATTGGAAGCAGACCGTTTTCTACATGGACCAGGTTCTCGACTTGCGCAAGGGAGACAAAATCAAGGGTCTGATTGCTTCCAGACCCAATGCTTCTAACCCTCGTGAGGTAGACATCGAGATTCTGTGGAAGGTAGACACCGTCTCCAACGATAAGTCCCGCGAACAACAGGGCAAATTCAACTACTTCATGCGCTAATCGGCATCTTAAAAGTTTGCATCATTTTAGAATCATCGAGCTTTTGCTTCCTTCGTGTATTAATAGTTCTAGTGCTTTTCGCAGCCACTCGGTAATCCGCATCTAATGACGCTCAACCCTCTTCGCGCATATTACATATAGACCTCGTTCCCAGCGCCACTGTATGTTCTCTAGGAGAATTGCTCTAAGTTTCAGAAATACTAGGCAGTTTACTACTTCGATCCTCAACAGAATGTCCAAAACAGACAAAGAGTGGCAGGCCATCCTTTCGCCCGAACAGTTCAGAGTGTTAAGACAACTGGGTACTGAAGCACCTTTCACAGGTAAGTACAACGATACGCCACCTAGCGAGAAGGGTGTTTACGAGTGTGTGGCTTGTGGCTCGCCTCTTTATAAAGCGAATACCAAGTTTCATTCGAGCTGTGGATGGCCGGCATTCTTTGACTCCATCCCAGGTGCCTTGAAGACATTCGAAGACAGATCCTTCGGAACTGTCCGAACAGAAATGAGATGTGCCAATTGCGACAGCCATTTGGGTCATATTTTTAAAGGTGAAGGCTACAATACGCCAACAGACGAGAGACACTGCGTCAACAGCATTTGCTTGAAGTTCAATGCCGAGTAGATGATAACAGAAAAGAAACAGATAAGATTTGGGAGGATAGAGGAGTTTGAATGAGGGGAGGTTAGTTTGTGTTTTGTTAATGCATAATTTGCAGACGTAAATTCAACTGATGTATGTTTAGGCGATGTAAGGGAACATGGCAGTTCTCTTCAACTTCTTGTAGTCATCGCCAAAAGTCTTCAAGTATCTCTTGTGCTTCTGGACTGCCCAAATGTACATTTGGCCGGATCCAACAATCATGAAGACCCATGCCGACCAATTTCCGACCAAAATAGAGTACACGATCCAGCCAAGCGACTCGAAGAAGTAGTTGGGGCAAGATACCAAGTCGAAGCCGAAACCGTAAGGAATAACGTAGGCCTTGCTGTCCTTGTTTCTGAGGTTAGACAAGGCAACGTGGGTCTTCAAGTTAGACAACTCGGCCGCAGCCCAAATAGCGAACAAAGCATAGTTTACAGTCGATGGTAAAGCATTGACATGAAAGACGATTTTTTCAAGGGAGCTTGCCGAAGACAACGTGGCTGCGTCCTTGCTGTAAATGAAATACGACAAGTTGACACCGGACAAAAACCAGTAGTGACTGGAGTTCTTGAACAAGTTGAAAATAGGCATGGTAGCATTGGAGAACTTGTGAACGAAAAGCGTTTCGTACTCCCTTTTGACAAAGTGCAAGATGACCATCACGAAAGCAAGATTTTGGGTCTGAGACTGAGGAATTCCCTGGTAGATGGCGAAGTACGAGTAGAAGAGGACGTGAAGCAAAATTGGACCGAAGTACTCCAATAAAAACACCGTGCTCCAGGCGATCTGAGGTCCCAAGTCCTTAGCGTAAATGTCCACAACCTTCGTTAACTCCGCCCCGGTGAAGTAGTCCATCAACGACTTCGAGGTGTCCAAAGGAACCTGTTTCCCATTGGCGTCCTTATAAGTAAGTCTGATCCTGTTGGGGTTCAAGTTACTCTTAGCAGCGATTTTGGTCGCAATTGGTGCAATCAATAAAGAGTCGAGAGAGCTTGAGTAGCCCTTAATAGACTTAGATCTGGGTACAACAGCAATTGAGGCCATGGCTAGTGAAAAGGTTGAGTATGGATGTTGGGGACCGCACAAGGTTTTAGACTATTGGTCGTGCGAAAGCAGCACAGGGTCTTATCTCCTTAGGCTACCCAGAGAAAAACTACGAAGAAATTTCGGTGGATTTGAAGATTTAACCGTAGTTCGGTTCATCCGGTACTGGCAAAGTAAGTTTTAATATTTTATCGGTGTTCCTCGAGAGTTATTCAAGACCTTCAAATGTCTGAGCGGGAAAGTATACCAGATCCGGAAAACAACTCCATCGCCTCGAAGCGAACAACGGGATTTCATCGGAATTTCGATTTAAGCAACGCGTGGAAAGCTTTGAGCACAGATTCTTCGTTCTTTTGGGAATCATGAGAGCCTCAGTTACAGTTGGTCTTTGGTAATGCTTTTCATGCAATCGAAACGTTTGTCTTTTTCTGTCATTTAATTCAACGAAGTCAATTCGAGTAGAACCTATTCATTCAATTCGTTGTAGAGTTTGGCTCGTTTTTAGTGTTTCGTGGGTCCAAACCAGCCGAACCTGAGAAACATGGTGACTGCGTTTGACCTTGCAACAGATCGCAAATCGTCCATAAGTTTTTGCAAAGCATCTCCCAGAGACCCTATTCGGCGACTTCAACTTATCTACGCAGTTTGATTTGATCTGATAAATGGGCCACTACAAGAAGCTAGACCCTCATGACGTCTCGAGGTCATATTCATGGTTCTTCTCTTTCTTCTAAAATAACTTTAGTAGATCTTCTCTTGCACTTGCTGCCTAAAGGAAGGTCAATGCAAAATTGAAGATTTTCGAATCACTCAATTAGAACCCGATAAGTTACAATTCTCAAATTTATTGCCCTGACTCTACGTTCACACAAAAACATAAAACCACCAGAAAAATATACATCTTGCATTTTTCACAGAAAAGAACAGTAGACACTACATATTAAATATTTCCTACCTTCACACCAAAATCCGGCGATCCCAACCCATTCACCAATCTCCAAGTCTATTTTGCAACCATGCGCAATGAACGTCTAGAAAATTCTATGAGGGCAACTGCTCATGACGAATATCGCTGGGGGCAAGGTCACGTGCATGCCCCTCCACCATTTCGCACTCGATTCACTGACGTTCCCAACTTCAGTTCACAGTTTTTTCTTTACTGATAATCCTATTTAAAAATGTCTGACTGGGATGATGTTACGGTTATTGGCCAGAAGGCCCGTGTTGGCGGTGGCGGTCCAAGGGAAAGAGTTGCTCGTACCCAGGCTGAAGTAAATGCCGCCAGAAGAAGCGGTGCTGCCATCAACACCGAAAAGAAGTACGGCTCCACCAATGTTAAGTCCAATCCCGAGGGTCAGAGATTGACCAAGTTGGACAATGCCGATGACGTTGTCACCGTGAAGAAGGTTGACGCCAGTGTCGGTAAGACGATCTCGCAAGTTAGACAGGAGAAGAAGCTAACTCAGAAAGACTTGGCCACCAAGGTGAATGAAAAGCCCCAGGTGATCAATGACTACGAGGCCGGCAGAGCTATTCCTAACCAGCAGGTGTTGGCGAAAATTGAGAGAGCATTGGGGGTGAAGTTGAGAGGTAAGAACATCGGCGAGCCCTTGTTTGGCAAGAAGAAGTAATCGCCCATGGTATCATAGACTACATACTTTGCACTACACGACTCACGACCTCGTCACCGTTATATCATGTATTGTAGATTTCTCACGTATGCTTGAGGGGGCCCTAACAACAGCCCTGCTGTTGCGGCCGCTGGGATTGATGCCTGCCGAGCTCCACTCTCTTCCCTGGTTGTGGAGCCGCTCTATCGTTTGCCTCCTCAAGAGGCAATGCACGAGCGATCTGATCGAAGATTTCGAGAACTCCGTCGCCTGACTTGGCTGAGCACTCCTTGTGTATCACTGTGGTGGGAGCCTCTCCCGCGGCAGTAGCGTCCTGGTTAAGCTGGTCTAGATACTGGTCAACTTCGGTTTCCTCAACCTCTCTCTGCTCTGCCAAATCCGCCTTGTTTCCGACTAGAGCAAGGACGATCCCTTCAGGGGCTCTCTTCTTCAACTCCTTAATCCAGTCCTGAGCTTTCGTGAAGGAGGCCTTGCTTGTGATGTCATACACACATAACGCAGCGTTGGCATTTCGGTAGTACATAGGAGCCAAGCTTTTATAGCGTTCCTGGCCCGCAGTGTCCCAGATCTCGAACTTGACTGTCGTTCTCAACTCAGGCAATGTGATTGATTGGGTGAGGAAAGCAGCCCCAATGGTGGACTCTCTCATATCGTCGAAGGTATTTTTCACAAAGCGATGCACTATGGACGATTTGCCCACGGCGCTTTCGCCAAGGAGCACAAGTTTAAATTGGACAAACCGGTTGTCGGACATATTGACTGGTTCGGTTCGCAGAGACATAATTTATCTAGGTGTTTACTTGCAAGAATGATATCGCACGGTGTGTGCACGACCGGCCCGAGAGGGTGCCAATTAACCGAGCCCTCCCTTCGTCAGGTTTGAGGTTTGTCAGCGCTGCGCCAATCGTCACCAACTGTGTTTGCAGGCCAAGCATACCTTGTTAATCCTTTCTTTGTACTGTGCCAGGGTCTTGGTACTTCTAATATTAGTAATTTTCCGCCGCATCCTTCATGTAAATCTCGCCTCACAACATAAATAGGCTTTGATACTCGGTCATCACGTCAAAGTGAGCCCACAACAAGCTGGCAGGACTATTTGGTCTGCAATCGACACGGCATGCTTCGGAAGTTGCCCTCTCGTATTTGGCCGTTTGTGCACGGCTAGCGCTGTAGTGCATACAACCACAAATCTTCTGCATGCTTGATGCGGCTTGGTCACTAGTGTAATACGTGGGGCTCGATCCTTGTTTTAGCTGGTGGGAGCGAAGGATAAATAGGGCATTGATCGCCCTGACTTTTTCTTCTTTCTTTTTTCTTTTGATAGTTGTTTTGCAAAATGTCTTTACCCACAAACACCATCGCCTTGGGCATACGTGCTGCCCTACTCGCCTTTACCTTCTGTCTCTTCATCTGCTCGTGTGTGGCATTGGGTAAATTGAGTTTTTGGCACGGTCGTACCGGCGTATCCTTGGTCACAAGTCTTTTCGGCTTCATCTACTATATCCCCACAGTGTTACCACCTGTGGCTCGCCTCTTGTCGCCAGCCACTGCCCTCGCCGGAGATGCTTGGATGTTCATCTGGTGGATTATCGCTGTTGGTGTGTTGGGAGACAGCTTTGGTGGTGACTTGTCATGCGAGTGGTTCTCGGATAGCGCAGAGAGCGGATGTCAAGCTGGAAAGGCCGGCCTTGCTTTTGCCGTGTTGGGCTTTGTCACCTCAATTGCCACCCTTGTCATCATCGGCTACTTTTCCTTCTATAAGAGCTACAAGGACCACGGCAAGGCTGGAATATTACAGAAGGGAAGCCTTTCCAGCGGTGCAATTTTTTTAAACGGCTCTGACGGGCCCTTGGCTCCTACAGCTCCAGCCGATGTCGAGGCTGTTGGAGCTTCCAGTGGTCAGGAGGATGTTGTGGACCACAAGGACGTGGACTCGCAACCAACTGAACATTCGCCCGCTGGCAGCCGTCACTCGCAGGATTTGGCCACCAAGTGAAACAAGCGTTAGCAGGATATCTCTAATATGCCTTGCTTTTTTTATTTGTTTTGAGCCTCGCCGCCACCAACCGCGGGATATTGGGCTTCAACAGTTACGAATTGGTCTCGTAAATCCTGCTGCGCGCGTGTATTTATGCGCATATTAATGTACCTTGTTATTGAGCCTGTGAAATGCCCTGACGGGTGAGATTGTTTTGTTTGTACTCCTTACTTGCCGCTTTCTCTCAATCGGGCGCGAGACGCATAAAAGCGTTCCTACGTTGTCTATCAATCGTGTTCTCTCAGCACCCCTTGGCGTTGGCCAAGGCTCCGTTCATCCGTCGTATTCTCCGAAGCCGTCCCCTCATGCCAATTCTGTCTACATTCATTAACAACACATGGTCGCCAATATTGTTTCTTTCCTATTTACAAGTCAACAGATCGCTTATTGATCGATCTTGGCCAAGATCTCCCTGTCGCTGTACAACAAGTACTCCTCATCGCCGACCTGGACAGGAGAGCCACCAAAGTTAGGCAACAACACCTTGTCGCCGGCAGCAACGGACACTGGAATGATCTTACCGTTGACATCGGTGGCACCTGGACCAGCAGCAATAACAGTGCCCTGGTTCAACTTCTCCTGGTTCTTCTCAGGAATGTAGATACCACTGGAGGTCTGACTGGCAGGCTTCAATCTCTGGACCAAGACTCTGTCGAACAATGGCTTCAAGTTGTTGACGGATTTCAAGAATGACATTTTGTAGATACCGATATGATGTGACTTCTCCACAGTTATATATTTTTTTTCATGGAAAAGCGCAGAATTTCTCTGCACCCGTGCACCCCGACTTATGAACCAGGCCTTGTTTTGCTGCCAAAAACGTTTAGTGCTTATGGGCCGCCAATGATTGCATCTTTCGATAATGAGTGGGATAAATTGATTTCGTGGCGATGGTCCTTAGCTAATTCAATTGGTTCATTTGTTTTGAGAACGGAACACGAATACGGAAAGCTGAATCAGGCACTACTGACATGAGTGGTAACCGTGGAATAGTAATTCCCTGGCACTGCTTGCTAGAAATGACTCTATTGTTCTATTTAGTGGGAACTTGAGTTGTTTTTAGTGGAGGTAACGCTCCAATGGCTCTCCGAGAACGTTTTCGATGACCCTAACCAAGTCTTTTCTCACTTCAAACTCCACATCCTCGTCATCATCTTCCAACAATTCCGCAATGTACGGAATGAACGTAGGCAAAAATGGCAACCACTGCTCGCCCAATCTTTGGAAGATTTCCTTCAAAACTCTGATGGTCCACGTCTTGGTGTTCAGCGAGTTCTCGTGCTCGTTGGAGATGTAATAGATCAAGCCATGGACAAGTTTCTCGTTGTACTCGTCAGATGAAACGTTCGTAACGAACGACGTGACAGCCTTCACGAGGTATTTACCAATAGGCTTCTCAATGTTGCTCAATTGAGACAAGAGAGGTTTGAGGATGGTCTCAAATCTCAGCTGATGCGACCAATAGTCGTCCTGGTCGTATTTGAACGAAGAAACCAAGGCGTTCAAAATAATTCTTCTCAAGTTGGTCTCCTTCAACTCACCAGAAACGAATCTGTTCAAAATGGAAACGGTGGGGTCCATCATGTAGGAGAAGTAGGAGGTGATAATACTCTTCAACCTGTCTTGCAACTTGTTGAAGAATCTGAAGAATGCAGTGAGTCTGCTCACCTCGGTGTTGACAGCTCCGATAGAGCCTTCACCTGTGGTAGCCCACCTGACCAAATTGGCGAAGAGGGGGCGGAAGCTCTTGTCGTTGAGCTTCATGACGTAAACGATCGCACACTGATGGAAAGAGTTCTCAATGCTGTGAATAGTGTTATCGTTAAACTTATCCACGCCGTGTTCATTCCTAAATTCGAATGATTTGATCAACCACTTCATGAAATGGGACGAGTTTCCCGTAGCTGTCTTCTTTTCGATTGTATCGATAGTGGACTTGACACCGTTCAAGTACAAACCAAGTTCCTTGGCGTCGTTGATAGCGTAAAAGTCGTCGGTGAGAGCCAAGTTGAACAAACAACTCAATACTTGGCCCTTGTCAACATGCTCAACAATCAAAGCCAAAACATTGGACCGGACACCACTGTCAATCAAGTCACTAGTCAAAGTGGCTTTGACAATTTGCTTCAAGTTCGTCACGACGAAAGCGGGCATTCTCTTGACAAGAACGGAGAAGAGCACGAGGATAGAACCTTGCAACAACATCCTGCCCTCTTGCTCGTCATCATCAACGTCGTCATCACCTTCTTTGTCGCCCTTAACGATGGTGGACTCCCAGATCTTCAATGCTGGAGGCAAGATCTTAGGGAAGAAGCCAATTGACTTAACACCAAAGACCTTAATTATACTAGCCACGGCATTCAATGATGAGACAATAATTGCGGTGTGTTCGCTCAATAAACCATGTTCCGATGTGATCGTCTTCAAGGTGCCCACAAGGAACTTGGCGTCCTCAGAAGAGGCAAGATCAGGAGAAGAAGCCGCAAGTTTGGAAACGATGGTGGAGAACGTGTCCAAGTAAGATTGCACAAGCTCGACGTTGTCAAACTTCTCAACACCCTCAATCAATGTAGGTAACAAGTCCACAAGAACAGCGTTCTCGATCTCCTCATCAAAGGAGTTCAAGTTCATCTCATTTTCGAATTTGTTACCAGCAAGAATGGCAAAGTTTTTCGCAATCGTGGCCGACAATTGGTCGTTCACGTTCTTCAAAGAGTCGGTGATGGAAGACACATAGTAGCTCATTGGAAGCAAGTTGAGGAGAGACTTGAGCACATCATACAACTCGTGGACGATCTTTGTGTTCCCCTTCTCGGCACTGAGAGTATCCAAAGAGCCCAAAATAAAAGACGAAACCTTGCTGAAGACCTTGAGGATTGAGTTTTTCTCAGCATCAGATGTCTGATCGTCAAACAAAACCAAGGAGACCTTCATTCTCAACGAAACAAGGTTGGAACTGACAGACAATTCTTCATCGGTACCCAACACTTGGTTGATGAAATGCAACATGTTAGTTCTAAGTGCTGCCAATTCGGCGTCAGTAGCATTTGCGATGGAGGTCCCGAAAATAGGCTTGTTAGTCAACTCAGCAATACGGTCCGAGTCTGTGCCGAGGCTGACTTTTGGAATTTGGTTCCACAAGCCAAGGAAATTGTTGATGGTCTGCAAACAGATGTCAGCATCAAAGGTCTTCAACAAAGCAGTGATGAAGTCCAACAGAGAGTTACATTCATGAACTCTGTTTTTCTCCAAGTTGGCGGAATACTGCTGTCCTATCAAAAACAAGATATTCTGCAACGAGTTCTCGTGGCCCAATGTTTGTACCAAGTAAACGAAGAGTTTAACTCTCCGGTGTCTGGGAATGTGCTGGAAGGCGGTGACAAAGCTGGTCAACAAAAACTCGATCTCAGTGGACACTGAAGATGAGGCCGCTGTAATAGCAGGAACAACCTTAGAAATGGTCTTCTGCAAAGCTGAGCTGGAATATTCATCATCCTGTCTGACAGTGTGAGCACCCATAAAAGTGAAGATAGGCATCACCGAATGCAAAATAATCTCTGGCGCCAACGAGGCCAATTCAGCAATAACAAGCAACAACCTGTTCTGAACCTGTGGCGATTGTGATAATCTGATAGAGTTGACAATTAAGTCTGCTCTGATCGAGTTAGAGTCAATCCGACTTCTGCTTCTGCTCTGAGATTCCTTCATTCTCACAATGCAAAGCAACATACACGAGGCAAGAGTTTCCTGAGCATACAAAACAGGAAGCTTGCCATCGTTGCCCAAGTAGTCCAAGTCAGTCAAAATCTTAAACAAAACCTGCAACAAATCAGGGCCAGCCAAAACACTGATGTTCTTTCTCAATTGAGTCTCGAGCACATCGAGAATAATAGAAAGCTTTCTCAAGTGATGGGCGGCCATGTTGCTGATGTCATCTCTTGCCATATTCTTCTGCGTAGAAGAAGACGATCTTCTTCTTCTCTTCGCCACAGACTGCTCAGGAACCTCAGTCACGATGTTCACAGAGCTCAACAACGCAACCATATCTTGATTGGTGAATGTGAGTCCTTGCAAGGTTTCAAGAGGGTCAAAGTACAAGACAAAATCGCTGTCCCTGACAAGCAATTCAATATATTCCTTGCTCAAGCGAACCTTCAAATCGGTAGGCTTAAGCAGAGGGAAAAGCTCCACAACTCTCTCGTTGGCGATGACCTGCAAATCGTCTTCGGCATTTAAGGCTCTTGCGAACCATTCGACCTCCTTGGCTCTCTTCTTCTCGTTGGTGGTTTGTCCACCCACCATGCCTGCTATAGGCTTCTGAATATCTTCAACAGAGTTCAAACCCTCAGCAATAGCATCATGAGCCCATGCTTCACGATTTTCCAAGAAGGACTTAACATCTCCCACGAAAGAAAACCTGTCGTCGAAACCTTTGGTGGCTCTATTCTGGGAGCTTATAAGACGCCACACTCTGTGCTTGAATGCAAGAGGTAAAACTGGGGAGGACCACTGACCGTAGAAGAAGCTCTTAAGTAGAAGTGAGCCAAACTTTTTTCCTGTCTTCGTGCTCTTGAAGAGGGTGTCAAACAAAAGAGACTTCAAACGAGAGGCATCAAAGCGGACATCATCAAGAGAAGATTTATCGTCAAACAAAACCTTCAACATGACATCGGCATCTGCGGGAGATATGAGGGACAGTTTACCGCTCTCGTTACCAATGTAGATTTCAGATTCCATGAACAAGACATTCTTGGTCTTTTTGCCCTTACCCATTGCCACATCACTCTGCTCATAGATTACCCGAAGAATGGCAGCACAGAGATCTCTGAAAGGCTTGCTTGAGTCACCCAAACCAAGAACGATTGTTGGCGTAAGCAAATAAAGACTGGTGTTTTTATCCTTTTCCAAAACGTCCTGAAGAATGTTCTTGACACATCCGAGAGCCAACAAGCGGTATGGCAAAGGGACAGAAGAAGTGAATGCCAATCTCAAAAGGAAGGAAACCGCGAGTGAGTCTTGCTTAAAAAGTTCACGAGAAACAGCTTTAAAGAAAAGAAGTTGCTGTTTGTGTTCAAACTCGCCAAGTTCCCGAAGGACATTTTCCGAAATTTGAATAAACTCAGCATTGGAAGACGACGTGAAGTAGCTCTTCGCCAGGACAGATAATTTGCTTGCGGACTTGGAAGGAACAGATTCAAAACTTGCGACGGCATCTTCATAGTCACCGTCGTAGGAAGAATCGTTGGCAGTATCGCCCATAGTATGCATGAGCACCATCTCCAAGTCGCTGATGGATTTCGAGTGTTTTCTGAGTTCTTCTGTGAGCTTACCCTTGTCTGCGGAGATGAGCTGCTCAAAAACGATGACAGCACCACTTCTTCCTTCCTTCGAGACATTAGCGGTATTGGATAAGTACGTGAGAAGTTTTCCCACGGCAACAGGATAAAACAAATGATTGGATGGAACCTTTAGGTATTGCAAAAGCTTGATGGTCTCACCATTGCCGTTGTTCAAGTTGTCAATGACGAAGAAGAAGATGAACTTCGAAATGTGGTAGTTTTCCTCAATCAAAGTGAGCAACAAAGCCTCTTCTTTGAGGAGCACCTCAGGGGACAAATCCTTAAAAACTTTGGCATCTTTGCTGACATTCTCCTCGTTGAAATAATTCCACACCTGTCCCAAAACCACGAGAGACTGCCTTTTGAGGTGAGCGAATGCAAATGAGTCTTTCAAAATGGACACCGTCAAAGAGTACACCAACTCATCGCTCAAAGGCACAACAGAGCTCAAAACGGAGATGATTGCGTAAGCGGTTAATTTAATGTCATCCTTGAGGGTAGATGAGAACTTAAACTCGTGTTTTTGTGGGGCCAAGAGATCATTAAGAGTCTCCAAAATCGTGACGATGTAATCATTATTAAGCTTGTCAGTGTCACGACTGTATGAGGCCAACACCTGGGCAGTGTTGGACAAGTAAAACACCAACTGTTCTTTGTAGGTGGTTCTATGCTTGAGCTGTTCTCTGAGATAATCGGAGTACAATCTAAAAAATGCAGGGTCATTGTGGAAGCTCTTGAGCACAGAGGATGCGGGTAAGGGCTTGGATTGCTCTTTGTAGCCGGACAACCACGTAAATATAGCTGGCATGGAGCCTTTTGGAACCACGTTCATGATTCTCGTGAACACCTGCTGCGAATGGTACGGCAAGGTCGACAAGAACAAAAGCTCTGTGTTGTGAAGATTAACATGGTATCTTCTGACCAACCACTCCATGGCCTTGAGCGTAGGAGCAAGGGTGTAGTATGGAGCCACTAAGTTCATGAAGGCCTCCAAGTTTCTGTTGACCTGGTCAAGGATATCCTTGGACTTGACATTTCTGTCGAAGTCAATGCTGGTTTCGGAGAACAAGGTAGCCGAAAACTTTTCAAATCTCAGATCGAGCTCGATGAGTTCGTCAAGACCCTCGATTGCAATCTGGTAGATGTAGTCGAAGTCCTGAGCTGCAGCGGTTTTGGCGTCGAAAAGCAAAGATCTCGAGTGGATCTGTTGCCTCGACTTTCTGTCGACAGCCAAAGAGGCATTTTTTTCGCCGATGGTCTTCAACTGCTGAGACAACAACGACATGATGTTTTATGGATAACCAGATGCACTATAATTTTCGGTATCCGATGAGAGATGAGTAGGTGGTATGTGCAGTACCTACCAAATTACACCTTGATTTATGTACTTTTTCGATAGTATTGGAGTTATGGAAGTGTGACCAAAGAAATTGTGATAAATTGTATGTTTTTGGTTTGCCATGGTGTGCTTCTGGTAGGTGTAAGCTGAGCGAGTGCACCAGCTCAGGTAACATTTGGAGTTCGTTTCAAGAGGGGGAGGGTCTGTAGACGCTGAAATCATAAGTTGAAAAAGTTTGTTGACTGCAAATTGTTTGAAACTAATTGATGTCGAATTGGAGGTGTAGGGCCTAGTCAACACCCATCTCATCCTGCCTTAAGAATCCCGCAATACATCTATTTAGCCATACCGAGACCAACGCTTTTAAGATAATTGGATGTTTTCAACTTTTGTATTTCAAGATCCGTGATGAAAGACGTCCCATGTATGTGTACCTCAATTCTGAAATATGGGAGTCTATGCCTCGAAATGGGACACCCCGAACCCAGTGGAATGCAATGCTCCTAGCGTCTGGCCAGTAGACCCCACCCTTGTTTATTTTTGCCTTGTAATGATCTTCAATGCAAAGATGGGGTTTAATCATAAAGAGAAAGAATTCATTGCTTCTGTGAACGAATTTGAGCAGGATGATCGGCTGCAGATATCATGAACTTTACGGCAAGTACTTCGTTGAAAAGATGCATCCGGCAACTGAATTTCTTTTCACCAAATACTTTATTGCCGAGTGATCTCGGGAAAAAGTACTTGTCGTATCTTCCCTTTCTGATGGATCCTTATCGCACCGTTCAACCCTGATGGCCCTGCTACGGAAAATCTTCCCAAAAACAGCTCAATCCTGGTTAGAAAGGCGCTGCTGCTCTGTCGTAGTTTACGATTTGTTGATCTATCCTCATTGGGCTCTACTGCCCGTTTACGTAGAAGGCCTACTACGTGTCATACATGACTCATCCAAGTGCACCTCTGATAAGCTCATCTCATCGCGATTCCGTTGTTACCGCAAAAATTACGCTACTGCCACCAGCCCGTTATGCGAGGAGCCTAAAATCTTCTGAGGACTCATCGCTTAATCGCAATCTTCGTATCTAGACACTATTTCCTCGGAGTCGCAAAGATATCCCAAAAAGATAAGCCACAAAGAGAAACGAAGCATAAAGGATAAAAGAAATGGTGGGCAAAAATCGGGCAAGGCAGTGCGTTAGATTGGCGGGTCGTAGGGAAATTGAGGTGCTTTTTAGGTGCGAGCGCAGGA
This sequence comes from Candidozyma chanthaburiensis, assembly GCA_030579055.1. NCBI lineage: Eukaryota > Fungi > Ascomycota > Pichiomycetes > Serinales > Metschnikowiaceae > Candidozyma > Candidozyma chanthaburiensis. The sequence goes on along the minus strand of JAKUAA010000014.1, from coordinate 86,135 downwards.
ACGAGAATTACTTTTTCACAACGGTGTAAGCTCGCATTGTGTCGGGGCGGAACCAGCTACTCCGAAAGCTGGCAACGGAATTTGCGGGCGTAAATATCGAAAGAAAAAAAACTGATTAAGATACTCTGCGTCATAGAACGAATTCGGCACTTGAAATTCCCGCAAGTCTCATTCTGTCACAAGTCACGCACAGAGGCTATCTGAAAATTTCTGCGTCCGCGAAAGCCAGGTAGGCGCTAGCGAAACAGAGGGCTGAGCGAGCTGATAAAGAGATAAGCGCTACCGCAAACGAAGAGATGGGCAGGCGAAGCGAGCGATGGAATTTGGAAGCCTAAAGGCGGCGAGAGCCAGGGAACGCTTCAGGTTAAAAAAAATCAAAGCATCGTGGAAAAGGACTTTCTCTCCACAGCGGGGTGTTGTGGGGCAGAAATAGGGCCATTGCTGGGCGTACAAGTCCGCAAATTCTTCCGGTCCGGAGCGCGCGAGGAAGGCAATGGCGTGGGTACCCCAGATTCTGCCAGAAAAATTAGGGCAAACTTGCGCGAGCGACTGCGCAAGACTTTTGCCTGGGTCTGCGAAAACGCCGTCCTGGATCGCCGTGCCAGGACACAGCATTAGCAGAGGAGAGATACGGGCCTTGCTTTGGCGGGAGGCGAAGGGGGCCGCTGGCGAAGACGACTTTGGTTTTTAGGAAAATTCTGGCTAACATTTTTCTGCCCCTCACATCACCGTTGTTGGCGGGGCACAAAACTCTTGGTGCTGTCAAGCGAGCGCCCAGAAACGAGACCATCTCTGGTGAGGGTGCCGCTGGAAAAGGCCCAGCAGCGGGACGAAAAAAAGCTATTTGACAAAAAGCAAGACTACAAAGATACCATAAGCGGCGCCTACCCCCTCTAGTTTACATCATCGTCCTTCATGGAATCGCCGTGCATTGCACTCTGCCGGCGCTGCTTTAAGCATCTCAGACTCTACGAGATAAGCACTTTCTGCATCGCCTATATATTAGAGCAGGCCCCCCGCAAATTTTGAAATTTTCTCCTCCACCATTCTGCCATGGGAAAAGACTCTCACACATTCGACCTTAAAGCCATCACCTCAAGGCCGTCGATCTTGAGATCCAACTCGGCCTACCTTGGCCCCTCCATCTCCAACTCCCGTATAGTCAATGTCGACGAAAAGGGTAACATTCTCTCAGAGAACAACTCCATCATCTCCATCGACGAGGAGAATGACTTGAAGAAAGGTTTGAAAAATAGACACGTCCAGTTGATCGCCTTGGGCGGTGCCATTGGTACCGGTCTTTTCGTCGGTTCTGGTCTTGTCTTGCATGATGTGGGGCCTGCTTCTCTTTGGCTCTCTTACATTGTCTTGTCCACCATCGTGTGGTTTGTCATGAACATGTTGGCTGAAATGGCGGCTTTCCTACCCGTTCCTGGTGCCGGTTCCCAGCAGTTCATCAACGATTACACTGACCCCTCCATCGGTTTCGCTCTTGGCTACAACTACTGGTATGGTTTTGCCATCTTGATTGCTTCCGAAGTGGTTGCAGCTGCCATCGTCATTCAATACTGGACTACAGACGTGCACATCGCCGTGTGGATTTCCATCTTGCTTGGCGGTATGTTGATATTGAACTTGTTACCTGTGCAGTTTTACGGTGAGGTCGAGTTTGTTCTTGCCGCCGTTAAATTACTTGCTATCACGGGCTTGATCATTTTGGGTATCGTCTTGTTCTTCGGCGGAGGCCCAAATCACGACAGACTCGGTTTCCGTTACTGGAAACACGGAAACGCTTTCCATGAACACATGACTGGCGGTGGAACCGGCCGTTTCTTGGGTTTCTGGACCGCCGTCATCAAAGCCGGTTATTCTTTCATCATGAGTCCGGAGTTGATTGTCGCTTGTTCTGGTGAGGTCACTAACCCTCGTCGTATCTTGCCAAAGTGCGCCAATCAGTTTATCTACCGTTTGGCTTTCTTCTACATCTTGGGCTCTTTGGTTATTGGTATCATTGCTGACTCCAACAGTCCTCGTTTGGTGAGTGACTCCGGTGACGCATCGGCTTCCCCATTTGTGCTTGGTATTCAGAATGCTGGTATTCCAGTGTTGAACCACATCATCAATGCAGTGGTTTTGATTTCTGCTGCTTCCGCTGGTAACTCTTTCTTTTATGCCGGCTCCAGAACTTTGTACTCACTCGCTTTGAGAGGCTTGGCCCCACCTTGCTTGACTTTTGTTAACAGATGGGGTATTCCAGTGTACTGTGTGTTGATCACCTGGTGTGTTGGATGTTTGTCTTATTTGAACGTTTCGAGCTCGTCTGCACAGGTGTTCACCTGGTTCTCCAACATCACTACCATTTCTGGTTTCATTTCTTGGATATTTGTCGCTTTTGCTTACACTAGATGGAGAAAGGCTATTGTCGTGCAAGGTCTTGAGGACAGAGTCCCTTACAGAACCTTGTTCCAGCCTTACGGTGCTTACTACATCATGTTTATTGTTGGTTTGATTACCCTCACCAACGGTTACGCCGTCTTCTTCGATTTCAAGATCGCTGACTTCCTTGCAGCTTACATCACATTCCCAATTGTGCTCGCCCTCTACGTCGGGCACAGAATCTATTCATACTTCTGGGTTGGCCGCAAGAGGTGGCTCAATCCTTTGGAAACCTTCGACTTCAGCAAGTTGGAGCTCGTTGAAGAAGAACAGAGGAACACGCCCCAGCCGATCCCCAAAAACGCTTGGGAAAAATTCTTGAATGTGATCTTTTGATTCAATTCTACGCTATACGTCCTTTATAAGTACGCCAAACAATGCATATGTCTCAGTTCCAATATTAGTAGCATGTTGATTAGCTCACGATCAACTCATTCAACGAAATTCTCCAAAAACGAATATACAAATGGCAAAAAATGGACGAGTCCGGATTCGAACCGGAGACCTTTCGCATGCTAAGCGAACGCGCTACCAACTACGCCACACGCCCTGAGAGAAGTGGTCCCTAGCAGGATCGAACTGCTGATCTTGGCGTTATTAGCACCACGCCTTAACCAACTGGGCCAAGGGACCATCTTGTGTTTTGAAAGGAATGCGACCAAACTTGCTATACAGGACCAATAGGATCACGAGATCTTAGCCACGTGACCGAGAATCACCAAAACTTGGTGTAGTCGACGCAGGAAAACCCCAATACGAAAAGGTAATAAATTTCAATAAATCAATCAACGATAAGGCAGTAAAAGAATAAAAACCGACAATGAGGTAACTGACGGTTGATACAGCTACGTAATCCGCACTCCGAATTTCTTCAATCCAAAAAAAATAATCTATGACGAGGAGTGTTCTCCTGATTCCAAGTGATGATGCCTGAGTTCAATCAACTTTCTTTTTTACTGATATCTGATATCTCTTTATTAGAGTAAGTAGCTTCTGAAGATATAGAAATAACCTCCAATGAAGACCTCGTTTAAATCAAACTCACGAGACCTTTGGGTCACCTACCAAAACGTATCACCGAGGTTATCGACCCGTAAGACTTATCTGTCTTATGGCCTTCTTCAACTGACGAATCAGAAAGGGCGAATACAATTTACTGGGTGCAAGAACCGTGGCTGTTGCCGTTTCTGAGTGCACCCCACCAGCGGCTCGGTTGAAACTTTTGTGCTCGCTTGATAACCTCAATAAGATACCTTTTTAGCCAGCGGAGTTTGATTGGCTCTCGTACTTTTCGAGCACTTTAGCAGTTAGCTGACACAAGATCAAGAAAAACGAATTAGAAGCAAATACACCATTCCTGATGCAATTGACTTCTCGCTTCCGCCTGAGGGAAGATTCAAGCCTAGAGCTGTCAAAAGGACCGCATTATACGCTTTGCATTCACTCGTCGTGCGGAAAAGCGTTTCCCATATTTGCCGCACAAGATATTTAAACGGCGGCAAAGAATGCTTACATTTACTACAATAAGCGCCGAGGCGCGGACCCTCGACAACCTCTGGGGTAGGTCCATAGTTAAGTGGACACGGTCATTTAGATTAAATCCGAACGAACTAAAAGTAAGGGTATACCTTAGAATTACTCTTTGCCTCTTAATCAATTGTCATGTATCAGCTTAACATAATACCCAATTGAGGATCGACCGAGAGGATAGTCCGAGAAGTTGGGTCCGTATTTATAGACAAGCCGCACTAAAGTGCCACTTACCCTCACGGCTCAGTGAACTATAAAGACTAGCTGATTTGCTTTCTTCCACACACATCAAAATGTCTGATTTTACCAAATACGACGTGTCTTCTTTGGCGTCCTGGAGCGACGCCTTCAACCAGGACTTGAACACCCAATTGGGTGCCTCGGTGTTGAGAACATATAACGCCGAGGAGGCCTTGATCAACCGTGATGTTTTCATCAAGAACTCCAACAAAATCTTCAACACCGGTGTCAAGGTACAGGGTGCCCCAGTGACCAACCAGAAGTCCAGTGGCAGATGCTGGCTCTTCGCCAGTGGTAACGTGTTGAGACTTCCGTTCATGGAGAAGCACAATGTCAAGGAGTTCCAGTTTTCCCAGCTGTACTGGTTCTTCTTCGACAAGCTCGAGAAGTGTAACTTTTTCTTGGAGAAGTTCACTGAGTCAATTGACTCCTCGGATGAATTGGACATCAACTCTCGCCTTATCCAGCACTTGTTGAGTGATCCTACCTGTGATGGTGGTCAATTCGACATGTTCATCAATGTGGCTGAAAAGTACGGTATGGTTCCTCACGACTTGTACCCTGACGCGTATTCCGCCACGGCCTCGAGAACCTTGAACTTCTTGATCACCACCAAGTTGAGAGAGTTCGCTCAGAAGTTGAGACAGGCCAAGAAGGAGGCCCCAGACTCCATTCCCAAGTTGAAGGAGCAGCAGCAGAAGGAAATCTACAGACTTATAGTGATTTTCTTGGGACAGCCTCCTCTTCCTGACCAGGAGTTGGAATGGGACTACAAGGATAAGGACGACAACGTCAAGAAGTTGACCTTCACTCCATTGCTGTTCTACAAGGACTTGGGCATCAATTTGAAGAACTACGTATCTTTATTGAACGACCCCCGTAACCCATACAACAAGGTTATCAAGATTGACAAATTGGGTAACGTTGTGGGCGGTAAAGAGGTGTCCTACTTGAATATTGCCATTGATGAGTTGGCCAAGTACGCTGTTGAGCGTCTCAAAAACAACCAGGCCATTTTCTTTGGTACCCACACTCCTATTTACATGGACAAGAAGAGAGGTATCATGGATGAGGAGCTCTACAACTATAAGCTCATTGACTTCCATGCTGACCAGGATAAGGCCAGCAGAATTGAATACAAGCAGTCTCTCATGACCCACGCCATGGTATTGACTGCTGTGCATTTGGACGACAAGGGTAACCCTATTAGATGGAAGGTGGAAAACTCATGGGGTAAGGACTCTGGTCAGGAAGGCTACTACTGTATGGACCACAAGTACTTCAATGAGTATGTGTACCAGATTGTTGTTGACAAAGCCGAGTTGCTGAGTGATCACAAAAAAATCTACGAGGATGCTGCAGAGCCTGTGGTGTTGCCTCCATGGGACCCAATGGGTGCCTTGGCCACTTTCTCTTAGTTTCTTAGGTATGGGTTGCAAAATAAATTCGCGATTGCACTTGAGTGGTTACCCGCACGTTAGTACAAATCCATCTCAGAAAAAATACATTTTCGATTCTCAATGTTACCTTATTCTTTATAAGATAAACGTATGTTCCCACTTTGACACAAGGATGAAAAAAACTACACAGACCTGATCTGAATAGGACTTCGGTCCTGATGCAGATAAACCATTATTGCCTAATAAGCTGACGTCTGAATTCAAGTTCTTTACTAACATTGAAGTCCCAGTCGAAATGTCATCGAATAACTCTATGTGTGGTACATGATTATCTCGTAAAAGGCGTAACTATTCCTGTAATCTCTAAGATGTGTTTCTTCCTGAGTGTCCATGCTAACTTCTTGGGAAAGAAAGACCCCTTCCATTTTGGGTACTTTCGGGAAGCCACACTGTCTTCTTCGGTGCCACCTAACAAAAGGACTCTTCCGTTCGGCGCTACGTGGAACTAGTGTACACGAAATATATTATTTTGGGTGACTATTGAAGAGAGAAGCTTATTTCTTAGCGGTCAATCTTCTCAAGTAGAAGGCCAACTCCTCACCCTCCAAGATGTAACCATCACATCTACCGGACTGACCTGGTCTTGAAGAGATGCAAGCGTACAACTTACCAGCAGTGAACTGGTGGTCGACAGCGGACTCGATGTTAGAGGAAGCAGCTCTGGAAGCCAACTTTCTCTCAACCTTGTGAGATCTCTTGGTCTCCTCAATCTCGTGCTTCTTACCCAAAGACTTACCGTAGTGAGTCTCGTACCACTGTCTGAATGGGGTGGCATCGATCTGGACGATGGCAGCCTTGGTCAAGGTGTTGGTTCTGACCAACTCGTTGTTGGATGGGTGGTAGACGACGTTGGCAATTCTGGTCTTTCTGGCGACACCCTCAGAGGCCCAAGAGAAGTTACCGGTCTCAACTCTCAAGGCTCTGAACTTCTGGTTGCCACCTCTAGTTCTGACACTGTGGATTCTCTTAGCACCGATCTTGGTGTTAGCGGGCTGTCTACCCAACTCGAACTTTCTCTTCTTTCTGAACTGAGCTCTTTTGGCACCAGTAGCAGCACGCTTGTGACGAGAGTCTCTAGAAATACCCATGGTGAACTGGATTGTTAGTACAATGTTTGGAGAATGGAAATGGAGCCGAAGATGAATTGAGGTTTGTGGGAAATGGAACCGTTTGATCCTTCAATCACTGCTTGTTTGGATGGGAAGCATTGGAGCGCTTTCTTGAGCACTTTATCTGGTCTGCTTCGGGCTCATTGACGGTGCTTATGGTGAGTTCAACATACTTCTTGGTTACTGTCTAGTAGAAAAAAAGAAGAATCTCAAGTAGCACTATAGAAAAAATTTTCGCTGGGAGCGGTGGTGCAGGCCTGAGAATTTTAGAGTGAGGAGGTACGGATGTATGGTTGATTTTGGTCACGTGAGAAACAAACTCCCTGGGTGGCTTCTTGCATCGTTGACAAGGGAGTGCTCGTTCGCAGTGAGGCCGTCGTGTAATTTGTGAGCACGTGAACAGAGGTGATATTAGGGTATGAGCCCTAGAAGTACAACCTTCTACGAATACCTTTCAAAGCAGCGGGATTGCACCAGATAAATGAAAGATTAAAAAGAAAACGTTTACGAAACTCCAAAGAAAAGACATTTTTTCCATTAAACTGTCTGGCGCCGGTTGTCTGGTACCGGTTTCGATCTGCAAAAAGAAGCAAAGCTCTCAATCGTAGTTGGTCGCCTTAATTGACCCTTTCAGGTTGCACAGTATTGATAGCGTGCCTCTCTTCATTTCTTTGGCTGATACTGGAAGTATGTCTGTTTCCGCCATGGTCAACTATCGCGAGACAAGATGTTGGTTTCCTGGGTACGTGAGCAGGTGAGAGGTAGTAGAGACATAGGGTAAACAGAAGGACGTCAGGAGGGGGTTGGCTATCGATTAACCTTCTTTTCTCTACCTTGAGAATATCACAGAATGAATGGCAGTCTAGGGAAACTTAGGGTCTGTGCATTGCAGACTCCATGATTAAGTGGTTAGTTAGAGAGGAGGTAATCTCCGACGAGAAGTACGCAGTTTCGTCCACGTCGTAGCGTCTGCCGTTCAAGCTATGCAAAGAAGATTCAATCTATTCAAAGAGGGGTGGATCTAAGAAGAGCACCGCCTCGTCTCTGTTACTGTGAGGCGGTGGAATATGCGGTGGCTGCAAAAATGTCGTCGCTACCTCAGTCTAGCAGGCCCCTTGTATCTACGCCCATATCCTCTAAAAAGGCCCCACACTACTTCTTTGGGTACCTGATCTGCATCTGCACCTACTGGTGTTTTTTTAGCTCAATAGGCACCATATTGACCGAAAAAACTCGAGCCCTGCTGAGGCAGCGACGACATTGTCGCGCCTTATTCAGACCCTGAGGGTAGGTCGGTGATACGGTTGTAGGAACCAATGGCAGATGATAATCTACGTTAGAAAAGGTCTCCTGAATCTGACCATAAGGCTTAAGCTGCTTAGGATACCCAGATTACTGAGAGCCCCCTTACAAATCCTGCGAACATTAAGTTTGACGCCTTAGATTTACATACCGAGGCATGGCCGATTTCTGCTGGCAGTGGATCGAAAAAACTCGTGCCTTTTGCTTGCCCAGTGAACGCATCCAAGATTCCTGACCCCAAGTCAAACTACGGGACCAAAAAACAGTTAGACGGCTGGGCAAGAGGAAATGCCACAGTTTTTTAGTCTGCTTCGTTTTCATTCTCCTGCCAAATACTACCTTCTATTTTTTCATTCCCCAAATCCTCTTCCTCTTCGCCGTTCTCATCTCGCTGGTGTCTCGCTCGTCCCATGTCTACAAACGAGCGGCCTGCACGCGCGAGTAAAAAGCTCATCAACTCATCGCCCACTCCTCCCACCCCCATGGAAACCGTGACAGTGTACGATGAGATAGAGATCGAGGACTTCGTGTACGATCCAAACACGGGCTTGTTCCAGTACCCGTGTCCGTGCGGCGACAAGTTTGCCATTCTGTTGGACGACTTGCGGGACGGCGAAGACATAGCGGTGTGTCCCAGCTGCCTGCTTATGGTGCGAGTGATTTTCGAGGAAGAGGACTTGGAGGAGTTTGACTGAGGGCGACGGGCGCCCGGGTCCATGGACTAGGTATAGAAAAGTCGGGTATAGGTTTAATTTGGCAAGGTTGGAGAGTTTTGTAGAGGCAGCACCTCCCCGGCTCAAGCTGCCCGGGATAGATCTCGCTTGGACCGTTGGCGCAGGGACGATTCGTTGCGCTGCGGTAATGTGCGAGGCAGACCGGCGCCAGAATCACCAGCGCGAGACAAGGCAACAAGCCGAGGTGCTGCCGCTGTCAGATGAGGGCGCGATTTGGGCCCGCCCGCGGGCTCGAGCAACTGTAGCCGGCCCGGCGGCCCCTGACATGTATGGTCATCTTTGTTCGCAGTCAGCGCCGCAGGCCGCCAATCCAGGCCGCTTGTTTGGAGCGGCCCAAAGCCAGTGCGAGCCGGGGGGTGAAATCGCCTCCACGCCTGGCACTGGGCCGCATTGGTCTTGACCTGCCGACCCAGGATTTGTCCAATGGCACGCCAGCTCGGCTAGCCCCTCGACCGATACAATGTGCTGCCTGTGCGGATTCCCCTCTGATTGTTGAAATCTTGGGTGCCATTGTGGGCGCCGTTGGGGTGCAAAGTTCAGGGACGAGGGGTGGACGGTGAGGACTGAGCATGAGGACCGAGTGGTGAGGACTGGGGGAGGGCAAGGACTTAATGGGGCTGCACGGGCATTGCTCGCTGAAACGCGGAAGTAGTGCCAGCCCGCAGTGGCCGGTGGCCGTGGCTGGAGGGCGGCCATTCGGCGGTGTGAGAAAACCTCCGTAAAACAAACTTCACTATTGCTTCGAAAAGTGCAATTTCCTGCGGCATGGAAAAAAACTGTTGGGGCTACTTGCCCTTTTCGTCCGCCCTAGCGGGTGGCCCTGGCGGCCCTGGCTGCAACTCACCTGCCTGCTGCCTCCGCCTTGTATGCTAGTTTCCTGCCATCCTGCCTGGCGCCAGCGTGCCCCGTGCTTTTCGGGGCTCTTGTCCACTGCACAGCGCCAAAAGGGCCATGGAAAAACGGCGCCCAACCGCCCGGGCACCCAGAGCCAACAAATCAAAACCACCTCGGTTTCGGGGTGTCGAAGCCGTGGCCCGGGGTTTTTTTGCTTCTTCCCTTTCGCCGCCCAGAACCGCCGGTGCACTGCCTTCCGGCTCCTCGTGCAGCGCACCAGATCTCACTGGCGTTAGCTGCCGTGCAAGAGCCTCATGCCTGGGGCCCCGCCAGCAACATTAGCCGAGCATCGATTACTGCAAACCGAAACGACCAGGCAGGGCCAAGATGGTTCCTCGCCCAACGGGGCCAAACAGGACAGCCGTTTTGGGACCGAGCCGCGGGGCCGGGTTTTCGCTTACCGAAAGACCCTGGAGCTGCCTCCGCTGGATTCCATCTGTGGATTTAACGGGTTCTGGCTTCAGATGCTAAACTTAGCAGGCTGCTGCTCACCCGCTCTACGTCTTGATTTCAGAAAATAGAGGTAAATATTTATATGGGCTGGTATTATCTGTTTCCATCGGGCTAGTCAAATCGCCCACACGTAGTCTCCCAGCTTCCAAAATAGCTCACTGTGTCATTGCATACTTTTTTCTGTTCTCGGTGGTGCACAGTTTAAAAGCCCGTGAATACACTTCCACAAATCTTACCACTTTTTTTACTGGCCACCCGCAGTGCCAACGTGCGTCGAGAATCTAGCTTCTTTCTTACCGTCCCGTTCTCCTCCGTCCGCCGTGTCTCCAAGGCCTCCACTCCTAGGCCCTGAATCCGGCTCCCGCTAAACCCTTAATTACGGCTCCCCAAAAGCCTTACCCTGACCAAGTCCTCTCCAGGGCCCTGCCATCTATCAGTCCTCATGAAATCCCTTATGGTAGAGATGAAGGCCTCCCCCGACTTTGCTGACAAGGACTCTGCCCTCTCTTACAAATCTGCCCACGCCAACGTTGGTGCCAGCGCCAACACTCCCGCTTCCGTCCGCAGAGGCCCCTGGCTGCCTGACGAGGACCGCCGTCTCATGGCCATCATTGCCGTCCAGGGCCCAACGAACTGGGTCCGTATTCTGACTCTCCTTGGTTCCAGACTGCCCAAACAGTGCCGTGAGCGCTACCACCAGAACTTGAAGCCCTCGCTCAATCGCAACCCCATCACCGCAGAGGAGGGTATGCTTATAGAGCAGCTTGTGGCCAAGCACGGCAAGAAGTGGGCGGAAATCGCTCGTCATCTCACTGGCCGAAGCGATAATGCTATCAAAAACTGGTGGAATGGCGGCGCCAATCGCAGACGTCGGGTCAGCCATGTGGCTGCTCTGACTGACCAGCCGCCATCTTCCGGCTCTGCTTCCAGTCAGACGCTTTCCGGCGTCAACTCGGGCTACTCGTCCAACGTAGCCTCGGCGCCAAACTCGGCCCCTGTCTCGGCACCGGTGTCGAACTCGGGCTCCTTCTCCCACCAGTCCATGCCCCAATTCGCCCATTTGCGGCCCAATCTCACCCAATCGGTGTCCCCTCAAGCGTCTCGTCACAACTCCATGGGTGCTGCCATCCCGCCTGACCACCTGGTGACCCACTACCCCAAGGTGCCGCAGTTTCCACAGATTCTGTTTAACACCTCCATGTTCAGCGAGCTGGAAAAACGCACCCAGCTCAACGGTGCCCACTCCCATTCTCACAGCCACAGTCACCTTCCTCACCTCCACAAGAGTCCCATTCGCCTGGCCAGCATCGACCACCCGACGCTCCCCCCGCTCTTGTCCAACTTCAATAAGCGTATGGGCGAGGAAGACCGCCGCTACTCCTTGAATGCTACCAACTTACCGCCTACCACGCTGCCAGCGCTGTATCTGCAACACCCGCCCCACCTGGCTCATAATAATACCAACCTGCCTACCCAGGGCGTCTCCAACAGCTCCCACGGCGGTGACAGCTCCCACTACAGCCTGCCAGTGTCCTACGTTTCTCGTCAAAACTCCTTGAGCCACGACTACAAACATTCCTTTGTGTTGCCGCTGGCCACCTCGAGCGCCCATCCGCTGAGACGCTCGTCCGTGGCACCCGACTTGTTCTCTAACCCAATGGCTGGCCATGGTGTTGGGGACATGTGGATGAAACGCAACCAGCTGCTGATACTGCTTCACTCGCCATCCATAATGCCCATCAACTCTAATCCCCATCGGCTCTCTGTGAGCAGCGCCCTGGGGCTTCTGGACCACGGCAAACCTCCAAGCAGCCAGTGCAATACTGGCTCCTCCACTGTTGCTCCAACCGCCCAAGCAACTGACGCTGCGGCCTCCACGGCCTCCACCTTGGCCTCCGGCTCGGCCTCAGGGATTCCATCCTACAAAAACCTTCTACGCAGCATCAACAGCACACCCATCCCGGAAGACAATGATCAGGATGCTGCCGAGACCGACCGGATCAAGGTGCTGAATCTAATTGAGTGACCAATGTAGTATAATTCATAATTCTCCGCCGATGCCTGACGATTGTCCCGCTCTGTGGGGTCATCAACCACTCCCTGAGCGGAACGCTCCAATTGTAGGATGTGCAAAGCCTTAACGTACAACGGCTTCATGACGTGGGTGCGACTTCTCCCCACTGGCACGCTTGCCCAGACCTGTGGAGAGGCTATCGAGCAAATTCCCCGCCGTACCCCAGTCATCCAACTGCCATTTCCGTGTCAATTGTAATTTATCTCAACGATAAAAAACCAACAAGGAGGGGCCACTAATTAGGTGCACTTGGCGCTCTTTGTTTCCATGGCTCTGTCTGGTCATATGAAAAATTCGAGACCAAGCGGTTGGGCCGAGCGCAAATAAACGAGAGTTGATGCCGCCAGAAATGTCTTCCAACGCAGGGCTCTAAAATGAGAGCAAAATCTTTCACAACGAACTGCTCGGACTTTAGAATTCACCAAACCCGGCCACAATCGCTCCCTTGCCTTTATGTCCGCTTGCTATTGGGTCTCGGACTTATCTGTCGGGTTCTCAATACGTTTGCAGCCGTTCACTAAAACCTTTGTCGCCGGTACTCCCCGCTCTCCTGCCCGCATCAAGGTTAATTCTCTGCTTTTACTCTTTTTGACAAACCCTGCTCTTGCATATAGCCTGGATCCAGCCTATTACCACGAAGTGTCGTGGTGAGCATGAAATTTCGTCTTGTCTATTTTCAGCGCTGGTCTCGGTCGTCCGCACCGTTGATCCGATCGAGCTTGTAAAACCTCATCTGTCCTGTGTGAGAACTCCACACTACCATGATAAACCTACCGTTGGTGCACAACAGGGTCCTACTATTTAACATAGACGATGTTCGTCGCCTCAGAAATCTAGGCATTGTGGGTGTGCTTGTGGGCACGCTACCGAAGGCGCCTCAACAGAATGTGTTTTTGGGGGTTCCTCTTCAACTCAGTGTCTTCGAGGTGCTCTGGCTCATAGATAATGGCCATGCTAGGCTCTTCGAGAATTCATTGTATCACGAGCGGCTCATGGAGGAGTCGAGCCCGGCACAGATCAACAAAGGCTCGACCGTCAGATTGGCTGGTCCTTCCAACTCGCATTACGTTCTTACTCCTAACGAGCTGCCAAACGAGGTGGACCTAGACGTAAGTCAATTTCTCGTAACAAGGGAGGAGTTTAGGAAGCGTCAAGAACCGCTTGACGCCCGTTTTGAAGAAAAGTATAATGCCTTCAAAAAACTTCGCTCCATAAACCATTATGTCATGCCTGGCTTACGCTTCGGAGGAACCTTCGTCAGTTACCCTGGTGACCCGTTACGCTTTCACTCTCATTTGATTGTGAAGTGTGTCAAGCGTGAGGAGGAGGTAAATCTTATAGATATCGTGACAGGTGGTCGCTTAGCTACTGCCGTGAAGAAGGCGTGGGTTCTCATATCTCCGGAGGCTGAGAACATCTCTACGAAAGAGGACAAGGAGACAGATGGAAACACTTTCTCCATCGAATGGGCGGGTTTTGGTTAGTGTCATATTGAAGTACGTATTTTGAAGTACGTATTTTTACCATACGGATGGAAGCTGGGGAAGCGGGCCATTCGCAGTTCCATTGATACTGGCCAACTCCCCAATGAGCTCGTTAATCTCAGTCCAGTCGGTTGTGTTTTCCTCATAATTGTCCTCGTCATAAGTAATCTTGTTGTGGTCGGCATCAACTCTGCGCTTGTAAGTGAACTGCTTACTAGGGCCATCAACTTGAATATTGTACCTGGTAGTCATGCTACTGTCTCCATAGTTGCCATCAGGTCTCAAGTGGAACGTGGAAGTAGCGTTTTGTCCAATTGCATTTGCCATGACCCTCTTTTCATCAATGTCTAATGTCGTAGCGAGCGAGTAAACGATGGAAACATCCAAGTCGGTGGCATCAGAGGTGCCATTTTGCTTCGAGTTAAGCACCAATGGGTAACTCAAGGAAACGTTCGTTTGGTGAATTCTGTCTGCGGTGTCGTACTTGTTGGCGAGGTAAAACGATTTGGCGTTATGTCCAGTGTGAACCACAGACTGGGTGTTACCCAGGTTGAGGTACTGTTGAACATTCGAAATCTCACCCTTTGTGAACAGACTGGCAATCGTGCTCAACACTTGACCATTAGCTAACGTCAACGAAAGCTCACTGGTCAACTCACTCTCCAAAATTCCATTCACAATTTGCAGCAAGAATTGTGGACGTCCAAAAGAGACCAGGTTACCCCTGGTTCTGTTACCGATATGCAAGATTTGACCAGTCGCCAGGACCACATCTTTATTCTCATAAGTCAACAAATTGACACCGGTGAGCCAATCTTCCCCAATTCCTGAGTGTCCGCCATCGACCTCATCGAGCCCATTTGACACATCAAAAGAAATCGTGTGGTCACCTGCCTCCCAAAGTAAAGGCAACAAACCTGAGACATCCACATTGAGACTGGGAAGGTCGAAAGCATTGATGGCAACCACAGGCGACCAGAACGAGGGAGAGATCCCGCCGGTGAAAATAAATGGCTGTTGAGTCTGACAAGCAATCTTGTTGCCGTCGAAGTAGACATTGAGAATACGTAAAGGTCCGTGTCCAAACATGCTGTTGTCCGAACCAAAGATGTCCTTGTACTTGTCCAAGACATTGGTGTACCAGAACTCCTCATCGCCATTCCCGCTGGCGAAGATGTCCAATTGCAATCTTGTGGTATTTCTGGATACCTGAGGCAACTGGAAAGAGATGTGCTTTTCCCCAGACAAGCTGTCAAGAGGTGGAGTCTTGGGGTCCTTTTCTTTAATCAAGGGAAGCACTTTGTCGGCTGGTTTCCTAATATCAAAATATTCGTATCTTGGATCATTGGAAGCTGTGTTCACAAGTACCTGTCCAAACTCGGCATCTGTGGGAGCGGTCGGGTCGAAGTAGAAGTCAGCGTACAACTCAACATGAGGCTTTCCGTTATTTTGGTCAGTTACGACGTTGTCCAATTGAAAAAGAACGTTGCTGTCTTGCTTGAATAATGAAAGGTATTTTGATACGTCCTTGCTGAAAACAGAGAACACTGATCCTCCGCCTGGTTCAATTGTACTACTTCTCCAGATCTCAGCGCCATCAACGTAGAGATGGGCCAACCGGTCGTACTGAACCCCAGAGATATTCACGTGCAACGTCAAAACGACTCTGTTGAATTCGACATCTGGAGGAGAGTATTCACCGAACAGTGGATCGCCCCACAGTCCAAAGGTGTCGTTCACCAACAATTGCGTGTGCAACGACTGCCCGTATCTCTTGCTGGGCACAAAGGGATAGGAAACCTCGATTATTTGGTTGACAGACTCCTGGTGGGCAAATAAACTGGCAGCCTTGGACACAATGCCGACCCTCGGTCTTGTAGTCCCATGAGAACCAGACAAGAGACTAGGATTGAGGACGGATGGAAGGGCAAACTTCAGCACCTCGTAGAAGGCGAGTACTGCCGTGACAACAATCCAGGCGTAAATTCCGAGGAATCTGAAGTTCATTGGCTTTCTCTCGGTTTCTTCTTCCTTCTTCTCTGGAGGAAATTGCTCTTGAACCAAATCAACAGGGACGCGGGAAGGGCCATATATAAGCCGGTTCCATAAGGAACTATCACGCGCTAAATGCTTACTCATGTTTATTATTCGGTTCGCTTAAACTTCAGGGAGAAACGCAACGCCGTTTAAACGCGTGGAGGTTGGCTTCTTATCTCATAAAACCAGTGTGGTGCAGGATGGAGGGGGCGGAAAAGCCGCAAAGGCTGCGAAAATTTCGTTAAGGCCGTCATTTTCTAGGGGTCTTAAGTGCGTCTGTGAAGGTTAACATATAAGTGATCCCACAGATGTAGTCTATACGCTAACCCCTTCGAGGCGGCCTTCGGTCTGTTGCTCCTCAGCGATGTGTTCTAGCGTGCGGTCAAAGTAACCTTCGATAATACGGTAGAGCCTGGTCTCTCTGTCGTCCTCGGTTCGAGACGCATCTTGGTCCTTGAGATTAACCAAATTATTGCGGATCAAGTCTATGAGGCCGTTGATGTACCGCGCGTCAATGTACCAATTTCCGTATACGTTAAATACCACGCAGCGGTTGAGAATTTCCACAAATAGCTTCAACAGGAGGAATGGATCCATGCTTGAGTCTGCCACACGAAGCGCCTTTTGAAGACATTCGAGAACCCTTTTGCCATCTCTGTAGAGCCTTACATCGCCCTCCAGGTGCAAACTCCTTGTCGCTTCGTCCCCCCTTCCACTCACCTCCTTCTTGGCTCCTTCATCGGCTTCTTCATCGGCTTCATCATTAGCATCTTGTGCGTCAGCCACATCATCATTGGTCTCGACTGTGGGAGATTGCGCCTCGGTTAATGCATCGCACCACCACCATAAATGAGCGCAGTTGTAGATGGCACGGCACTGATCATGCTTCTTCAATAGCTTGGAGCCGTAGAGCGTGATTTTTGTGATCAAAGACTCATAATTCTCTTTGCTAAAGTAACGCAGGCTCGCTAATGCGCTGGCAATAGCCACAACCAGTTGGTATGAGCTGGAGCCACCTATTGGGTCCTGGGGACTAGAGGCATTCTTCGACGGTTTGCTAACCGAGAGACTCTCTTCGTAAATGACAAAACTCTGATGGAAAAGCTCATATGCAACTGTCTCTTGCTGCAACTGGTCTGCTATGGAAGCAGCATTGAGATACAACTTCAAGACCAATTCTGAGTAGTGTGCCTGATGACACTGATAAAGTTCGTCGATGACAACAGACAAGTTTTTGAAGTTATAAGTGATCAACTGGTCGACTTTGCTGGTTGACTCTTCGAAAGTCTTCTTTGCCCGGAGATTCTTGTAACCTGTGAGTCTCAAAAGATTCGTGATTTTAGAAATCAATGTAGGGTAGGTGTAGATGATGTTTTCTGGGAACTTGCTCAAGTACTTCTTCTTTATGTAGAAGAGCCTCGAGATTGCCTCTGTTGTGTCCTCCGTAGAGATTAAATGCAAACACTTGCAAATGTTTTCTTGTCTTTGGAGAAAGTCGTCACTGACAAGCTTTTCTCCTCCTTCAAGTTTCATGGTTTGCTTGATACCCAAGTCTTTCTGCGTGTCTACCTTGGAACCTTGCTCTTCGATAAGAATCGTAAGATAGGAGAAAATGTTGTCGATGTCGTCGTTACTTTTGAGTGTTCCCACCTCAGGCTGATCAAGAAGCTTGTCGATGATAACAAGGGAAAGTTGTCTCTTGAAGTGAGGATCTGGAATTTGCTCATATAGTTCCCTGAAGTTCTCTAGCTCTAAAAGGGCGTTGATGGAGGACAGCTCGTTGACAGGCTCGACAAGAAGCTCAAACCACAATCTAGATTCTGATCTTTCATATGATTCTGTGTCACCTTTTCTGCGCTTTTTCAACGTTTGCATTGCAAATTCGAAGATTTTGTTCAAGTTGGAATAGTTTTCTGGCTGGAAATTAAGTGTGAGTTTAATGAGGGAACGAAGAATTGAACAAATCTCCTCGGATGGAACTGAGGGTTGCAAGTGAGAAAGGTTTTCGTAAAACTCCCAGAAGGATTCAAACACTAGATCCACAGGAACTGACAGAGTGGAGGCGTTTTCTTCAGCGACTTCATCTGGTTCACCAATCTTCTCTGTTGTCTCCTGCAAATCAGATTCAAAGCTAAGATTCATGACGAATCGGTCCACCAAGTTCGACACCAATTCTGACTTTTGTAAGGCAGGATGCAATTTAAGGAAAACGTTATTGAGCAAGTCGTCGATCGTGGCAAAATGAAAGTTGTCGGGCATGATCTGGATCAACACGTCTATAAGGTAGCCTTGTGCAAGATGGTCCTTGCATTGTATAATCTGCTCAGTGATTATAGGATAAATCTTCTCTTTATAATAGTTCTCACCAAAACTCTTGTCGTCAGTGGGAAAGTCATCAATGGCTTGCGATAGACGCACCAAGTTGGAACCAACAAGGACCTTGAGTTCTTTTCTCTCCTTGTATCTAAGTTCACGTTCACTGGAGTGACCTTGATGCTGAAGACGGACCCAGAGTTTGTTCATTTCGATGAAGTTTGTCATGAGGAAATCAACAGTGTCCTCGAAGTCCTCTTCGGTTTCGATTGGCAAAAGATCCTTGGATCTTTGAGACAAGTAGTTTCTCAAAAATAGTCCTCTTATTGGATGCTGTACACCCTTGCACATCTCAATCATGTCCTTCATGATCTCCTTTGTGCTTTCCTTATTCGTCGACATGTACGTTGTTCCAATCACTATCATCATATACAATCTGGGGACAATGTTGCCCAGATACTGAACCAACTCGTAGAGATCAGCCAAGAAAGGAGGATCCTCCTTCTTCTTCAGCTTTCGCTCATGCGACTGTTTCAAGTAAGATGAAAGGTATTCCAAGGAATCAAACACCGCTATGTACAATTCATAGTACTCCTTGGGTGAAAGTTGCGAGGTTCTCAATTCATTGAGGAAGTTCAGACAATGCTTCAATGCAGCTAGAAGGTGGCCCTCCGCGAGAGCATCCTTCATGTTTTTTGTGTGAAGGCGGATATTGCTCAAACATTGTTGAACATTGGCGTTTCCGCTAGCCATTGGGACAGAATTGCAGAGTTGCTCAGTAGGAGAGACGTAGGCAGAACATACCACGAAGTATGGAGGCAGTACATCCGTGCACCACAGCTTCCTTATCAGTAAATCTGAAATCTGTCAAAATTGAATTTTCTCTTTTCAAATTGTGTCAATGTTTTACTTTGAACAAGAATAGTCAAAAGATGCTTTATTTTAATCGAAATGTCGTGTGTGTGTATTTTACTATGGCTCATCTGTTCGCAATATGGGGTGACTATCTTACTCCGCACTCAAAAAATGTTAGTCACTTCTTGAAACCTGAAGCTTTAGAAAAGTACAAATTATGCATTCAACAGTAAAGCAAGAAACCTTCATTGGATTTGAATTGGAAATTCTAATTCTAAGACGATATTTGTGACTCACTACTACATTTCGCTGAAGCCTTTCGCTATGTATCAATTATGGTCGTATAAATCGTTAAAGTATTGTTCATTTTTAATGTTCAAAAAAAAAAATTAAAAGCCGCTCAAATCGTGGATGACCATGCCGGCAACAGCAGCCGACATCATGGTCACAATGAATCCACTGAACAAGGCAGACCAGATTTCCCTTGAAATGTCAGAAGACCTTTTGCCTTTACTCAAAGTGTTCAAAACACCAAGGGTAATACCCATGGAACCGAAATTGGCAAAACCACAAAGAGCGTAGGTAGCAATCAAAGTGCCTCTCTGGGACATCTGGTTGTATGGGGCATCGCTGATCAACATGGAGTAAGCAACGTACTCATTTTGCATGAACTTAACCGAAATCAATTTCGAGACTTTGAAAATCTCATCTCTTGGAACACCAAGAAAGAAGGTTGCAGGATAGAAAATGTAACCGAAAATCAAGTCCAAGGTCAATTCGTGGATATTCCAGAACTTACCGAACCAGGTCAAGATACCATTCAACAATGCAACAAGGGCAATGATACACATACACTGGATCAACATGGTAGCAGCGGTATAAAGACCCAAGGTTGCACCTTCGGAGAAAGACTGAAGCACATTCTGTGGCTTCTTGTTGGGGTCAGTTTCCTCAGGGAAAACAACAGTGCCCTGAGAAACTGGAACTTCAGTTTCTGGGAATCTTAATTTGGAGACAGCAATGGAGCCTGGAATGGACATGATACAAGAGGACACCAAGACCTGAGCGTTTAAACCCAAACCAATGTATCCGACCAAGACGGCACCCGAAATGGTACCGAAACCCGAGGTCATAACCTGATGCAACTCTGCCTGAGTGAGAAGAGGCAACAAATCCTTAATCAAAATGGCAGATTCACCAATACCGATAAAAGGGGACGCAGAAGCAGTGATGGCTTCGGCACCCGAGATACGAAGGGTCCAAAAGAAGAATTTGGCGAACTTGCCGATGAACCACTGGATGACACCATAGTAGTAAAAGATGTGGACGAACGCAACGAAGAAAGCCACGGCTGGCAAAACAGTGAAGAAGAACATACCAAGTTGCGAGACTTCCTTATTGGTCAAGAAGGCCACACCGTCTTTGGCGAAACCTAACAACTCTCTGGCCAAAGTGGAGATAAAGTTGAAGATGTCATAACCAGCCTTGGTACGCAAGACGAAAAGACCAATGATATATTGCATCAAAATGCCGCCAATGACGGCGTTCCACTGGATCTTGGATCTGTTCCTGGAGGTGGCCCACAATCCGAGAACTGCAACTATCAAGCCGCAAAAAGAAATGGCTCTGTCTTGTCTTTTGGAAAACTCGATCTCGCCAGGAACAAAGGTACCAAGCAAAATCACACCCACTGTGATGGTGGCTCCCACCATCAATCTTCTAGGTCTCGTGGTAAGCAACTTTTCATAGACAATGTTAGTGAAAAAGTTCCAGACCTTGGCAGCGTAATGGAAAAGCACATATAAAATTCTGCAGTGCCATGAAATCAACCGGACCATAAGCATACCCCAAAGAACTGTGGGAATCAACCACTTGTGTCTGTGCTTTTTCTGGATAATGATGGAGAGCCACCAAGCAGTGAAAAAGCAGCCAACCAAAGTGTCGATGAGGAGTCTCCAGTATGGAAATTTCACCTTTATTCTCTGCCATTTCGTCAAAGTACTTGAAGAGGCTTTTTCTGACATGGAGGGGTCACTGTTGTCTTCGGATCCCACATCGGCATCTTTGACATCGACATCGGCATCTTTTTGCTCTTCGATGTCCGAAACTTTGGGGGAAAAGAAAGTCTCATGAGGAGACTTCGTTGTCTCAATATTGGAGGCCATGATTTTATATTTAAAGGCTTAGGAAGCCAAAGGGATGAGAGACTGAAGCTAAAATAAAAAAGTATCCGAAGCGGAAAGCGAGATGGAATTGAATCTTTTATAAGGCCACGCCCAGACTTGAGACGATGTTGCAGCAAAAATTTCCTTGAGAAGGCTTTGAAAATGCACGAAAATGGCTGTTATCAGTGCGCACGAGAGACATGAAAGCATGGCTGCAATTCTCCACTTTTTTTCAGCTACGCCGTGCCTGGAGAGGCTGACACAGATTTTGCGATTTATTGCGTTGTTTGTCACTTGTCTTGGTGTTTTCTCCACTTCTCACGAGCGGCTCTCATCAGCTGGTCCTAGTGCGGCAGGAGGTCATCTCGGGCTTCCACCTGCGCTTACTGAAAGTGCCCTTCCATGGCATCCTGGTGCATCCACTGGCCTGCAGGACCGACCATTTTGCCCCATTTTCGCGCTGAACGCCTTGTTTCGCCAAGTTTGCCCGCATCTTAATCGGCATCTGTACGTAGGATGCCCCACCTGTTAAGCCGACGGAACTCTACCCCAGATTCCGAAGAAAAATGCCTAAAATGACTTTCCGTTCAGTTGGCTGACTTGTCGGTTAATCGCCATGACAACCGCCACGCGAGAAGGGTCCTTCAGGTCCAATTAAGAAATGCGCTTGGAGGATGCACGACTAAAACTTCGCCTTGAGTTTCCGCAGCCCTGTACCCGCGTGGATCACTAGATAGGAGATGCACAAGGAGTTCTTATCTTCCTCACTTGCCGTATTTGTCCTCGTTTTCAAGGACGTACGTCGGGTCTATCTCGTTACTTAGTCCCATTAAAGTCTTCATGATTGCCTCGGTTGTTCCGATCATAGGCCTTATCACAATTGTCGGAGATGTCCGAGCAATCGAAGATAGCTGCTCCTGAAAACTCTCTGCGTTTTTTAGCTCGTTAGATAAGCTTGATAAGGTAGATCCTGTGGTTTTCAAATTTTTCCCGAGTGCTTTGTAGGCGCTAAGCAAGCCTTCTTTGGTCGTAGTCGGTTGATTGGAGTAAAGGCTGACTATCTTCTTGGCAACCTCTAGCTCTTCAACGTCCAATTCCTCATCCGAGTCGTTGCTTTCATCGTGAATCAGTTCCCCTTTTTGGCCAAGCAAAAGCACAGATGATTCCATTCCGTCCAGGTCCAGGTCATCTTCCTCATAGACGTCTTCCATCAGCATTACCGAGTAGAGTTTGCGATCGAATTGGGGTTCGTCTCCAACGGGAACACTCTTCTTGAGCTTCTGTGACGCTTGCATAAGATTATGCTGCTCATTGTCCTGCTGGAGAGTGTGGAATTCGTTGGAGTTACGCCTTACCTTCTTTGACGTTGAACTAGACTTTGAAGGGTTCCGTGCACGGCTCCCTTCCCCGCCAACGTACTGCTCCAGGCTTTCTAGAACGGCCTGTGTCCCCGAAGCAAGCTTGACTGCAAGCTTCAACAATTCATGGGTCGTGGTCTTGCCCAACGACTTCGAGCTCTTTTGAATGCTTTTCATCACTTGCCCATTTCTCTTGTACTCCTTGAGTGGAACTGCAACTAGGTTCTTGAAACCCTCTCCTATATTAATGATCGACTTGATCGGCGTCAACCCCGACAAAAGCCCCGCCAATTGATGCTTTTGAATATAGGGCACATAGATCTCCTTAAGCGCATTCCCCAAGTTCGGGAAGCCTAAAACACCATACACTTTCGTTTTCGCAAGCTTCAAATCCGCCGAATCAAGGATGAAGAGGTTTGCCAACTCAGCGCTTTGGCCAGCTTTGAAACCCGAGTAGCTAATCGATTTTGGTTTATAATCAAACTTTAGCTGCACCGGGCTTATATCAAGCCTCTGGATAAAGACCGGCTCATCCACAGGCAAGTTAAACCTGTTATCTTTAAACTGAAAAAAGCGGCCCAAGAACATGAGGGTATCTTGATCCACATATAGACGCAACGGCAATGTCTTTATGTTCATGACAACTTCGGTGAACGGCAACATTGGATCTGGCCTCACATTCATCATGCTGAATTGAAGCATATATGTACCAACTTCCCGCTCCCCAAGAGCATTCATGTATGTGAGGAACTTGTTCCATGACGAGGAAGGCACATTATCGAACACGGTAAATGAGTCTATTCTGACCTCCACTTTGTTGACCAACTCTTTTTCGATTTCCTCTGCTGTTGCATCGAGTCTTGGGTCCCGGTTAGTAAAATTGTGAACGTATACCTCCACATTCTCGAACTCGGCAGAGACCTTGTGGATTTTGGACCTCTTGAGTTTGAGATCTTTATATTGCTTTTCAACGTCCACGTTGAGGCTAGGATATAAAGCCTCGTCTTTAGCAGTCTCCATGTTGACGGCTTGCATCTCCGTATTCATACTTGCCACTAGGTTACTTGCAGTGACGTCTCCAGGCATGCCGAGGTATATAGACTGAAAGAGTACCTCACTGACCTCTTCTCTATCGTCGTCAAGTGCGTTGACCTCACTCTGCTCTAAATCATTTGATGGCTCTGTTACTGATTTGTCATCCTTATTTTCGAATACATTGCTGCCGCGTGATTCTTTTTTGGAACGTAGAGCTTTCGCCTTCTTTTCCATATTTTTGACAGCTTGGCGCAAGGACTTCCTAGTCAGCTTCCAGTCGTAGCCATCAAATATGTAGACTTTTGCCCTTGTCAAGTTCACAGTCAAGCTCATTGGTAAAACTCTCGGCGGAGTAGAGCTCTTCCCATCACGGAAGTGCTCATTGACGACTTCGACTTCATCCCTTTCGTCATCAAGACTCAAATTCGCCATTTCATCGTCGACATCCAAATTTTTTTGAGAGTCCTCTGAATTCTGAACTTCCAGATGCTTTGGACGCTGGGGCATAGGAGGTGGTTCTTTTTGTTCATACATCAGAGTTCGTTGATCTTGCTGAAGATTCAAGATCTGTTCAACAATACCGTCCGGCATTACAAACTCATTTCCAACCTCAAAGCGAAATTTCTCCTCATTTTGGAAAGTGACAGGGACCTTCAAATCATTCAACAGCTGAATCAATGTTTGGAATGAGTCTGCGCATAGACCGAGGGAGTGTTCATCTGAATTGAGTTGAATGTCGAGTAAAGAGAGATCACCACGTATTCCGAGCTTGTCATGTCTGGCCTTGATGCTTCTAATATCAGTGTTGACGGTGATACCGATGTGAGTCGAGTTTGCATGTCCGCACTGCAAAAACCCTCGTTGCCTCAACCATTGAGCAGCAGAGATTTCTGCATTACTTGATTGTATTTCAGCATCGTTGAGATTCCTTCGGTCGTCGATCAAGAACAACGTCGAGTTTCGTAAGGAGCTTTTGACGTAGAATTGTTCCTTCGCAAATGTGAAATCACAAACGGCTTTTTCACTGGCAATCTGAATTTGACTAGAGAGCCTGCCCGGGTGAAGGGCGATTATTAGGTCGTAAAACAAGAACCTGAGATCAACCTTCTTTTGCTGATCTAAGCCAATAGTGGGGGCAGCCGCGTGAACAAACTCCTCGGTTTTGTGACCTTGAGACACGTTTCTTTCAAAAAGTTGTATCCAGTGAGTATAGTAGTCAACTGAAAGTTTCCGGACTACAATATCTGTAGCCGTGCCTTTCTCAGAAGTATCGTGGTTGATAATGACGACAGGTCCAGAATCTGAAAAGCGACTGACCAAAGATTCCCTGACTTTTGCTTGTTCATGCCTCCTGAATGCCTCGAAGTTATCGACATAGCCATTGAATACACCTCCAACTCTCACGAAAGCAATGTCCTTCACCAGAAAAACAAGATCGCCAAAGCGAGGAAACAAGCTGAACAAAGCAAAATCTATACCAGTTATTTTAAGACCGATAGATGCCTTTTGCTTCAGGCCGCTCCGTCCAAAAACTGATTTTGGCTTATGTCTGCCGAATCGCCGTTGACCCACGAACATCAGATGGCCAAGGGAGAAGGACATTTTTGCTTCTTTTGTTGCACCAGGAGTGGCTTTTAATGAAAGATCCAACGCATTGACTTTTCCATTGCGGGACATGAAAGTGGAGTAGAATTCTGAGAAAGCACTTTTGTAAATGTTCATATGCTCTGCAGTTAGTGATCCACTTATCCCGCCGATGTGAAGAGTCTTATTGCAAATATACTGCTCTTTGCACAAATGAGGACTAGAATGGGAGTCGAAGTACGCTGACAAACTCTCGGCAGCTAATTTGAGACTAATGCTTGGAATTGTCAAAAGATGTCTAACATCGTCGTTAACAATGGTATCGATTGTGATTCGTTGAATGCTCATGTTTCCAACAGCTGTGTTGAAGGTAATCGGGAAGACCTTGCAGGAAAGTGATGCTTCGGGCGATACTTGGAGACTGATATTAATGGAGGAAGTTTGGAGCACAAATTGAGTAGAACTGGTGGATAGTTCCTCTTTGGACAATGATCGTCTTCTATCCATCGCTTTAGCCTCTTTCAAATGCTTAAAGCTTGTAAGCAACGTGCTGATGTTCTCGAAGACTACCTGAGTCGATTCGATGAAATTAAAAAGGTACAGCAAGGAATCCACATCTATATTCGAGTTAGCTGGTTTGGAAAGCAACACTGTGATTTCAGGACTTTCGTCTAAGCCATCCGGACTGAAGTACTCGAATCTGATATCCGCACGGGCTTGTTGAATGCTGGGTGTTATGGAGTCAACATCGGCAGAAACTGAAGACGACCGGGAAGTGGACTTCTCAGAAGTAAAACTAAAGATATCCGACGTTTTTCCCTCTCGGATATTGATAATTTTGAAAAACTCGACACCTCCAAAAACGAGAGCCTCGTCTCTCACTTTGATATTTATATTTTCAAGAGCTATGATACATTCATCATCGCTCGATGCAAACTCACCGTCATCAGTGATGGCAGAGGTGAGACTAAACAAAAGCTCTGCAATGTGCAATTTATCAAAAAAGGGCTCATCTTGAACTTGTGGAGACGAAGTTTGATCACCCCCCTCATCATGACCAGCACCGGAGAGGCTAGAAGATGGCCTGCTTGATTGCCGACTAGCATTGTGAGTGGTAGCATGCTGTTTGCGAAGCTGATGGCTCTTGAGCCTGAGTACCTTGGATATGCTATTGGCGACCAACGAGATTGAAGGAGTCAAAGGCACAGCTGCCATGTGAATAGTGCCAACATCAATTTGGAGTTTGGACAAGGGAGATAATCCTTCAAAAGTAAGATCCACCTCGTCTATGTGAAATAAATGGACAGGATGGGAAGACACGCTTTGTGTAGCGTCTTCAGGATGCGAAAGGGAGTGAGCCGTGGCGCTCATATAGACAGAGCTTGCCTCTTCGTGCGTGAAGACCGTGCTGCTCATGAGAGATTCGTCTGCGGAGTCATCTTCACTGCTTCTCTCGTCTTGATCGATGTCGGAATCCGTTTTACTTCCATCCTCGGAGCGTTGCGCTCCATGGCCTGGATCCACGTTTGGCCGAAGTGACGACACCTTCAATGACTCGACTTTGACCGAGTGCTGTTTGGTATGGGTCAGAAAAGATATGTTTTCCACAGTAATCAAGAGGTCCACAGCTTCGGATATGATCTTGATGGACACGTCTGCTAAATTCACCTGCAATCTCAGCAATGCGATATCCAATGCTCTGGACATAACACCTCCCAAGGCGCTAGGACGGGGCTGGGAGCCAACGGAGTCCCCGGACTCGCTGGAAGTAGGTTTAGACTCCGAGTCCGAATCGGAATCAGACATTGGAACGACCGAGTCACTTTCTTGTAAATCGCTCTCAAACATCACGGTATTGGCCAAATTGGCAGTGCTCTGGGCCAAATGCACCAGCATGTTCTTGAGCTCCTTGTCGAGATCATCAATCTTAGTCGCTAGGACGAGCTCCACGCCCGTAATATTGAGGTTGACGCCACCCACAACACCGCCTTTAACTTCGACAGTTTTGAGCTCACCGTATCGTAGAGTGAAGCCTGGTAGTTTGCCCACCTTCTCTGGATCAATAGAAACATCCTTGAGCTGGATGTTGCTCAAAGACACCTCCTCTAGGTTAGGGAGGTCGATCTCCGAAAACAACAGGAGTTGCTGGAGGATATATAGAAGCAACCGCTTCTGTAGATTTTGTGGCATCCACTGCGGGGACATTGTGAGGGAGAAGTTGATTGAGGTTGAGTGTGGAGCTTAAGTGTGCGCGATTAGATAAGATAGTTACAAAGGTACTGCCGCGATATGTCTCCAGATCACGGAAGAGGTTGAGTGCAGTCGATTGCAGAGACGTAAGCTATTTTTTAGCTCTATAGCCAAAAGGCCGGGGAGTCCAGTTCGGACTAACGGGAAAAAAAGTGTCTGCTGTGGCGGGCTTGGTTTCTGGTATCTCTGGCTGCGGAGTAGGCAGTGCACTCACCTTCTGGCGTTTTGGAGATCCAATGAGATCGTCTAGAGAAGGCGGCATTGTGAATTGTTTTGGCCTTTCTTCTTTCTCGACGGTATTCAAAGCGCCAGAAAGTGCCTTACGCATAACAGAGTCGCTTTCCAATACGCCCAAATGAGTGTCAATGCTGCTTCTGAGAGTGCTCACATCTTGAATCTGCGAGCTGATAGGGAATGGCCCGCTCGTAAGCTGTGCAAGTAGATACTCTGCCCACGGAATCGCCTGTTCCTCCTCAGAAGTAGTAAAACTGATGCTGAACCTTCGGGAGCTGTATCGTACGAGCGCAAGTAGTAGGCTCACCTGAAAATCACGCCCAAGCTCTTGAAAAAGCGGCGCGTATATTTTCACTAGGGTCTTGTGTTTTGTTCGCTTCAGCACGTCTCGGTCTCTTTTGTCGGTGTATATGAGACAGCTGAAGATCAATTCGTGGAGGATCTTGAGGCGATGCGCTGAGCGATGGAGAGCGCCTTTGAGTCGGTTGACAGCAGCAACGTAGTTCTTCGACGTTTCGTCATTCTTCGAATCCAGGGGCACAAATTCGAGATTCAGTTTTCTTATCTTCTTGTACGTCCTGAGGTCGGCAGCAGCTGACAATGGTGCTGCTCCTTGATAGTGGTCTCGTTCAGGCACCACAGCGGGACTGTCGATGATATGAACCCAATAGTTCCGCTCGAGCCACGCTTTCGCCTCTTGGGCCACGTGTTTCAAATGATCCAAGGAGGGAAGCTCCTCATGCGTCGCCATATGGCGAATCTCCACGAAATACGATGGAAGCTCTATCTCTTTGGCCAACTTCAGTAAGGGCAACGCCACAGACGCCTGCTGAAAAGGATCCAAAAGCCCGTTCACCAATCGCGTCAAAACAGAACAGTAGGCATGCTGAAGGCTTTCCGGGTCCAAATGTTCCATCAATTCTAGGGCCACAAGGGAAGCCGTAGCACTCACTGCGTGGGGCACCTTGCCTCGAGACAGGTACACCTTCACTTTCTCGAGACCCAAACGTAAGTTGTTGACATTTTTTTGATAAAACCAACGCCGTAGAGTAACTAGGTCGTGGTTAGACCGGTATGGTGTTAGAGATACGCCTGATGGAAACATCTGGTACTTGGTCTGGGATGAAGCGAGTCAGTGCAGGAAAAATGCACCAATGTTGCACCGAGCTTTTCGCAGCCATCAAGGACTATGCCATATTGGGATGATAAGGGTGTAGTTCGTGTGCAATTGAGAGACTGAGATGTGTCTGGCTGAAGTGTCAGGGAAAGAACAACATCCGTAACGAAATGCCATGAAAGAGCTCAAGTCTCACCCCACTCCCGTCTGACAACCACAGGGTTGGCCAAAAGCCCGTTGAGGGATTGCTATGGCGAAGTAGCGACGTTTTTAAAAAAGTAGGCTCTTCACACTGGACTCATCACTGAGTCCCAAATTTTGACAAAAAAGTTAAAAAACTCCCCTCCGCATGCAAACACATAACTCCGAGCTAGCCGTCTCCGAGACAGTCCAATGCATCCAGAACGCCAACCTAATGCAGCCCTCCCCTGGTACAATCTAGGGGTGTTCGGAGCTTGAAAAATCTGCTGAACTCAAATCATCCCCGCTGATACAGCCCTTAAAACCGACGATATATTTCCCCATTTGACAGCCACCTTTAGGCACAGGCTTGATCTGAAATTCTAAACAGACCCCAGCTCCGGTGTTAGGGCGTCACGTGCGTTAGTCCCAACGCTGGATTCAGCTCCTGCCAACCCATGAAAGCTGCACAAGCACAAGCCAAGTTCTCCCGGTATGGCACAGGATTAGCTGTACTTAATGCCCGGTAGACTTCTTTTTGACGTCGAAGTGTTGGCAACTTCGTGGTGTGATAAGGCAGAGAGTACCCCACAGAATGGCGCGACCTTATGCATTCGGCTTAAGACCTTTTGCACCCATTAGAAGTAAAGCCGAGAGGTATAAAAACAGAAAGCTTTTCCAAATTCTTCTAAAGACAGTATCAATGTCATCGTCTATAATTTCTGAAAAATACGTTGCATCACATGATAGTCTTCCTGCGGCTTCAGTGCAACTCGCAGGTGATGGAGACGAGCTAATAGTCTTGGGTGATAAGAGATACTACCGTCACGAGCTCTTGACCGCTTTTGGAGGATTATTGATGCCAGAGAGATACGCCCCTTATCCAAAGCACCAGTTTGGAAACGCCGCCGCCTTGGGGCTCGCTTCCTTCGCCTTGACCACCTTTGTTTTAGGATTATACCTAGCAGGAGCTCAAGGAATCACCAAACCCAATGTTGCAGTTGGCTTGTGCTTCTTCTATGGTGGATTCGTGGAGGCCTTTGCCGGGATCTGGGAGCTTGTGATTGGAAACTGCTTCGCGGGAACAGTACTTGTCAGCTTTGGCATGGGTTTCTGGCTCAGTTTTGGTGCTATCCATGTCGAAGCTTTTGGCATAGCAGCCGCATACGGCGACGATATCGACCAGTTCAATAGCAGTGTCGGCTTTTATTTGATCGGATGGGGCATCTTCTGTTTCATGATGCTCATGTGTACCCTAAAGTCTACCGTGGTTTTCATGTCCTTATTCTTGAGCTTGGATATCGCATTCTTCGTCTTAGCTGGCCACTACTTCACGGGAAGTGCCAGTTGCTTGAAGGCAGGTGGGATTTTATGCGTCATCCTGGCTTGCTGTGGCTGGTATTGTGCGTTTGCGGGAGTTGCAAACAGACAAAACTCGTACATCATCCCCAATGCCATTCCTCTTCCGGTGAGAAGTAAGTGAAGGGGCCGTGTAATAATTTAAGACGATTGAATCAGTCTAAGTAGCTCATTCTCCTCATAAGATAATGTTCTGTGCGATCTCGCTTGCAAGTAGGGAAATTTAGCATTGAGTAAGGTATCTGATTCGTCACTCGTAGGCTCATGAGAGCCGAAAGCACTGTCCCAGCTGATCATAACCACACCTAAAAGAACCCCAGTCAAGCCAAAGATCACGAGGAATAGTTGCGGTATCGTCATCAAGTGCTTCAGAAGGAGCTCGTCGTACAAGACTCCATTGAACAAATTGACCAAGTTGTAAACCAAAAAGCACAACGGGTAAAGGATAGACGTGGAAATGTGAGAAAGACCCTTGTTGAATGCAACGAGCTGCATGGCCACAATAGTGAGTGTAGCAAGTAGTAGAAGCACTGACGTGATGTACGTGGACAGAGACTTCGGGGTAGTACGCTCCAAAAGGGTAGCTACCATTACGTCTACCATGGACTTGGCAAAAAGGAACGTATGAGCAGTCAAAGTCCCGCTTATAACCCCAAAAAGTGTACCCTTAAGAAGGGTAAGCTGAAACGCTGCCTTTTTGCTGTTTCTCGAAAGACGCTTTCCCTTTTTGTGGAGCGAAAGCTGGTGAATCCGCCTTGATAAAGCAACATTGACTCGAATAAGCACCAAGATCACAGCGAACGTGAAGAGCCACCAGATCAAGAAAGTGGGTCTTCGGAACTTTTGTAGTACAAGGCGAAACCTCTCGTCAGTGTCAATGTTATCGAGGGGCTCACCATCAGCGCTACCGTTATAGGCGATGATGAAGGCACCCACGGAAATAATCCCGGTTCCTAGTATAAGTTTACTGGAGAAGCTCTCGCCCGGCAAGAGCATGCTGCTGAAGATGGAGTTGAAAATAAGGCCTATGCTCTGCAAAGGCGATAAAATGATGAGTGGGAGCGTCGTAAGCTGCACGATCGAGCCGAACACGTTGGCCAAAATGAACATGACAAATCCAGTTAGCCAGAGGTTCCGTCTGTAGAGATGTGTTGTCCTGTTAGCCTCGTAGTCATGGACATGCTGTGGGGTAATTGGGCCCCGAGTTTCCAATGGTATGCTGGCGTTTTGCAGACATTCTCTCAGAGCCAGGCTGTCTAGTTCCAAATCGTCTCTATGGTCGAGGATAAGCGGGATAACATGGCTCTTTCTTTGTAGAGTTATACCTAGGGACTGGATTGCTGACAGCACCACAGCAGCCGTACAGCCCCATACCACGGACGCCTTTGACATGAGAGGTGATAAAGCTTTTGTAGTTTGAGGTCAGGGTGTAGTTAAGATCTGGATAAGCTCGAAAAATTGGCAGTGCCCGATAAAGAAATATAATGCACACTATCTTTGACTAGTTGGTACTGCGCCTGTTAACTGCGTATATACTTAATCAAAAAGGTAAATACTCATGCACTACCAGCAAGATGCTGCTACGAAAAGCCTTAGAAAGTATCATAGAGCAGCTTAATTCCGGAAATGTGGAGTCAGTGGAAACAGGTATAACAGAAGTCGATCTGCTACTACGGTCATTAGCTCCGGCAATCCACAAGCTGCACACTTCCGGGTCTATGGACCCCAGACTCCGAGCATTTATCACGTTACAAGAAAACTTCCAGTACAATTTGGCAAATGAGCTTTTGGAGGCGTATAGGACGCTTCAAAGCTCGAAAACCAAAACATCGACGTTGATCCAGATCAATACGGCTATGATGGGACTACTATTGATCCACGCAGAGTCGAGGAGGCTTTTCAGCAAGAAGGCCAACATGCTGCTCATACTCAGCTTCTTGGGCCCTAAAAGCCCAGCATACCGCGTGGAAAGGTGCGCTTCCTTCGTGTCCTTGCTCATTCACATCTTGTTGAGAAATCTCAAAAACATAAGAGTCTTTGAGGTTTGTGGAGGGTGCATGACCATAATACGGCTTCTACAGCTCTCTCCGGAGAGTGAGAGCGTCTCTAGTGAGCTCGCTGAGGTCCAGCAAACGCTACATTTCAAGGTGGTGGAATTTCTCATATTCTACATGACCGACGAGTCTGAGTTGAAAGACGGAGACGTACCTACGAAGACGATTGCTGAGAAAGCCAGCTATATTAAGCCCGAGTTTCCTGCTATCGAGGATCTCGTTGAGAATTTGAACGATCTTTCAAGACAAGTCTCAGCATCTTTGATTTGACCAGTTGGAAATGACAGTTATTAGATGGACAAACAAGTCGAGTTTACCATTTTAGGGGTAACATTGAGATCAAAGAGGCATACGGCAAATTCTACCCTCGTTGCATTTATGGCTGTCAAGGTACTCATCAGTATGTAACTGTAGATACTAGTGCGCGGCTGTTTATCAAGTTCAACGCCTACTACACACTGGCAAATGTACTCACACATGGAATTGCTACAAAGATGCTTTTTCAAAGCCACCAACTGGAATGAAGACAACATCTTCAATAATATCACTGCAACGTCACGCGCCCTTCTAGATTTCCAAATCCCTAATGGCGCAAAACTCGAAGTACTGTCGAGAGCTACAGACTACCTGGCTCTGTCACTAACACTTCTGAACCACGGCTCAATCAATGGCTCTTTGGCTTACTTGTATACGTCTGTGCCTCTACGCAATGCCACAGGAACGAAAGACATCTCTCTCCAGGACGCCATCGCTGGGTTTCGCATAATAGAGCCTTACCACCATGTTTCGGAAAGAGGAAAGAACCCCAAAAACAACAAGGCCTCAATGGTTTACGGCAGAATGTACTTCCCAGGATCTGTGCTCGAAGCCATGTTAATCAAGAAGCTCTCGAAACAGACTCAGCTTCTCGTCAAGTGCATCAACAACCCAAACTTGAAAAGAAACGGCACCATGATCATGTATCTCCAGCGAAACACGCCTAGGTTTTCTCAGGAATATATCTACTCGACCAACGAGGCGCTCTTTGGATTCCGCTGCTTGTACAATTTCGGTAATGATCGTCCAGCATCACCTCCTTTAATTCCCAAATTTGATAACTCCGTCGTCTCAATGGGAGCTGAATTCTGGTATGCCGCCATGACAATGAGCCCAGGACTCTCCACCGCTTTCAGATACTCGACAAGGTCCACGTCGACTGGAAAGCCACTTACAATGACTATCTCCTGTAACCCTATCCTAGGACATGTGTCCTCCACATACAATGTCAAAACTTCTGTTGCGTCGACCGTGTGCTCGAAGTATGACTTCAACTGGTATTCGTACGCCAGTAATCTTTCAATTGGGTTCGAACTTTACAACTTCTCCAAACCCGCAGTGAAATCGAATCGCAGACATTCTGACCCCACTATCCACCATGAAAGCCTTGCTCCACCACCATTTCTGCTGACCGCCAATCTCAATGAGCGTTTGACGCTAGAGAACAGCTCCTACAGACCTTTGGATAGTCGCCGAATGGTGAACCCTATGGCACAAAACAGCTTCGCGGAAATGTCTTCCACAGGTCTGGGTCGTCCTCGAAGCGAGCAGGATATTCAGAACCAAACAGTCATGACAGCATTCCAGAGTTTAGTGAGTGAAAGCAATTTCTCATCTGTTCTTAAAGCATCTACTAGTTTGAGCGATCGTATGCTCAAACTACTCTGGGTGGGTCGCTACAAAGAATTCTTGGTGAGCACAGGAATTAAAATTAACGTTGACCCAGCTAAGAACACACCAGAATTCAGCAAGTTCGGCATCACCTTTTCCTATGCATCCTAATTCTATAGCTAGCCATTACTAGCAGTGTCTGGAGTGGATGCCTACACCCGTGCACCACAATCAAGAAAAAATCAAGAGCGAGAAACTGAAAAGATCGAAATCTTCAAGGGCTCAAAGCATGAAAAACCAACTGTTCTACAAGCTTTTCAAAGACCTGAGGATCGCTCAGGTAGCTTCCCCCTTGAGCAAGACACTCAGAGGCTCTGACCTGGCAGCCCCAACACATCAGATTCTTTTCGCACCCAAGGGCAGCTCCTCTCGTTCAGAGTATGGTATCAAATCGACCTTACCAAAGCAGGTAGGCGTCTCCCACTTCGTGATGAACGCAATGGACACCTCGAATAATATTCCTGATGTGGAGAAGTTTTCTAGTCCTCATTACAACAGATTGAAGTTCCAGGAGTCTGGTATTGTCTTGAAGAAACCATCTGACAAGGCCAACCCTCTTTTTGCGTGGGATACTTCCAAAAGCATCAAGAAGTCAGCCTCTGATGCAGACAGCGTATTGGCGGATTTGAATCTTGGGTCCAAGGCCAACATGAAAGACGTCCAGAAACTCCTTAATGCCAACCCTGCACTCGCCAAAGAATTCAAGAAGTGGCTTGTCAAAAGATCACCCGAGTCCATTGTATTTAAAATCCCCGCTAAGCTAGAACAGCTTTTGAAGGAATTCATTGCTTCTTCCGACATCGTCACAAAAAATCCATCCTCTTTAGCAGACATCACCAGAAAATTTGGCAAAGCTTCTAGAACAGCACCTCCCAGAGCCGTTCAAGGCACCGGTGGTCTTTCATATAATCAGAAGGGTCGCCTCAACAACACCCCCAACGGTATCAAGCATGGTGTTGTCGCCCCAGGCCGTCTTGTCGATAATAGAGAGGCTGCCATTGGCGGTTTTGTTGCTTCTGTGAACGAGAGAACCACCATTCTTCAAAACAACTTCATCAACAATGCTCCTGGCAAACATTCCAGACAGTTTGTTCTTCCATTCAAGGTCAGCGAGGCCGAACTTACTCCATACGGAGGTGTTAGAATGTACGCTGACGGCGCCAGGGTGGGTTCGTGGATCCAAAGAACCGAAAGTGGCCCATCCTACACCAACAGATCGAACTACGTTGCCTCCAACCCTAATTTTGGCAGTCTTTCGGAGAGAAATAGCAGAGATGCCGCTGCATTGGAGAACTTGTTGGGCTTAGTTTCCAAAAACAAATCCTAAATGTCTATCCCATGTATATAATTAAACGAAGACTAAGACACGAACAGCGTGGTAGAAGTAGCAGGTCTACTAGCTGGGCCTGGTAGCATACTAGACAGGCCATTCGTAGGAACTGTGGAGGGCATAGTGCCATTGCCAAACAGAGGCGTGGACATTCCGGAGGGAGAATCGTCCTTAGGCTTCTTTGGCCTGCTTTGCTTAAATCCCTGTTTCCGTTTTTTTGGCTGCTCACGCTCAATGCTTTGGGGCATGACACCCAACATCTTCTTTTCTTCCAGAATCACACTCTGTCTCAAGTCCTCTGCAACTCTCTCATCTAGTTTAGCATCGACACGGTACCAAAGATGGAATGAGCTTACACGGGTTCCGATTTTTAAGACTTTTTCCATCTTCTCCTTCACGAGATGGAGAGGTCTCATACTGTTCACGACAGTGGGCACAAACTTCTCAGGAATACCATGTAAAGTAAACGAGTAAGTGGTATAACGAATTGGAGGTTCCTCAGGCTTTTCCAAAGGCTTCTTCTTTCTTGGTGGTGGGGCCTTTTTGTTTCTTCCACTTCTTGACGATCTTGCTGGAAGAGGTTCCTCAGCTTCCTGTTTAACTCCTTCAGATGGGGCAGCCTCTGCTTCATTGTCGTTCTTACTAGCCTCATCCTCTTGCTTGCTGGCCTTCTCCTCCTCCTCTCGTTTCTTTCTTTCCTCTTCCTCCTTGGCACGTAATTCCTCGTTATACTCCGCAAGCTTTTTCTCGTAAGCCTCGACGTCATCGATGTTGTGAATCCAGATAGTACTGATGAGTATATCTTTGACACCCATATCATCTTCCAATGTGACTGGATTGGCTGGTTCAAGAACTTCACATATAGAGTCTCTAGGTATGACGTACCTGACGTTGGGGTTCTCCAAAAATTCAAAAACCAATGTCGCGTTGTGCAAATATTTTTCTTGAAAGGCTGTGAGTTTCCATGGATTATTTAGCTTTGGTGGTCGTTGTATGGCAAACTGCTTGGACTGATATGGTCTAGGAAAGTTGGGTGGAAGGGGCAAGCCTCTATTCAAATAGAGTTCAGCATGGTGTGGTTGCGGACCCATCTGTTTGGCCTTTTCGATGTACCTCTTAAACAAGTTGATCTGATCCTCGGACGCAGTACCTTTGGCCACAAGTTTCATGAGATCGTTAAGCGAAAGCTCTATCTTTGCGATCGCATTAAGATTCGAGATCATGATGGCATTATCCACGGTAGTCATGTCCACTGCACGAGGGGGAGGAGGCCGAGGGAATCCGCCTGATGCTATACCAGTAGGAGGCATCGATGTATTTGGTCGTGGGCCCGTAGTAGGGGCAGGAGAAGGACCCAGAGGTGGCTGCTTAGTTGGTGGGGAGCTCTGCTTTCCCACTGGCGTCTTGGAGTCACCCAGACTACCGCTTGGAGGTTCCGGGCCATCCTTCTTTTCTTGTTTTTCCTCCTGTTGCTCTTCCTTATTTGTTTCATCGTTCGTTGAAAATCTTTTCGTTTCATCCTCCTTCTTGTCGTCTGCAGAATTTGAATCTTCCTTCACCGTTTCCCCTCTCCCTCTCGCAGATGTCTTCCTACCCTTCTTTTGAGGTGATTTAGGCTTCTTGGTATCTGAAGACTTATCGGCTTCAGATTGGGCTTCCTCCTCTTTTTCCTCTTTCTCCTGCACTTCCTCATTCTTCACTTCAATCGGCTTTTTATCTTGGTTTTGGGGCGTTGTCTCGACTGGTTTTTGAACCACTGGACTTGGCTGTGAAGGTGGAGCAGCCACAGGAGGCAGAGCGGAAGCGGGAGGAGGATTGCTAGCTCCGATAGGCGGAGGAGGTCCGGGAGGAGGGTATGGCCTGCCCATCGGTGGCTGACTATACACGGGCTGAGGCATGGAACCTGGAGGAGGACCCAAAGCTTCCTTTCTCATGAGCAAGTCTGACCCATCCGAAACATGAGAGATCTCAGAAAGTGCCTTGGACTTTTCTGAACGGGCGTCTTTGGCAATAAAGATACGAATATCCATGGAGTGTGGCCCTAATGATATTGTGGCCTCTGACAACTTCGCCATAACATCTCTGGCATTGACATCGCCGCCCAAGATCGGCGTTCTGGTTTTTGCCTCAAGCGAATTGCTGGTAGCTTTTGCAAAGCGCCGCCTCGTCTCTCTCTCTTTTGCAGGCTGAGGACCTTTCTCCATTTCTGCTAACTTCTTCGCGTAGGCGGTTTGTTTGACCCAGTATAGCTTGAACATGGGCGCATGGAAAACGTATGTATTTCTCGAGCGAATAAGCGAGTTGTAGAGTACAGCAGAGTCCTTCACCGTGAGCGGGTTCTTCAACACGTCCTCGTAATGATCGTGTGGAGGTTTGTTGTATGAGATCGGTAGACCTTCAACGGTTTCAAAAGGACGAACAATCTGCTTATCAAGAAGACGCTGTTCCGCTTCAATCTCTTCTCTTTTAGCCGTGGTGATACGGCGTCTCATACGAGGAGGCATGTTGTAAATACAGTGAAAGAACACTGGTTTTCTATACGCCTTTCAGTTACACTATATATCTGTCGTTCACAATGCAGGAAAGTTCGTTAACTATGTGAATGCTTCTCTTGTAAGCTAGCCTCCAAAGCATCCAAGCCTTGACTAAATAGCTTGAGTATCAGTTCTAGCTCTCCCGTGAGTTTAGCTTTGGGGTAGCTGTCGCTGAATAATTCGCTGTTGATGGCTGGGATTTGTGGGAATTTAGACGGTTGTTTCGCGCTCAATGGAGTAGTACTAGCAGAAATGCTGGAAGAGCCTCCACTGACCGAGTGAGAGGGTTGGTTTCTGGTGACAAAATAATTGCCACCGGTGTTCGATGAGCTGATCGGAGCAGTTTTTGGGCCCAGAATAGCCGCCACTTTTTTTTGTACCGTGCTCTGCTGTCTCTGCTGCAAATCCTTCACCTCCAAGGGCTCACCAAGCTGCGAGTCCTTTTCAGCGACTGGCGTCATAGAAGCGACGTTACCCACAAGCGCAGGGTTGATACCAAATTGATTGATATTCTCAGAATTGACGTGACCTGTTGAGAAATTGTTTAAAATCCCCCTTTTTTCTGCATCCTCACTGGTCAATGCCGACATGAGGTTCACTGATGAATTTGGCACTGGCATCTGGATCCGAAGAGAGGGCTTCTCTCGCTTGGATGCTACAGGTCCATGACCAGATCCAGCCGGACCTTGAGTGCCGGAGTCAGCACTAGCTTCCATACCCTTGGATGTTTGTGCACCCTTCTCGCCATTCAACTTGGAATTGATGGGTTGTAGCATGGGGTTCCCGTTGGAGTGGAGGGCACGCATTGATTTAGATGGACTGAGAGTAGACCCATACTCGCCATGAGCGCCAGAAGGTGGTGCGACAGGTGATGGAGTTTCATGCCGTTTGACTGAATCTTGATGCGATGAGTGAGAAAGAGGCAGCTTAGGTGCCGCCAACTGGAAGGCTGATCCATGCATATTGGAAATCGTCTTTTTGCGTGGCCGCGTTGTTGATGGGGAGCCATGCCTTGGCTCTAGGGCTGCAGAGGCTGACTGAGAATGAACCAAGGCGGGCGGTTTGTTCAAGACAGGCAATGCATCGTGAGACATCTGCTTTTTCTCCATTCTCGATCCAGCAAGCGAGCTTTGATTTGAGTTTGAATCTTTATTGGTAGAAGACATAATCGCCAAACTCTCCATATCTGGGATTTCGATCGTAGGCGACTCTGTCTGGCGGGCTTCCTTAACCGAAGCCAATGTCGGGATGCGGGGGTCCTCAAATATGCTGTCTTCATACTTTGAGCTTTCATCATCGTCA
This sequence comes from Candidozyma chanthaburiensis, assembly GCA_030579055.1. Lineage (NCBI taxonomy): Eukaryota > Fungi > Ascomycota > Pichiomycetes > Serinales > Metschnikowiaceae > Candidozyma > Candidozyma chanthaburiensis. Next base: position 47,005 of record JAKUAA010000014.1, on the reverse strand, counting down.
TCTTCAAATAGAGATCGCAATGACTTGGGAACATTACTGGAAGGTGATGATGGAGGGTGACGGCTGGAAGACTGATCATATGTCGATTTTCCAGAAGGTAGCTTGGCCGTGCCTGAAATTGCACTTTGGGCAATTGTATTGTTCTTGCTGCCTGAGCTGTGTTTGGAGTTGAGATGAAGAGTATTAGCCTGATGGGTTGGCTGGGATGTAAGTGTGTAGTCATGCGTTGTTTCATAATCGTCGTCTCGGAGATACGGGAAATGCTGCTCAACTTCTTGAATATCAATGTCGTTGTCCATGATGTATTCTTTGCTGCTCAAGGAATCGAAATCCCATTTAACTTGAAGCTGGTTTTCGTTGGATGCTTCCTCGCTGGCTTCGTCGCCCAAATTATAAAATATCGAGTCTCGCCTGGAGTTTTTATCACGCCAAAGAAGATATCGGGAGACGAGTTCCTTCAATATGCTGGTGGGTGTGCTCTTGTACTGCTTAACAAGCTTACACTTCAACAATTCATCGGCAGAAGGCCTTTCTTGAGGGTTCTCATCGAGACATAAAGCGATACACTCTTTTAAAGCTTGAGGGTATTCTCTTCCCTCTAGACGTGGAGGCGTCAGCTTTGCAATCATGGCCATTGCCCAATTCGAGGATTTGTCGGAGTACGGTGGGTTTCCCGTGGCAATTTCGTAGACAGTGATTCCTAGAGACCATATGTCGGCTTTTGCGTTATATTGATCGCCCTCACGGATCACTTCAGGGGCCATCCAGAAGGGCGTGCCTGCCATGGTGGTTCTTTTCGTGGAGTTGGCAGATAGCTGCGCTGCCACACCAAAGTCACAAACTTGCACGTTTCCCTCATTTGTGATAAGGATATTCGCCGCTTTTAAGTCACGGTGAATGACGCCCAACTTATGGACCGCCTGTAGCGCTAGTAGAATCTCTCTAACGATGACTGCGATGTACTTCTCTTCAAAAACGCCAGCTTTCAACAAGGTACGCACTGATCCACCAGCACAGTAGTCCATAATGATCCAGAGCTTTGTACCATTGAGAAAGGAGCCGTAGTAATGCGTGACATTTGGAGCGTTTTTGAGATCAGCGAGAAACTGGATTTCCTGCTGAACATCAACAACCTCGTCGTACTGAGTGTCCAACTCTAGCACTTTTATGGCCACCACCTTCTTGGATTTGACATTGTATCCCTTGTAGACCACACCGAACTTTCCCTGACCGATCACTTCGGTTCGCTTATATGAATCTATCGAAGACATGGCTTAGAGCCTTGAGGCTGACACCGTGGGGGGTACTTTAAGGAGATGAGCAGGATGTTCTTATTTGAAAAACGCAGATTGAACTATCAAAATGGCCAAGTAATTGGCACTATGGTGGCAATGCTGGAGGAAGATACGGAAGGGGATGCACAGGTTTTGGATCAAACTTATTTGTTGATGTGCGGTGCCTTTACAGGTGGTTTTCATAGACAGGTTTCAGAAACATGAAGGCCTGTACAGAAATAAGACAAGACAGATGGGCTGAGATTCCTAGTCGAAATTAATTGTTGAAGGCTGAATGAGCTGTTTTTTTAGAGTCTCTTTCTGATTTTTGTAATTAAGTTTTTGATGGGAAAATCATGCTCAACATGGACTCGCTTATGTATGGTATGCACTATGAAGGCAAGATCAGGCAACACCCAGATGAAGTGATATTCAGATCCAAGCGATGCCGTCAATGAATTGCGAGGAATATGGTTGTTATGTAATTTGGGAAAGCGGCGGTGAATGTAGTTCCAACAGACCGCTGTACATTTCAGAAGCGAGTCCTATCAGAATAATTGAAAAACGAGAGGGAGTTTTGAGTATTTTTGGAAAATATGCTTTGAGTTCAAAAAGTGCATTTACTAATACAGCCCCTCGCGCCACATTGGGGCTCCTTCAGCGATGCAGATATGATCTCTGAGTTCACCCATGAGATCGCCTAAATATTCATATTTAAGATGAGCGAACTTCAGAACCGATTAAGGATATCGAATGCCTTTCACGCTTTACGACCTTAATGCCATTTTGCGTGTTTGACAGCATACAGCCTTGACAGTCTCGTACCGCATAATGGCTGCAAACATTCGTGAGCTCTCACAGAATGATCCAAAAGAAACCAGCCAGTGAAACTAATAACAGCAAATAGAAACTTCACCTCAGCACGTCCATTCCAAGTAATCAAGGTAAGAAAGTGCTGCTTTCGAAAAAACCAAATCGCCTGCCTCGATCTTGTCTTGGCTAACGGTCTGACTCATTACTATACAAGACATTCTATTCGCGATAAGCTTGGACATCACCTACTACTCACACAAACTACATTCACATACCATGTCCAGATCTGCTACGATAAAAAGGGACACTAATGAAACCAAAATTCAAATTGCACTCTCCTTAGACGGAGGCCATATCGCCGTGGAGCAGTCTATCTTCCCAGACAAGGTTGTCGACGAGCATGCTACTCAGCTGAGTCTGACTCAAGTCATTCAGGTTCAAACGGGGATTGGATTTTTGGACCACATGTTGCATGCGTTGGCCAAACACTCGGGCTGGTCGCTTATCGTAGAGTGTATCGGTGACTTGCACATCGACGACCACCACACAGCGGAAGATGTTGGTATCACTTTGGGTCTCACATTCCACAAAGCCTTGGGCCAGGTTAAGGGCGTGAAGAGGTTTGGGTCTGGGTTTGCTCCTTTAGACGAGGCGTTGAGCCGAGCTGTGGTTGACTTGTCCAACAGACCTTACGCAGTGGTTGAATTGGGCTTGAAGCGTGAGAAAATCGGCGACTTGTCTTGTGAGATGATTCCCCATGTTCTTGAAAGTTTCGCCCAGGGAGCGGCCATTACCATCCATGTGGACTGTTTAAGAGGCTTCAACGACCACCACAGAGCCGAGAGTGCCTTCAAGGCCTTGGCTGTTGCAATCAAAGAGGCAATCAGCAAAACCGGCTCGAGCGATGTTCCCAGCACGAAGGGCGTTTTGTTTTGATATGGGAAATATTTATTCAGACAGTAAATAGGGAAGTTTAGGCGTATAATCTACGATGACGGCTGATGGAAACGTTAGACCTGCGTTGGTGGGTAATGGAAATGATGTGGCTTCAAGTTAAACCAAAAAAAAAAAAAAAAAAAGAATAGGGTCAAATCCATATAGCTTCTTATTTACTCTACAATGCATCTTTGCACTTTCAAGCTGGATGCGATGAGATCGCACTCACACTAACTACATGTTTAAGAGATGCTTCCATACAACAGGGCGCCTGCAAGCAGTGAAGCCCGTTTTCAAGCCTCATAATACCCGAAAAGGAATAAAGACATTCGAAGATAACTTCGATACTCTGGGAAAGAAAGACGACCGCAAAATATGGGAACGCATGAACATACCCAAAGATGAGTTCTTCATCAGGAAGTATGGCAACATTACGGCCGAGGAGAGGAAGAGGCTCGACCAAAAGGTGGCAAGACAGAAATATCTTCGTGAAGAGCGGAGAAAACACGAACTTGGCGACGCTTACGAGGAGAAAAGAAGAGAGCCCGTTTCTCTTAATCCACTCTCTGAGTACGTCTTCGGAACACACCCAGTCATTGCCGCTTTGACAGCTGGCAAAAGGGAATCATTCAGCAAGCTCTACACGTTCAACACGCGAGAACATACCGCTAAAATCTTGCGTCTTGCAGAAAAATACGGCATTAAGGTTGTGGAGAAGAAGAGCAAGGCCGAGATGAACAAGCTCAGCTCCAATGGAGTTCACAATGGCGTCGTTTTGGAGACAAAACCGCTTCGTCCTCCCAACATTTTCAATGTCCGGGTCTCGGAGGCAGAGTACGAGGTGACTAGCATAAACGAGGAAACAGGCGCTAGAGAGAAGACGAAACACACGTTGGCACGTGGTACAGCCAGATCCAAGAAGGATACTTACCCGCTTGGGATTTACCTCGATGGTATCACGGACCCCATGAACTTTGGCAACATTGTCAGATCCGCATACTTCTTGGGAGCAGACTTCATTGTGGTTCCCAGCCATGACTCTGCACGAATTGGCCCTGTGGCCGCTAAGGCGTCCGCTGGTGCTCTTGATATGATGCCAATTTACAAAACAGAAGAGACAATGCCGTTTTTTGACCGCATGAAGAGAAGTGAGTGGGTTATCGTCTCCACATCAGCCAGACCCAGTGAGTCCGAGCTTGAGTCGATGCAAGAAAACCACGCTCAGCATTTGGAAAGCAAGTTTGTCGAAACCAGCGATCTTCCTGTTTTGCTCAGTGAAGCTCCCGTGCTTTTGGTTTTTGGTAGTGAGGGCGGCGGTATCAAGAAGAATGTGATGTTGCGTTCTGACTACTTGGTTGCCATGAACAAAGGAAGGGCCGACGATGAAGGTAACATAGTGGATTCTTTAAATGTTGGCTCTGCAGCAGCCATGGTCATCAACCGCTGCTTGGACTGATGAGCATTCCACACCTGTAAATAGAAACGATAGAGATACGACGGTAGATATCGAAAAGATGTATATTACATTTTCTTGTACTTCTTAAAAGAGGCTATTTTTGGTAAGCGGCATTTCTGGCAAAATAGAACGCCAAACACGGTTACCAGTATTGTAAGATCAGTGGCTCCTAGATGCATGGTGCCTATATCGCAGTCGTTCGGCGATTCTTCAAATGCGAAATGCCTTCAATCACCAGTATCAAAAAAACTGCCGAAAACACAGAAGAAGAGGAAAATTAAGCTAGATTGGGAATCCCCGATTTCCTTTTTTAATCTCAATAAACGTAATTTTCTTTCGTCCCCTTATTTCATGGAATCACGCTTGAATCGGTGCGCGATAATGCGGCTGAAGTGCTCCGGCCTATTTTGGCTGCGATAAGCACCCTCCAAAACATTGTTTTTCATTGAACCACGATCTTCTCATCACACCAGCTGCACAAGAATTTCCAGAAAGGTTTCATGTCCGACAACGAGCTTTCGGAGGATTCCAGACTTCTTCCTTCTAGAAGAGGGTCCATTTTCGGCCATTCGGTGGGCTCTTTCAGAGGCCCCAATTCCTTGCAGAACTTTGCTTCGTCTTTCACCAGAGCCCAGTCTTTTGCTGCTAACCAGATCGACGCCAACATCCTGAAAAAGCGTTCTTTTTTTGCGGGAAACGACGACGAAGACTCCGCCCTTGGCCACGAAGATGATGAGCTCTTCGATCCTGAACTCATGGCGCCTTCTTCAAGAGGTGAAAGGTTGAGCACTGTTCTCCATGAATTCAACTCCATGCGTGCTCCTCATGGCATCGGCTCGGCAGGCGGACCGTCTCCATACAACGAGGTCTTTTACCAGGATGATATCAGCAGCATTCTCCAGAGAAGTAAGTCCAGGGACCCGTCCTTCTCCAATACGGCGTTTACGCCTTTGACTAAGAAGAAAAGCCACCCGGCGCTTTCCTTTGGATCCCACCTTCTGACCCGCTCGTGGGCAACAAGTGCATCTTATTTTGGCATCAAGAGAGTCGAGGACAAGGATGGCCATCTTGTCACGGTGATAGCAGGACAGTCAACAGCTCCTCAGACTGTTTTGAACTCCATCAACGTGCTCATTGGCGTCGGACTTTTGGCACTACCTGTAGGGCTTTTGAAAGGCGGTTGGGTGATTGGCTTCCCAATGTTACTCTTGGGATGTTTAGCCACTTGGTGGACTGCAAGCTTAATCTCCAAGGCAATGGACACCGATCAGACGATCATGACCTACGCTGATCTTGGTTATGCCTCCCACGGATCCACTGCCAAGCTTTTGATTTCCATCATTTTCACTATCGACTTGCTTGGTTCGGGCGTATCTCTCGTTTTGTTATTCAGCGACTCATTATATTCGCTTTTGGGAGATGACGCAGCGGGGTGGACTAAGACGAACTTCAAAATTTTGGCGCTTGTTGTCCTCACCCCCTTTACGTTCATGCCATTGCCGATATTATCCATCTTCCTGGGCTTTGGTATATTGGCGACTTTTTCCATCATCATTCTTGTTGCCATTTGTGGCCTCCTCAAGACCTCATCTCCGGGCTCACTCCTACAAGTTATGCCCACAAACTTATGGCCCAATTCCATTGCGGATGTGTTTGCTGCAGTGGGTATCATAATGGCTCCCTTCGGCGGGCACGCCATTTTCCCGAACTTGAAGAATGACATGAGGCATCCTCACAAATTCACAAAAACGTTGGTCACCACCTATTCTCTCACATGCCTTGCCGACTGTTCAATGGCCATAATTGGCTTTTTGATGTTCGGCGGCCATTGCAACAATGAGGTCACTAGTAATCTCCTCGAGACGGCAGGCTATCCTAGATGGGTTTATCCACTTATCAGTGGCTTGATTTGCCTCATTCCTTTGGCCAAAACTCCATTGAATGCAAAGCCAATTATCTCCACCCTTGACGGTCTTTTTGATCTCAATACCCTTGTTGAGGGAGAATCAATCTTGCGTGCTTTCATCAGATCATTGATGAGATTTCTTGTGCGTGTGGGAGTGAACGTTGCTTTCGTGTATTTGGCTATTTTGGTCCCAGAATTCGATCGAATTGTCGGACTAATGGGATCTTCGATCTGTTTCATTGTCTGCATTATCTTGCCATGCTTCTTCTACTTAAAGCTTTGCAAGAATACCATCAGAGCTACAGAAAAGGCATTCATCAACTTCGTCATACTTCTCTCTACATTCCTTGCGATAGCTTGTACTTACTTCACCATTAATCACTGATATAGCATAGACATCATTTGCGATTTTCAATATCAGCATTAGCCAGATTCGTTCTGAATATAGGTCAAGAAACAATCCGTGATTCTAATCAAGAGAGACTCCAAAATCCGGTGGTCCAACAAGAAATCATAATTAAGTTTGACCAACAGACCCCTTGACGCATCTTTTTGCAATTCTTGTTGCAAATCACTTGTAGCCTTGAATATCATCTCAAATAGAGGTTTGTACTTGAGGTTCTGCGAGTTGAGATTCTCTTTCATAGAGAATTTCAAATAAAGCTTTGTCTCCGTTTCAAACTTGTTACGAACAAAGTTCATGGCAAACGAAATGCGGTCCTTTTGAGTTTTCTTTGAAACGCTAGGGTTGATGCTATTGTGGTAAAACACGAAATGGAACGAATTGAGATGTTGGAGCTTGATCTCAAATTGGAGCTTCGGAAGTTTGTTCGAAAGTTTGGGAATGTTTTTCTCCAATAAATGAAGACGAATCTTTTTAGTTGCACTTACAACTGGTGCAAACTCCTTTAGATAACGAATGGACCCCACGAGGGCATCATGAGATTCTTCAATCTGCTGGTTGAGTAGCCTCGTCAAAACCCTGACTGCATCTTCTTCATGTTCACCTGTGGTCAATTGTAGCTGCATTTGATCGTTCGCTGGTAGCTTCAAATGGAATTCCTCATAAACGGGGTCAACCGTGAATGCGAGTTGATCAACCGTTGTAGTTGTGACAAAGATGTCAGTCTTCTTAAGCTGATACAACATTCTCATCAACAGATCAACCTTTTGCAAATGGCTGAAGAGCTGGTTAAGCAAATTGTGTGTACCATCGGTCTCGGTACCTTCGACCAGCTTCCTTGAGAAGTCAACCAGAGCCAGGACTTCGAATTTCTCCTTTTCGGTGTTCACGTTGACATTGAGCTTTTCCAAAACACCAATATCCGATTGAGAGATGCTCTTCAAAGACCCCCAAATAGACAAGTCCATTTTGGTAGACACATCATCGGATGATAGCATCACGCGTAGAAACAAGGAAGTAGAAGACACTGCAATTGGTAGGAGATTGCCATGGTTGAAAAGCACGAAGACGGATTCGTATTTTGAAGGCGAGTTTTCCAAAGTGAAGGGAAGATCGAAATGATTGAGGGCTAATTCATCACTGTAGTTCACATAGTTGATTTTGCGGTTCTGCAACTCTTCAACAATGAGGTGATCAATGATTAAGTTTGAACCAGATTTCGAAAGATTCTTGAAGAACGAGTAGTCAAGCTCGTCCTCCTGTGCTGGCTTCAAAACTTGCATCCATTGGATTTTCCATTCACCCTTGATAGATTTTAATCTTGACACCCACCAGTATGTTTTCAAAGTCAAACCGCTAATTAGACTGATTAAAAAGGAGAAAGTGGGCCAGTTGCGACATCTATAAAACTGCACTCTCTTTGGGGAATTAGATTTTTGGATAGCAGATGCGTCTTCAGTGTCCAATGATTCGTATAGTTTGCTAATCTCGCTGTCGTTAAAGTTGATTATGTCATTGGCGATCCACTCAGTTGTGATCAACTGATTGTTCAACGATTCACTAAGACTCTCTAATCTTAGCTGTATCAAGTATTTCACAACGTTAGAGATAATCTCGCGCTCACTGATGAATGCTTGATTTTTCGTGGCACTGGAGGGACTATTAATCTTGCTTTGAATTTGAGCTTCAATGGGCGATGGATTCATGAAATAGAAAAATCCAGTAAGTGGGTTTATAGCAAGGATCGTGGATTTCTTAGGCGTGAGCTGAATTAAAAGTTGGTATGGGTTGATGGATGAACAAGCATCTGTCGGCAATTGAGCCAGTAACTGCTCGAAAATTTTGTGCATGAGAATTTCTGAATGCTTGTTGATTATGAGACTGAGGATCCAGTCAACACTCAAATCTTGCACGTCATCTTCGTAGTTGCCTGTAATGCTTCCAATGTTGTGGTTGAGGTTGTATTTTCCATTCTTGAACCACCGGAAATTGAGGTTGTACAGCTTATCGATGCCAATTTCGATAAAGGACTTCCAATCCCGAGAGAAGAAATTTTTGGACCAGTAATTGATGATTATGAGCGATGATGAGTACTTGAACTGGATATTGTTTTTCCACTTGCTGTTGACTGAAAGATCCCTCAATTGTCTGGATATGAGGTAAAGTTTGTAGGAGATGGAGTACTTGTGGAGTGAATCGTAAAGCCCAGTGAGTGACTGAGTGAGCAAAACTTGATTCATAGCAGTTTCTAGCTTGCCACGCGATGATTCGGGGAGCCTCGTTATTATCCTGCTGTCTTTATGTGTGATGAGGCCAGTATCAGGGTTGATGCCAAATAAAAATGCAAAGTCGATGAAGAAGAACGGCGACTTATGGTAGTCTTCATCGTTGTCAATAATCTGATCGTTGCCAACGGTGATGCAAACCTGGAACTCGTTGGGGATCGTTATAATGACCCTCCCGTCCTTGATCTCGTAGTTATTATTGAAACGGGAGGGCATATTCTCAATAAGCGCCATTCTAGCTGTAAGGGTCAAGTTGAGATCTCTCAAGACCTCTAAAACCTTTTCGGGTGAGACTGGAGGTTTCTGGATGAAGTTGTACGAGGGTAGCTGTGGACGACCCTTCACTAGAAGCTCCAAAGCGGTGAAAATGTCAGAATCAGGGAGTTTGGCTCCACTGAAATTGTTGAGCTCAGCAAGACCGTGGCCCAAATTCTCGAAGTAGAATTCTTGTGTTCGGAAATAGTTCAAGAGATCAATGAGCTTGGACACATCTCTCGAGTTCTGCGCCCACTTGACCAATGTGTATATTTTTAGGAAATCCTTTCTAAGTGACACAATGACTTCCAAAAACTTCCGTTTTCTGGTGGCATCGCTCTCAGATGTCTTTGTGTTAGCCAAGTTTTCAATTAGTCGACTCAACTGCTTGTACGCTTCTTGAGTGTAGAACCTCAACACATTCGATAGCGGAATGATATTATTTGTGACATGCGGGAGCTCAGGAAGAGACCCCAGCTTGGCGCTGGTGGTTCCGTTCTGGGCATTTGATGCTGCCAGCTGAACCTCCATACTTCTAAAGAAAGCCTATCCAATCGATCAAAGCTCAAGACGGCTATTAATCACGTGTTCAAGTGTGGCTATAAGTGAGCCTGATAGCTATGTATTTAGCACGAGGAAAGACGGGGCCTATTGAGTTTGGAAGAAGTAGCCAGGATGGGTTTTCGTTGACGGGTACTTAGTTTCTATCTTAGTGTGCGATCGGTGACCTGCATAGAAGCCGGGTGCTGGTGGGGCCAACAGCATCCATGGAAATTTTGCAGCCGTTGAAGGCGAACAGAAAATTCTCGTAAAGCGTATATTAGATGGTTTCTGAAAGCACATGTTCAGTTTGAGCCATCTTCGTCGTTATAATACATCGTTGGGGTAAGAGGTAGGGAACGTCGGGAGCTAACTAGTAGACTCAAGGAAAGATGGAGGCACCTCGTGTTTGATCCACGAGAACCTCTCATCTTGCAACATCTGACTTACTGTGACTCGCCTGTCCTTCCGAACAAGCAAAAGATCCACAATTGCCATGAGTTGCTTCATGATCAGCTTGGACTCCTCCGAGACCGAGTCATCTTTCATAGCGGCAGCTGTTCGAAGCCATTCCCAGTCAATCATTGCGATTCTGTGCGCTGGGTTGTGCTTTTTACGGCGGCGCTTCAACACCGAGGGAGAAATGGTTGAGCTGGACATGAACTCTAGTGGAGGTGCGTCAAATGGAAGTCTATTTTCCAAGATGGCGTAGATGAGTACCCCAAGAGACCACGAGTCGAGAAGCTTACCATCATACTCAAGGCCCATAAGAAGCTCCGGACTCACATAGTCCTGTGAGCCACATTTGGTGGAGAGGAGCTGATCAGGCAGGGTGAGTTTCTTGGAAAGACCAAAATCCGTCAAAGTGCAAAGCGGAGACACTTGGTCGCGAGGAACGAAGCCTCCCAACAATTCGGGCTCTGCAAAATTCAATAGCACATTCTCGAGCTTGAGGTCACGATGCACCACGTCGTGGGTATGTAAGAATGCGACGCACACCACGAGCTCAGCAACAATGCGCTTCATCAACTGCCAGAAAAGGTCCGAGCGGCTCAACTTGCGGTGGTTCTTGAAAAGCCATGTAAAAAGATTTCCGCCCTTGCAGTACTTCAAGAGGAAATACTGTTTGCTTTGCATCTTGACATTGTAGAAGTCGTACATGTCGGCGCCAGCGGGGGCGCTCTGGATGTTTCCCGTAAGAACCTGGTCAACTTCGGCCAGCGTGATTGAGAGGTTCACGGAGTAGTCTAGAAGGCCCACAATACATGGGTGATTTAAATGGGTGAGGATCCCGAGCTCACGGCAGATGTACAGGCGAAAGTTGGAGATGTCCTCTTTGGAGTCCGTCGGCACGTTGACTATCTTCACCGCGATGGTGTCTTCAAGATTTGCGGTGGAATGTGCCCGGACGACCGTGCTGAAGGTTCCGCAGCCCACAACCTCGTCGAGAACATACAGCCGATGGAGGTGTGGAGCATCTATGATTGTGCCTATGAGCAGGCTCTGCTCCGGGTCTAGTGGTGGCAGAGGAATTGTAGAAGCTTCCCCATCGAGCAGAGATGGGTTGGAGACAAACCTGGTCGATGAAGAAGGCAAGTTTGGGGTCTCTGCACGTCTAAAGGAGCCCGGCTTGAACTCGGAAACGGCTCTGTTGCAATCTGCAGTGGGCGAGCTGAGATTCTGGCCCCGCTTGGGTAAGGAGAGCTTGGTATTGGCAAACAGACCGTTATGCAAAACCGGGGTCGGTAGTTGTGTGATGCTTCCGATGTCAAACGAGTTCAGGGGAGAAATGTCTATAGGGGCTGCCAATTCGGCAGAATTAGCAGATGCCGGGCTTTGAAGGGAAGCCGGTGTATCGTGGGGATGGGACGTAGGCACCTCTATTCGAAGACTCCTCCATCTATAGTCGTCTTTTCTTGGGTAATTCAGTTCCGCCAGTGACGGCAGCAGGTTTGACTGGCGAGAAAACGACTGAACATCGGATAACTGAGGAGTGGTCACAGGCGACGACGACCGCAGGTTCGTGTGGATAGACATGATAGCGGCAATTATGGGCTTATCAGATGAGACAATCAACAAGGATCGAGTGGCAGGAAGGGGACGATAACCGTGAAAACGACCTAGGGATAACCAGGCAGTTCAAACCAGGACAAACCGGCAAATCCACGGAAAAGTGTAGTGGGATCTAGGAAGAAAGCAGATATGGAGAAGCAAATGGTGAGGGCGGCTTGTATGACGGTAGACAGCGTACTGCACACAAGGCAGTTTGTGTCAGCTACAAGCAGGCAGGCTAAAGCGGTATTGAGTAGTGACAGAGCTCCTATGTGCGAGTGCTTGAATGTAATAAGCGCTTGCGGGGATTCTTGGTCACCGTATAATAATAGGAGGTGAGAAAGATTGGCGAACTCCAGAACTCAAGAGGATCAGATGCACCAGGATTCATGAATTTGCATAGAAGACACACAAAGCACAACCAGCGGAAATAACCAAACCAGCGAAAAAATACAACGCCTGATTGTTCAACAATGCGCTGCCGCGTGTTCCAACAATTAACAAACTAACCACCATAGTTGGTCAAAGAGGGTAAAAATCTGGAAAAACCTTCCCAAACTTCGAAATTAAGCCATATTGTCCCTCTCTCTTTAATCTCTGTCGTCTCGCTTGGGCAGATCCCCATGCGGCGCTACCAGCCAAGTGAGGCAGGAGCCTACCCAAATAGAGGTTTTTTTTTTCCGCCGCACCAGACTAATTCTCACAATGCACCAAAAGACACGCTCTGCCAGCGCCCTACATAAAGCCTTCCAACACACGGTGAGCTTTTTCAAGCCGCTGAAGGCCCACCTCGTACCGCTGTTCGTCAAGAATCATGTCAGACGTGAGCCTGCTCAAAGAATCGACGATTTTTTCGATCATCTGTTTTTCCTTGATGGGGATGCTGAGGGTCTCAAATTCCTCGCCTATCACAGCGCCATTGATGCTTTCGAGGAGGTTGATGAGGGTGTTGTAGGAAAACGGCTTCGTGCCGCTGCTGCTGTTGCGAATATGTTTCCGGGATTTTCTCTTCGTGCTTTTGCGCTTGGGCATCTGAATATTGTCCTTGACCGACTTGGCCCGCACTGGATTCACCACCACAGGCTCCTCAATGTCGTAGTATTCCTCGTCATGGCCGAGTCCAAGCCCATGTTCAGTGTAGACACTATCCCGTACAGCGGCGATGTTTGGATCGCTTCGTGCAAGAAGTGTGCCTTCTTGGGGTCTTTCTAGGTATGGCAGGCCTGGTTCTTGTTTCTCTGAGGACTCGTCGTGATCGTTATCGTCGTGCTGTGCAATTGGCTCCCTTGTTGCCTCCAAAGGAGGTTTCAATTCAGTCTGTTCCTCGGTAGCGCCTATCGCAGGAACTTCAGGGCCTTCACGACCCTCCTCTTTCGCTGCCTCTTTTGCAACCACAGCCATACGAAGGCTAGGGCCTCTGCTGGGACCCAAACTTGTTCCAGCCTCGCTGCCAATCTCAGGAGTGAATCCCTGCTCTTTGGCAAACTCCCGCTCGTACGCTTTTCCATACTCTTCCTCACTGCTCATTCCATGGAGGGGAACCTGTAATGACTGGCTTGGAGCCTCGTTGTCCGTCTCATTTTGCACGTCTTCTCCGCCTTGGGCGTTCTTCTCCAACTCATGAAAACTGAGAGTCCGGTCGCCCTCTTCACGCGAGTACAAGCTGAACTGTTGCGACGCTACGCGTGCTTTCTCCAAGCTCTGGGGACTGGGCCTTTTAGGCAATGGACGGCTGGAAACAGCGTGAAGGGGTACTTGTGGTAAATTCTCCGAGCCCTCGCCGCTATCGGCAGTTTCAAAGCTGCCAGACGAAAAAGTGGAGTATCTGTTGGCGTTGGTTTGCGAGGTTGACGGTTCGGGAGCAGTGTAGTGCAGTTCAGTGGGGCTCCTCACTCCCAATGGCTCATCCTCAAGTGGCTCACTCTTCAAGCTGCTAGCATTCTCCATGAGTTTGTCCAAATCGTCCGTGATGTTTATAGAAAACCTGTGAGTGTGTTTGGGCGAAGTGTTCATCGATCCACGAGGGATGATTTCGCTCATGGGTCTTCTCTTCAGCCTAGGAGGTACAACTTCCTCCACTTCTGTGTTCAATGTCATCAGCGGCGCCTCCACATTGGGAGCACGGCTCAAAGTGGTGTTGAGTCTTCCAAGTTTCACGGGGTTTTCAGAGTATAAGGACTCTTCGTCGGTGCTGGTTGGCGCATCTGAAGCCACTCGAGAGCCATCGTAGTACTTCACGCTTCCCCGTGTTTTGACACTGTCGGATCTTTTAAGTGCAACTGGCACTGCTTCTCCAATCTCTGCTTTATGGAAAGAACCATGAGAGAATCTCAGGGACTGGCTACTGAGCCGCTTGTCGTGAGGAGGCACCGGAGGGGCCCACTCTTGGTTGTTATTTGACATTCTGTTAGTTTGGAAGTGATGGCAGATGAGAAGTTGTGGATACGGGAAATCAGCGACCTGATCCTTATTTGTTCAATGTTTTGGTTCTGCCTAAATAGGCACTGTAATGATGTGCCGCACCCAGAACTCCATCTCCAAGTCTGTCATGTGACCGTTTTCGATCATGCTGGCTACTCTATGCTACGGTTCCGGCGATTTCAGTCGACATTTTTTTCAAAACCACCGCTCAACTATGAATCCTTAGCTCTGAGGGTAGCGGAGCTGAGGTCTTCCGGAAACCTAACGCGGGATCTCATTGTGGACTATGCCAGGGCCAACAGGAGACTCCAGAAGATCAAGAAACATTCACGACGGCAGCTCAAGAGTGAATTGACGGGAAAAAAAAACTTCTTAGATTTCAAAGTCAACGTGTCGAGTGCGCAACTTGAAGATGAGTTGTGGGAATTTCTCAGACACTCGTGGGACCTCTGTGTGAACGATGAATCGGTAGTGGCTGCATTTCTACTGAATCCTGACGCCGACGTTGGCAGGTGTTTTCAAATCGTCAAGTCAAATTTTGGAGGTTCGATGAACAGTACCTCTCACACCGTTCCAGCGGCATTACTACTACGAAAGCTTCTCAAGAAGAGCGACTACCATAATTGCATTGGTCTCCTAGACAGCACATTCAACTCTGCAGCCTATCTTCAAGTGCAGAAGACTCGATTAAGAAAACGGCTTGGAGAATGTGGGCTAATCGTCGGAGCACTCTCCGCATTACAGTGCTCCTTCATCTCACTCTCGCTGCTATACTACCTTCTACCACTCACCACGATTTCAGTCTTTGCAACAGTCTATGGCCTTTCAAAGGCGTATTTCCCCTCTGTCGGTGAAAGAGTCAGCTGGAGACCGCACACCAGTGTTGTACACCGATTCATCCACCGCCATGAACAAGCCTGGATGAATACGATCATAACCCACTTTGAGGAGCACAGCGAGCTAAACTTCAAAAACTACCACACCTCAGAAGTGCGCCGGCCACCGACCCTAGGAATGTCCCGCCAAGACGAATACGACATGTTTCTTCCAAGCACCACCAATCTTCCAGCACTAGCACACGAAGCCAGAAGCGAGCACACAGAGTCTGTGGCCCAGTATTTCCGGGAAGAGCTCCAAAAACGAAGACTCAACTGGAACACGCTAAAAGAGGAACGCACGCTTCTCGAATTCTGGCTTTCCCACGGCGAAAACTACGAATGGGTCGAACCAGACCAGGACCCTGGAGAAATGTGCACTTTTCGCAGCCATTCCTCCAACCCATATGCGCGCGATCGTTAGACATCAACACTTTCTAAGATGGCCTATATCCCCATCTCGACCCCGCTGGACCTCGGGATTTTGTCGAGTCTTGCTTTTGACTCCCGACTTAATTCCCTCCTAGTGGCCACACATGACAGCTCAGCTCTACTATATACGTGTGTGCTGAACGGCACTTCTCCTCTGGCCACTCTCACAGCAGAGATAAACACGCCATCTCCGATCATGGCTGTCGCCCAATCTGGACACACAACATACGCTGGCTGTCTAGACGGCACGCTTCGGCAGTTTGACTACGAAAACACCCGAATGACGACGCCCTTAGCCTCGGCTAGAAACAACCCTCCAAGCCCGATCAACCACCTCAAAGCAATTGATCCGAATCTTTTGGTGTTCACCGCCGTCGACGGCACAATCCGGTACTTTGATCCACGAATTGACCGACTTGTGGACTCCCACTCGTGCTCATCGAAGCTCTTTGCAGCAGATGCAACGTCTCAGAATGTCACCGTGGGTTTGGCTGGAAGCCAGGTGCAGATATTCGACCTACGTAAGAGAAATACCCCTTGGCAGTCCCGTGCCAGTGGATTGCAGTACCAAATGACCAATATCAGAAACTTCTCCTCCGGTGAGGGCTTCGCATTGTCTAGTATAGACGGACGAGTCTCCATCGAGTACAACGACTTGCTGGAGGAGTCCCAGGGACGCAAGTTCGCTTTCAAGTGCCATAGATGCACAGATAGAGAAACACGAACAGACACCGTTTACCCTGTCACCGGACTACGCTTTCACCAGCAGTACAACACTCTTTTCACGGCTGGTGGTGATGGCCACGTCTGCGTGTGGAACTGGGAGAAAAGGAAGAGAATGAAGCAGTTCGAGAAGGTCCCAGGCCAACACGGCATTTCACATATGGACATAAACCAGGACGGCTCACTTCTAGCTGTGGGCACCACGGACAATGGATTCATGCGGTTACCAGACGCCGATGTTCCCTTCGTGCCAGAGGCAAGTCAAATCTTCCTCAAACATTTGGATGAAGTTGATTGTAAACCCAAGACTAAATAGCTAATTCCTATCAACGACAGTAGTACCCCAGTGGGTGCGAAAAATCTTACCTAGATGAGCTTCATCACCAAGACAGACACATTCATAGACTGGTTAAAGAACCACGATGTCGACATATCAGAGAAGGTTGAGATCCAGGATTTCAGGAATGTTGGTCAAGGCCGGGCGCTAGTAGCCAAAGAAGAAATAAGCCCAGACGAAGACCTCTTCAAGCTACCACCAAGTGTATTCTTGAACGCCGCCAATAACTCCCTCATTGAAGACTATCCAGAATTGAAGGACAAGCTTTTAGACTTATCACAATGGGAGGCCCTAATTTTAGTGCTCATCTATGAATGGCAGGTAAAGAAAGACGTCAGTAAATGGAAACTGTACCTTGACGTACTTCCCATCAACGATCCGGAAAATTACAAATTCGATCAACTCATCTTCTGGTCCGACGAGGAGCTTGAGCATCTAAAAGCATCTTTCATCACCAAGAGAGTTGGCAAAGACTCCGCTGAGGCTCTCTTGCTGAAGGTCAAGGGCATTATTGCGTCATATGGCATCACAGCTCTCGAAAACATCTCCCACGAGGATTTACACAAAGCCGCAGCTCTTATTATGTCGTACTCTTTTGACGTTCAACGCAGTGATGTTCTAGAAGATGACGAAGATGAGGAGGCTGACGAGTCCACCATCAGAACCTCTCCTTACATCAAAAGCATGCTCCCATTGGCAGATACCCTTAATGCCAATACAAACCTCCACAATGCCAGCCTCATGAAGCAAGAATCTTCTCTTGTCATGAGATCTATCAAGGCTATTGCGAAGGGTGAACAAATCTACAATACCTACTTTGACCACCCCAATGCTGAGATTTTGAGGCGATACGGTTATGTGGAGGTAGAAGGCTCAGTCGGTGATTTTGGTGAAATTTCTCTCGACTCGATCAAGCAGTTTTTCGCCAGCTCTACATCACTTCTGTCCTCTAATGTTGAGGACATCATCAGCATCTTGATAGAGGTCCAAGAAGAGGAAGACGAGGAATTCGTTGTCGATAGTTACGATTGCTACATTTCGGGCGAGGCGGTTTTTGAATTGACCTTCTTGGTGCAACTTCTCACGGTTCTTGCCGGTGTTAATGACAAGATGTCGTTCAACGATATACCTTTGGAAAGCAAAGGCCGCGGAATAAGGCGTGTTTTCAGGAAGTGCTACCAACTTGTGGAGTCTGGGAAGTTGACAGAATCTCTTAAGACAAATCTTATCCAAATTCTCGAGCAGCGCATTTCAGAGTACCCTTCGCTTGAAGAGAAGCTCGAAATAACGCATCCAATGTCTAGAGAAGTGATGGCCAAGGTGGTTCTTCAGTCAGAATTGAGGTCTTTGCGCCAAGGAGTCCAAGGCGAAGAGCTCTTCAAAACTGGGGAGACAAAGTATTCCTTCGTTCCTGACCAGAAATTACTCAACAATATCTTGAAGAAGGATATATTCGCTGATGTATCATCAAAGAAGCAAAAGACTGAATAAAATTGCCGGATCACTTGAACTCCAGTAGATCGTGCCGGGAAAAAAGATAAGCATATTTTACATTTGTGAAATGTAGGAGAACTTTAAGCTTCGGGCATTGCGGTCAAATTCTGTTGAGTAGTACAAATATTTCGTTTGGCTTCGAGCTAGAATCAAGAGATATTCCTAAGCCGGGTCAATCCACCTCTCTTTCAATGAATAAAGACGTTACAATTATTAAGAAAAGAAGACAGCCATCTGATGCCGATGGCATTCGAAAGCATTTCAAGCAATCAGTTCGATTCTTACGTATTTTTTTTTTGTTGGTCTTCACCAGATTCGTTACTCGTTCGCCTCCATATCTCTTCTGATGATAATTTGTTGGAATCATATTCTGAATCGACAGACACTATCTTATTCGCATAGGTTTGTCTGAGATCTTTTGGCCCATATTGCAGCCAAAAGGTTAATAATCCGTGCCGTCTTCTGATTAAGATACATAAGCAAGGTGTTTTGACTGCTTTTTTGCCTCCCCATTATTTCTTCTTTTGTTTGTATATTCATCGACAAGGTCCTGATTGAGGCTAGATTCGATGGTCATTAAGCTTGATTCAATTGGACTCTACCTGCGGGTGAAGTTTTGATTTCAACTCAACTGTATCGCTATAAAATCACAAACACTAATCAAAACTTCAATTAGTCTTCCTCGCCGATTTAAGGCACTAAACCTGTTTTTTTCTTGCACCGAGCTATCCCAAGCTTCTCAATACATTGATATATTTTATATTTGACACATTGGGCTTGATTTTGGAGGTTTTTTGGGCCAGAAATTGTGTTGTTCATATAAGCACCTCTGAGCATATAATTTCCATACGCGGTCTTAGCTCAGTTGGGAGAGCGTCAGACTGAAGATCTGGAGGTCCTGTGTTCGATCCACAGAGATCGCATATTTTTTTCGAAATTCCACCAAGTGACATTTAAAACATACATCTTTACAAATTTCCAACTTTTTTACTTTTCTACGGATTCGGTTGTTTTCGTAATCCCATGATCATTATGCTATGTACAGTTAATCGTTGCGCTTGAGCTTCAACTTAGGATATAGTCTGCTGGTATGGTAGTTCACAGAGGTCTTGTTCTCCTTGGACTTGCCAGAAACCTCCATACATGTCTTCAACTCAAGTTCCAAAGCAGCGCAAGCTTGAGAGCCTTCGCCGTTAGCTGCCCAGCAGTTCAACAAGCCGGCCATCATAACCATGCAGTTCTGATTTGATTTTTGTGTGACTGGGTTTCTGATTTTGGCGTGCGGCAAAGGTGGTAGCTGGAAGCTTTGAGCCACCTTTTTATACGCCATGTTATTCTTCGTGGGCTGCATTGTGTGGTGTTTAAGTCTATAGTTGAAGAGCGAAAAAATTTAGGTATATCTTGATCGCATGGTCTATGCACTACTTGGAGTACTTGAGCTGAGCGAGGTCTAGAGGGTACACCTTCACTCTGGGTGCTCCTCTGCGAACCTGACGGCCATAATCGCGGCCACTGCTGGCCTCCTTCCGGGGAACAGTGAGCCAATAGAGTCTCGAGAAATTGAGCGATTTGATGTGTTTGTGGATGACGCCTTGATACTCCAGCGAGAACTTTAGCCTGCAGTCCACAGCCATTGGCATAAGCTTATCGGAGATCACACGGTGGATTTTTCCGTATAGCTTGCTCAAAAATGCTTGTGACTCGTCTGGCAGCTTGTACTTGATGCGTGTCAAAACGTCAATATGCTCTTCGAGATTGATAAGAATGACTTTGAATAGATGTTTGTAGAAATTGTTGCAATGCTTTCTGCTAGTAAGCAACATGCCGTGAACAGGAACGAGGTCGAAATACTTGTAACGGTAGCTTAAAGATGGCCCTGATAATGCTGTGGCGTGGTGGTCCTTCAGTGCAATCACGTACTCGTTGGTGCGCAACTTGGGTGCGTTCAAGTTAACAACGTCTGTGTTCAGAGGAATCATTTTCCTGGCGATCTCAAGGTAAAGCGAATCCTTGAGCGTGAGAGTCTCTCTCTCGATGCGGTCTAGGAGCTCCACGGACAGATGCTCGATTTTTTTGTAGTTGTCGATGTCGTCAAAGAGCATGGGTTTGCCTATGCTGCGTAGCAAGTCCTCCGGCGGGAGCGGCTTCAGATCATATGGGCTGATGCTCTCCTTGAGCTGGTCCTCTTCAAAAAAGTTCACATCAATTTTGTGAACAGGAACCTTGGTGTCGAAGGGACGGCTGTCTCTGAGTAGCTCCTCTGGGATCTTTTTGCGGGCACTCTCCTCGTTGTCGCTCCTCAACGAATGTCTGCCGTTCCTGAGCGGCACCCCAAGAAGCGAACGGTCAAACCCCACAACATTGTAGGGATACAACCTTTTGAAAACTCTCTCGAGGCCCTTGGGCACATCATACTTCTCGCCTCGACGCCCAGCTTTACACATATCGTCGAGATTCTTGCCAAGGCGTAGTTTCGTCAAGAGATCATTCTCTTCAATGCCAAACCGTTTCATGTACTTTGCGTGCACAGCCTTGTCCTCGTCTAGTCTATTGAGGGTGCTGTAAATGCGCTCGATTTCCTCCCAGGGAGTGTCAAGTAAGTCCACTTCATCAGGTAGACTTCTAAGAAGGGCTTTCCTGTCGAGAAAATGCTGAGAAGGAAATGAGCCGAATTGCCCGCCATCGTCCAAGTTTTCCTGAATCTGCACATCGTCCTTGGTCATGAAAGCTATGGTTTCGTAGGAGTCTTCAAGCTCATCTATATTTTCCTTGACAGCCAAATCAAGAGGCAGTTCGTCTGCTTCTGAAGGCGGCACTTCAGGTCTCGAATCTATTTTGAGTGCTGTGCCTTGGCGAGTCTCGTTGTCTGCTTGGTCTCCAACTTTGCCTTTCAGAAGAATAGAGCCGAGCTTTCGGAGCTGGTCTTTATTGCCATTATTATTATTGTTATTGTTGTTGTTGTTATTGCTATTATTGACGGAAAGTAGCCGGGACACCGAAAAGCTCCTTGTTATTATACCATATCGGGAAACACGAGAAAGCATGGGCAGAATGTCGGGGTACGTGAATGCATGGATCAGATAACGAAAGCTTGGGGAGCAGTCGTGGTGTACGGGTTTCTTGCGGGAGGACTTGTCCCTGTCCCTGGATTCAACCAGAAATGGCTGCGAAATTGTACATGCACATGCGTAACCTAAACCCATTATGATATTAAACCGTCTATAAAAGTAGAATTGAAAGTCGTAAGAGCGTGGATCAATGCCCCGCATCGCCCGCTCAGGCATCAAGCCCCCTGTCTGTAAATCTGAGAAATCATTCTAGACAATTCGTGCTCCTCGTTCCTAGCAGCCATCTCAATACGGGGGTCCACCTCGTTAGAGAGCTTGTCATTGTAGCTGCGGCTTTTCGTCACTGGCGCTCTGGGACTAAGCAGCTCAATCAGGCTGCAAGAGTCCTGTCTGTAGTGGGACATCACCGAGTTTGTAGAAGCCACAGAAACAGACAGACTCTGGCGAGTGTGACTAACGTGATGCAACGACAAGTGGGAGGTTGTGGAGGAGGAACGGGAGATGGAAGGAGATGGCGAAACCAGCGCCGATCTGGGACTGGAGGCAAGCGAAGAAGCGTTGGTAGCAGCGTTGGCAGCAGCTTGTTGCTTGGCCAAGTACTTTCTCATCTTCAACAGCTTCACCAAGTCCTCCTTGATAGGCTGCAAGAAAGAGGCCAATTGGGCGCACATGTCCTCGTTGGAGACACGCATGTTCCAGTTCAAAAGGTAAAGCAATTGGCGTTCCATGAGGTTGACGTCCTTGACAGAGAAGAGTCCGTCGGTGTACTTAGCCCAATGGACGTTTTTGGGGGAACAGTCGTTGTGGAACTTGGACGCCAAGATGAGACAGCTCAAGAAGATGCGGTGGCGGGTGCAAGGCAAGCCCTGGGCGTTTTTGGGAAGCTTGTGCTTCAACTTGTCCAAGTAGACCAAGGTGGTCATCAAGGTGCCCGTGTAGACGTTGGTGTATCTGACCAACTTGTTGATGAAAGTCATGAGGGAGGGCAATGGCTTACCGCTGAGGGTAGTCTTGCCGTCCTTGTTGTCCAGACAAGGAAGCACCTGTAGAGTGGTAACCACCAACTTGTGGATCATATTCTGAGACACTGGCTGGTTGACGAAGATATTCAAAGCTTTCACGTCGATGGAGGAGGCCATGGTTGAGGATTGGAATGATGAATGAAAAACCTGAGGCAGGCCATGGTCTTTATATCTCAAATCATTCCAAGCCCGGCGCCGCTCAGTATGTGCCCCTACAGAATCTGTAACGTCGCGACGCACCCTGCTGTTTGGGCCTGGAGATTCGTGTTTCACTCCTGTTCGGCACGAATTCGCGACGCATTTTCTCTGCCGTGAGAGCGCCTAATTTACTGCTTCGGGCATTGTTTCTGAGGTTCTGGGTGCAACATTTCCACTGGGGCCCTACCACAACCCATATCGATTTCGTGCAATTGGTCATTTTGCTGGAAATTTTTTAGCTTTTCGGTTTCGGGTGTTTCCGATTACCCCAGCCAAGTTTCATTTGGTCCCCCTTCGATTGGTCCCTTGTAATCCACGATAATTTTTCTGCTCCTTCCACTCTGTAACGATGCCAGGCGCATTCATCCTGTGCCTGCGGTCCAGCCCACTAACCCACCAGCCTGCCTTGTTCGCACGCCAAAGGAAAGCGAGTATGGAAAAGCCTGCGCCATTCTCCGGCAAATCTTGTCGGCGGTCTCCTGAAAATCTAAAATGAGTTTTGAGCTTTTGCCTGTTTCGTTTTCTGAAACCCAATTCTTCTATTTTCTTTGCCTTGGTTGCCTGATGCTGATGGGACCATTTGACGAGTTTTCGAAACGTCTGCGCGACGCTGGCGATCAAACGTCCCAAACAGCCCATTGCACACCCAAGAAGCCCTTCAGAGTTCTTCTGGAATCGGCAAATAGTCAAACTCTCTCTAAACGAAACCCTTTTGAAACGGATTAGGAACGCAAATGACAACAATTTTTGTTTCCAGTGGCTTCTCCTTTAGGCCTAGATTACTCGCCTTGTTCCTGGTGTCTGCGCCAGAAAAACCGTGTCTCGTGCGATTTACACGCACAGCGCCTTAGCGTAGAAAGAACAATAGGAACGTTGCGTTTCCGCCGCCGTCCATAAACGTAAAGGCGTATTGGTCGCGTCGACCGCTTTTGACAACCTCGTTTTCTTCTTTGAGACGTTTCTTTGTTTACTTTTCCGTGCTTATTACTCGCGTCCGCGTCCACGAGCTGGTAATAAGCTGAATGGGGATTGGACTTGCAGCCACAGGCTGTGCTAATAAACTGCTTTGGGAACATTCAGACACCTTTCATGGCTTCGGTCGTTGGTTAAGCGTAGATCAATCTTCACGTTCACTATCCCGTGTACACAGACGAAAACTTCTGGTCTGGCTCGAGCCCGTGGACTGCCAATTGACGTGGACACACGTTGAATAGCCTTTCACGGACGGTCAGGGCCCGAGGCCATTGATAACCAGGAGACAAGGAGGTTCCTGGCCGCTGGACGATTAGAAGAAAAGGGGCATTCTCGGTCTAGAGCGATGGATCATTCCATGAAATGAGCGACCTTGAAGTCCCCTGGGTCATTACAAAGAGGACTCAAAAGCCGAGAGTGAATGAGAGCTAAAAAGTGTTGTGAGAAAAGAAATTGGAAACGAGCTAACAAAGTCTTTGATTCTTGCAATCCATGTCTGTAATGTTAGTGAAAAGTTTTTAAACTTTTGAGAATCTATCAGAAATTTGGGTATACTGGGTCGATCATTATTTTGAGTACTCTGACTGGTGCACAGCGTTTTGTCTTCATCTAGATATCTCGAATCAGTGTCACATACGTTGTAAAAGATCAATCGTTCTTGTTCATAAATATGATAAATTTTTCTCTGCGCTTTTAAATTCACTAGCGACAGACCGGGTAAGTCCTTGGAGTGTGCAGGTCGCCAGGGCTTCGCGACCATGGCGGAGATTGGGCCTAAAACGACACGCATCCGAATCTGGAAATACCACCGGCATCTTCAATTCTGCGCATTAGAGAGCATGTCGAGGTATGCATCAATTTCGAAGTTTTCCATGAATGGCGTTGAAGCGGCTCCGTAAGTAGGCGACGGGATTCCTTGTTCCATATCAGAAACTTTCATCAAATCTAACACAGATGGCTCATTGGAATGCACCTCGTACCTCATGGACCCGATTTGACGCCATAAGTTGTCGATATCCATATCTTCGTAGGGCCGAAGATCGCCAATGTCCACCGTGTCTTCAGTAGAAAACTTTTGGACAGGCCCCTGTAGAGACTCAGACGCAATATGCGCTGCTTCATGGTTGAGTGTCAATGGATCCATATCTGGAACATTGAATGCATCTTCTCCAGGCATGCGATCCACATCTCCCTTGATAACATCCTTTAGCTTCAAAAGAGTCATATCTGCAATTTGCAAGAGTTCATCAAGTCTCTGTGACGTGAAGTCGGTCAAGAGTCTGTCCGAGTTGCATTTCTTGAGAATGTACTCGCCCACCGCCTCGGACTGGAAAGTATTTATAATAAAGGTGTGGGCTTTACACACTCTCCAGGCGTAGTAGTATCTGTGACTAAGCTTCGAGAGACACGCTGTACCAAACTTGATGAATTTCTCAAGGTTATTAAGGAGCCTGCAAAGCTTGGCAAACCTTGTTTTATATTCCATGTTTATCTGCATGTTCTTGCTGTGCAACACCGGATCCGACTTCAAGTGGGCAACAGCGCAACTCAATCTCAAGAATATAGAAATGTTAAGTTCGTTCGTCTTGTGGAGATACAATTGAATTGCGGGCGTCAAGAAGAGATCTGGCAACGTGCTGTTGGGATCAAATGTCTTTGATTTGTCCTTGATAAGATCAAGAATCTCTGGAAGGATCTCTCCACATGCGATTGCGAGGTATTTCCTCATGTAGAAAAATGCAAGATTGTGGTTCCCGCTTCTTTCGTAGTTGAGAAAGAAATGAAAAAATAGTGATAAAAGGAGGTTCTTGAGATTCAATAGCGTCTTGCATCTCATGCTCTTGGCGAAAGTGAATTCATTAGGACGAAGAGGTGTCTTCGAGTAGTCAGTCAAGGAACCAAAGGTTTGTTGCATGGTGTGTTCGAAGTCAGATATCATCATCGTTGCATCGCTCATTTTCATGCATCCCCTGATGGAACATATTTTCGCCAAAAAAGTCTTAGTCTTGTCCAAAAACGGGCCCATTCTTGATAGAGTATCACACAAGTCCCTCTCCAAGTTTGCGTCCAACACATTCGAGTTACCCGGTCTGTAGTAGGGTAGTCTGACATCGTTGAAATTACTGTCGATGAGCATAGGAAAACCGAACTGATATGCTTGTGTCAAATCTGCAATTTTGATGAAGAACCAAAGCTTCCTTGTAATATTGTTCATTTTGGCATCGTTGCAAACGTCGTCAAAATTGCTAGGTTCTCTATTCAACCCCATGCAATAGGCAATCAGCACACACATCGAAGGCAAGACATGAGAAACACCTCCATCGTAGCCATCTCCATGTTCAGGTGAAAATTGGTAGTAAACTCTCAAAAGGGTCATATACTGTAACACTTTCATATTCGTTCTCTTGAAGATATCAAATTGGTCGATGCAGATTTGGGAAAGACTAATGACATCCATTGCGATGGGATTGTGGAGAATGTATTTCATTTCAGCCAAAGGTGAATTATCTGGGGCATTCAAGACCTTTTCATTCTGGGCCTTGATGTTTGAGAAGGCCGACAAATAAGCGAAACGGATGACAATCAACAAGATTGCTAACGTGGCCAAATCAACTTGCTTCTCCAAAGCAATATTGTGAATGTGTTCTTCGTCGTAAACCTCGGGACCGAGCATTCGTTTGATCTCGGTACGAAAGCACGTTTCATCAATTATAGGGACAAATGCGTAGACCGATGTAAAGAAGCGATTGATCAAGATCCAAAGTGCCTTTCTTGTGGGAAGAAGCATTCTGATCTTCTCTAGAAGATGAACCTTCTGGTCCCATTCTCCTTCATACATCGTGAGTCCAAGCGAGAGAGCGTGCTTGTTCATCTGTATCTTCAAGTCACTAGCAGAGGCTGAGCCATTATCAGCAAAGTTAGCAACATCATTGTCGCCCTCTCTATCTAAAGCATTCTTGCGAAAGTCTGATTCATGATCTTTAGGCTTATGATAGTTCTTGCTCTTGGAGTACGGCTGAGGCGTCTGCGTCGAAGCCCTAGAGCTTTTCATGTACTCAAACAATAAGTTGAGCACTTTATCCTTCTTCATGAATGCAAGCCAAGCAAAAGGACCGAAGTTTTCACGGCGGGAGCCGTCCTTCACGTTCATGGGGCTGTAGTTGCCATAAAGGTCGATTAGCTCGTTAGGATCATTCGTATTATATGGGTTGACGCCGATATAAGAGGGGTTGTAGGAGCGAGCTCCAGGCATCGGGAATTTTTCATCGTTTGAGAAAACGGTCGGTGAGTCGGTGCTCAGATGTGAATCTAGTTTGTCTTCGAGCTGTCGTATCTTCAGCTTGAGTCTTTCCATGTCACCCATCAAAGCAATATTCTCAGAACCCAGGGACCGCTCACTTAGCAGTTTGTCGCTTCGTTGGTCAAACAAACGTCCACTTTGATATACTAAGGGCAGGTTCTGATCCAAGTCCACATCCATGTTGTGCACTGCTGGGGCACCTGGATTAGTCAGAGTTACCGAAGACAACAGCAAAGGGTCCGAGGTTCTTGAGGACTCTGAACTCAATTTGCCCGAGGAAGTGTTGGTGGTGAAATTGTCTCTTCCAGATGGTTTTTGGTATTGCATCTCCCCGGCTGAAAACTCCTTGGGCTCCTTAGTTCTTGCTTCTTTGGGGCCATTGTTGATGAACGTTCTGAAAACACCCACGGAGCCATCCTTGAAGTTTGGGTTTCCGGCAGCAGAGACGGACTCTCCGTACGAGCACTCCTTCGGTTTTTTGTGCTGAAGGCATGTGGAGCAGGGAAGCTTCCTATCACACTTGACCTTTCTCTTACGGCACTGATCGCATGAGAGGGTGATCCGCGTGCGTTTCTTGGAAACACCGTTGGCGCTATGTTGAAAAGCGGCTTGGACCATGGCCAGGATCAAAATATTAATAGGGTCTCTTCAGGCCTCCCTTGTGTCCGGAGATGAATACTATTCAAGACTGTATAGTGTATGTAATGTATGTGGGGCTCTCGGCGGTCTGACTATCTTGGTAACAGTTCTCACAAACAGCGGTTATGAGCACAACCCATTGACTTTGTTCACACTCCCATCACTGCATCGAGATCTCCATAAAGTTCGAAAAGCTTGAGAAGTTCCTCGTTTCCGATCATGGACTGCTCGTCGAACGCCTGCTTTTCAAAATCCCGGTACATGTGCTTCTCTTGTAATACTCCGTAGGTGTTGACCGTATTACGGTTAGCGTACATGGTTCGGTTCGCTAATAAGGCATCGAACGGCTCCTCATTGTTTTCGTCTTTGCCTCCTTCTGCATCGGCTTTACTCCTAGTAGTTTGTCTCCGTATCAGCTCCAGCTTGGCCAGACGGAACTCTTCACACAACTTGCACAAGCTTTGAAGCTCCTCGATTGAAAGAAATTGTAGCAAATTCGTTCCGTCGTGGAAATACTTCTTGTGGTTCACCATGCCCTCAAACAATTTGTCCGGGTTCTCCATGCATTGTTTAAGCACGAAGTACGCCATGACATAAATCTTGTAAGAATTTATGTATGTTTTGCTTAGGGTCCAGAAGTTTCCCACGAAGAGCTCCGCTTCGCTCATCACAATTGTGAACAAGGTGTCTGTCACATCACTTCGTGCAACTAACTCCGAATCGTCGTCCTCGGAATTGTTTGCCAAAGGATTCGCCATCTTGCTGAATTGCTGTACAACCAAGGCCCTCTTATAGTTTATGAGACGAAT
The DNA here is from genome assembly GCA_030579055.1 of Candidozyma chanthaburiensis. Lineage (NCBI taxonomy): Eukaryota > Fungi > Ascomycota > Pichiomycetes > Serinales > Metschnikowiaceae > Candidozyma > Candidozyma chanthaburiensis. The sequence goes on along the minus strand of JAKUAA010000014.1, from coordinate 18,794 downwards.
GAAGAATGAAGTGACAAAATTATGGGTTTTGATCAAAGACCGCTCAATCGACGAGGTTAGAATAAAATCGTAATGTCTGCCAAACAATTCTTGAGAATTGTCAAGCGCATACGACATAATGTACACGAGTTGTACCACACTCCGGATAAAGATCTTAAAAAGTTCAATACCTGCAGTGATCTCTGCACTTGCATCCTTGTCTAGCTTCTCCTCGTAATGGATCACCACCAAATAGTAGAGACAGGAAAGACTGGCTCTCAAATGAAGGAAAGTCAAGAATCGACTGACTTTCAATAGGCATTCTTCACGCTTCTTCTTCTCCCCAGAATCCAGACCGTCTCCATGTTGGGGCGCAGGGCTGCAAATATAGTCTCGGAAAAAGTCTTGGCCAAAAAGAGAAAGGAACATGCCCTCCAAGTAGCTGGTTTCTCGTAGAACATCAATCACCTTCGGCTTTTCATGAAGATTGGTGAGCTTGTTCAAAACACGGCGGTAGGAATTGCAGATATCTTGCGTTCTGAGGAACAACTCTTCTCTCTCGGCACTGTTCTTATCTAGCTTTGGATTTTCAACATCGCTTATCTCAATGGTCGGGATTTTGAGCGGAGATCCACAAAGGATTGCTCCCATAGCATCCGTGTTGATAATGAAATGCCATAGCATTCTCCACGTATTCACAAAGTCGGCTTTTTTGGAGATGCTATGTATGCTGTCGTAATTAGCGGGGTCTCTATTCAAACCGATCGACAAGGCGTGGGTCACGATTGAACCAAAAAGCAACTGCGAATCTGCCCCACTAATTCCAAGACAATCGTTTGGAGCAACCGATCGATAGAAATAAAGGAGTGTCAAACTTTGAACAATTTTGAAAGTTGATTTTGTTTGTATCTTTTCTTCGGAGATACAAAGGTTGATAATGCTCACGTAATGGTCAGACTTGAACCTTGTGATATCTTTGATCAAATTGATCTCCTCTTTGGTGAAAGGGACAGTGATCTCGCTACCAGGAATCAAAGACATGTATCCTAGTCTCAAGATGAGCAAGAGCTGGGCTGCTAGATTAAGGTCCTGCTCATCGCGTATAAAGAACAGCTTGTAGTAGCCGTCGCCGAAATCGGGGAACCCGCCGCCAAATAAGGAACGCACTTCTGACATAAAGGTCTGTTCATGAAGAATAGGGATGAAAGGAGCCACAAATTTAAAATAGCGGCTGACTGCGTGATAAAGCGATCTTTTGTTAGGAAGAACACCCAATACCTGTGCCTGAACAAATTCATAATAGTTCAGCTTGGCACCTGACAAGCTCTGAATTGAAACACTTCCGCTGAGATCAGTATACGGATTGGGGAAAGGTAATGCGTTGTTTGTCTCATCGGCTTTGATCTTTGTCGTGAGAAGCGCACCACCACTGAGGAGATCAGTCTCGTCTTCTGAGTTTCTATCTTCTAGGCCGAAGGTTTTGTCAAACGGTTGATCGGACTGCTCGGAGCGAGAAGTATCGTCAAGACTTGTTCCACCGCTCATAGCAGACGCCGGTGAGCCCTTGTCTCGGAACATTGGTCTCTTGCGTCTGACGAACTGCGCAAACTCGTCGCTCTTGAAAATCTCTAAACTGAAGCTTCTGATGAGTTTGATAAAAGGGTCACTTTTTGTGAGGCCCACGTACGAAAGCGGCCCTTGTTGCATCCAGAACTCGCCCTCGACTAAGAGGGAGTTTGTAGCTGCGGAAAACGAGTCCATGGTGTCGTCGAGCTCGATTTGAAGGATGTTGGAGCCAATTGAAATGGAAACATATTCTGATGAAGGCGTATCCTCGGTAAAAAGCTCTTTTTTCGCCGACTTGAGCTCCTGCTGTGGTGAAATCGAAGTCTTCTCTTTGTGTGGTGAGTTGGACTTCTCTGTCATTGTAGTGTTGGAGTGAGAGCCCATGGAGTGAGACACTGCCTTGGAGGGCTCGGGTGGCTTATTGGGGGAGCCCGAAGTGAGCAAAGTGGCAGGCGCCAAGGGTGGTGTAGTTGGTATCTTGCGTTTGTTGAGCGCCACCAGTGGGGGCCCCGACATTCCAGATATCGACGGCGTAGAGCTTCCCACGGAGTCTGTACGAGTAAGAAGGCTGTGTTTTGGGCTCTCAATACGACCACTTCCGGAAAATGACTGAGGAAGCGGAAGCGAACCTCGAGAGCCAAAAGAGCCGTGTGAGCTGCTCGAAGCGTGGGATGTGGACTGATGCGATGGCCTTGAAGGCTCGGCACTATAATTCGACGGCGTCACTAGCTGTTGTTGCTGCGGCATGGAGTGGTCCGGTGGTAAAGGGGGCTGATAAGGCGTCTGATGGTGGTATTCGGCAACATTGGGAGGTATTTCAGGCGGCTGCTGTTCTCCTGGTGTTATTGTCTGAGTGAAGCGATGTTCTGGCGGTGGATTTATCATTCCCTGAGTTTGAGATGGGTCACTGCCCATATAGTGATGCTGGTGATGAGGCGCCCAGAGGGGAGATTGAGGGTGGGGGTGGGGAGGCGGCAAATGGGGCAGCTGGTACGCCACCAATGGGCTCTTCACATGGTGGGTGTGGTGGATGTGGTGGTTGGTTTGGTTCGAATTGTGGTTATGGTTGAGTTCGTGGTTAGGCTGATACTGGGCAGCTTGGTTGGTGAGGACCGGCCCCACGGGCAAAAAAGTAGTTGTGTTCTGCTGAGGATTGGGCGGTTCGTCCTCGTACGAACACAAGTGGGCTATGGACTTCTTCTTGCAAGTTCCACAGACGGGTTTAGCCTTGTCACAGCGGGACTTTCTCTTACGGCACACCGAGCAAGACACGGGCACTCTGAAGCGCTTGGGGTAGCGCGTATCGCTCATGGTAGGAAGGGGGGTGATTCAAGAATTAAAAAGCAAAAGACTAGAAAGTCATCAGAATCAGGCAAGGGCTTTTGTGATGGAAAATCCGGTGGGGAGGGGTCTGTTGGCTTCGCTGACTGCAGTCCGACGATTCTCAACGCTCCACAGCATATAAAATGGGGGGAAATCGCTGGGGAAAACGAAAATTGAGGAGAAGTTCGAGTCGATATTTTTTCTGGCCCTTCCGAAGGCGCCCCAGCAAATTGCGTTTTTCTCCGCCCTGGTGGTGCTCCAGAAGCTGTAATGAGTGAACTTTCGGAGTCCCCACAACTGCAGCGGGTTCAATCTCGCGGTGCCGGACAAAGTAAAGGGGAATTAGCGGGCTCCTCCCGAATGACCAAGCGACAAATCAAAACCGAGATTTCCCTTCATGCCACCAGATAAGCCGCTCAGCGTTAGTTTCTCTGTAGGGAAAAAAGTCCCCTCTTTTGGCCCACTGTCTCGTCCTTAGCTGCCTTCCTATTTGGCATAAATTGTAGACATTGCCTGCACCTCCCAGCGATCCTTAGGAAGCACTGCATTCTGAAACACCGACTCCAGAAATGGAAAGCTGCCTATGGTTAGTTGAAGCTGTGCGATCGAGGATTTTTCGTAGATGCTACCAAATTGGTGCTTTTATTAAAAAGGTGCCAAAATGGGCAGGTATCCGGCTGGTATCGAGGATTAGGGAGAGGGGCTTGAAGTCATTTTGGATTGTGGTTTTTTGACTTGGACCCTTTCAGTTGGAAAATCGATTGCAGATTAGCTCTACTTGGACCTTGGCTGCGCTGGTTTCTTGGGAAAACCGTGGGTCCACTGCATTTGCAGCCACTGGTGTGAGGGAGAAAAGTGGAGTAGTTCTCATGAGACAGACACAAAGCAACCGAGGCGAATTGAAAGCGGTCGTGTTTTGTCTGTTGTTATTTCATTGTCATCTTTTGATTCAATCAAAAAATACGGAACTTTCTGAACTGTTTGGCATTCCTCCAATAGGTTCACTATGAGTGGCCTGGTATGTGTGGCTCACAATGGTCCGCGATTCCACCAGTCACCACTGCTGCAAATCAAGCACCCACTTTTTGCGTTTAATAGATTTTATGGTTTCGTCACTTCGTTGGAATTGAGACAAATTTGATTCTTACATGAAAGCTGATTTAAATGAACCTCCGTCAAACCGCCGGAAGACCCACATATTATCAGACTACGAGGTGCATATATTGCGAGCTAGGCTGATACGTTCACTATGGTAGAAAGATGCATCGTGTATTAAGAAAGTGACGTATCAAAACATCAGTGAGAGTTGGAGTTCAAATTTAAAAAAGCCACTTGTAAGAAATTCGACACTATCTCTTTGCATTTGTCACTGACGCTTTCGACTCCGGAACTACCAGTGAACATCTAGATCGAGTCAAAAACCAGTGAATTTAGGCTTTTCAGAGGCTTACTTCAAAGCTCCGTCTCAAAACTCTCTCAGCTCAAATGATCTTGCAGTGCCAAAGAAAATGTCCAGACCAGTACACTAGGAGGTACAACCGTCTTTGGACCACTTTGCAAAAGGTTGTAGAGCGTGAGCTTGAGAAAAAAGCTGTACCACAATGGCGACAAGGAGAATATCAAATTGGGCTGGCAACGCTGCTGCCGGTGGTCGCCCAAGATAAAAGCTCAAGTACGTTGTTGTACACTAGAGTTTGTTAAATCTATAGCTTTTCAATTAAATCCTTCCTTTTTTCGTAGACCCCGAGGAAGGCTGCTCAACCAACTGTCTCACTTCAATGGTCTCCACCCAGAACCCCTAAACCGTCCGCAAAGTACATCCGAGCCAATGTAACGAAAGCTCCAATTTATTCAACGAGCTTTAAACTCCTCGCATAGTTAAGCTGATTCGAAAGTCTTCGGATCTTGACCCTTTTGGATTCCTATACTATCTCTGGCTGCGAAATGGCTGCGAAATTGGTTGGCTGGCTGCGAGTTACAACTTGGGGTAATCGAGAAAGTCCAACCGACTCTGCCTCTTGCTTTCAAACTAAGTATATAAGATCATGTTGCCTTTCCATAATCTTCATTAGCTCCATCTACACACCCCCCAAAAAGCCTATTTCATCAACCCCAACACCATCGCTAAGCGCGCTACTCCATGTAAATAACGCGCACGCGTATTAAGCTTCAACTACCATGGACGACTACAGAGATGACCAGGATTTGGACGATTTCATCGTGTCAGAGGATGAAAAGAACGAGAATGCTGAAGCCAAAGATCAGGAGGAACCTGAGTCCCCACAGCAGGACCGAATCGGCGATTTAACTTCCTCCTTAAAAGTACATGAATCATACACCTCCAAGGTTCTTCGAGCCCACATTTCAGTCTTGGTGTCCGCTCTAGGTGGTCCGGACCATTCGACAGAAGAAGGCTTGTACAGATTGGGCCACGATGCTTTGGCTTGCTTGAAGGATCTCAAACGATGGCTCAGAAGCGTGGATGAGAAAAACAGCTCCTTTGATGTCGCCTTAGCCTGTGCTGATAGCGGTCTTGTCACAAATGATTTGACTGTGATTCTTTGTCAGTGGTTCAAGCCCTCGTCAGATAAAGTTAGAAAAACGAAGGCGGTGGAAAAAATCATGCTCTCGTCTTTGGAGCTTTTGGTATTGCTCACATGGCCAATAGACGTGAACCGCAAGACCCTCAGGAAAGACTACACCGCCAGAACCAATGCTAAGCGGGCTCAGCTTGTGTACAAGCATCACATTCTTAATTACAGGCTGGGCCTCACTCTCAAGGCTGTTATCAGTCTCGGTTTGAATGCGCTCAAGACTCCGAAAGAAGACAGAGAGCCAAGAGACGTGAACATCTTGCGACTCATATTGTTCTTCATCAGAAATGTCATGTACATCGAACCCTTGCCCCCTTCCAAATCCCCAAAAGGGCTCACTAACTCGGCAGATTTACCTAACGGCATTAGCGTCGAGGACATCAGCACTGGGGCTGTACTCGCCGCTTTTGAAAAGCACAAAGTCCTTCTATTTCTCACTTCGATCGCTCACTCCGTCCAGACAAACTTAACGGATGAGTCATTCGGCCAGGTTGTCATGGAGTGCTTGTCGCTACTCACCAAGGGTATCGACGTGAACGGCTTATTTCATCAGCCTCAAAGACGAACTGCCCCCAGTAATGCTCAACAATCAACCACAGAGGTGGCTCCTGCCTCAAGCGCTGCGGGCCTCCAGCTTCAAGACCTTTTAAAAGAAGAGGACAAGCGCAAAAGACTACAAAACAACTCAATCTCAACCAGGCACGGTAGGTTTGGGACTCTCCTAACCATCAGAGCTCCTGATGACTCCGGTTACTATACTGTGTCAGGGCAAGAAGCTTTGAATAGCACGCATACAACCTTGGACAAGCTCGACAGGTCTAAGAAGTGGCACAAAATGTCTACTTTCAAGTACGATTCGAACGCATACCTCATGAGAAGCCCTGTTTATCTCAATCTCTCAAGCAGGCTAATCCTAACGCGTTTTATTAATGAGCTAATGGTGGGTGGTTGTTTCAACAACTTACTTCGTTTTGTGGGGCAAACATTGACAAGTGCATCCAACGAAAGCGCTTTAGGTAGGGCTGGGCTTCTTGATGCTGTTGATGGACATGACCTAGCGTCTTATTTCATGACTGTTGCTTGGTTTCTCAGATACAAGAGGCAACGTCATACCTATTACAAGGAAAACAACAAAGTCCCACAGGAAGATGAGGACAGTCTTGATTATGGTTCGGTTGGTGAAGCCTTAAATGAGATTAATTTTATTTTGTTGATCTCGTATTTCAGATCCGCCTACGACAGCAAAGATTTTGACTCGCTTCACGTTGCTATGATATGTTTTCGAGAAATGCTTCTCATTTCACATACAATATTCACTAAGGCCCGAAGTCAAAGAGAGCTTGAGCTTGCATCAGAGAACGATGTTGATGAAGACCGTGAGTTGGCAGAGGGCATCATTCGAAAACTCTTCTCTCAGAAGCAGTTTTTAGATGTGATTGTGAACATTCCGAAAACTGCTCTGAAGCACTCTCCTGAGTATTTGAATGTCGTTGTGTCGGTTGTTCACATTCTTCTCAAAAGTTTCGAGAGTTTAGCAAACGAAGATGTGAAATTGTTCATCAAGACACGCCGGAAGATGAGTAAACTAGGAAGGAAAGGTGGTCTCAACCAAGACATGGACAAGCAACACTGGCATTTAATTGACAAAGACTCTGATGATGAGGATGATGAAGCTGAGATAAGATATATCACACAAGAGAGGAAATTGGACTTCAAAAATACCGAGGTCAGGTTCTTCCATGCTGATACTGTCTCGACGCATATTCAGTATCTTTCAAAGTTTGAGGACCTCAGTCAAGAAGAAATCAAACGCGGGATTTCATTCTTCCATCGCTTGTTTTTCGTTCGAAAGGACTACTCGGCATTATACAGACTTGATTTCATGAACACAATATTTCGATTGAGACTGTTCTTGCCAAAACGGTCCAGAATACGTACACATGTCGAAGACTTCATCGTCTATTTCATGAAGAAGTTTAAGATGGCCCTTGATAGATTCCCTGTTGCCCTCGAGCTTCTTTTCCCCCGTTTCGAGAACTTGGAGCTTAAAGGCTACCTCAGTACGGGAGACCTAGATCTATCATCCACAAAATCCGAGGGTGCAATGGGCATGGGTCGCTCGAGTTATTTTGAAAATGATGCTCGACAACCCAAGGAAGCCCCACTTCTTGAATTTATTGACAGTGATAAACTGCTTGATGATAAAATTTCCATCCTTGTTTATCAGATGCTCAAGAAGAATAACGCATCCAAGGTCTTTAAGTTCCTCACTAGTGAGTTGGAAAGACTCGCCAATCTTAAGAACCTGGGTTTGGCACTTGTGGCATTGAAGCTTACACTTGCGAATCGTAAACTCGTGATCACCGACTCTCACTTGAGATTACTCCTTGAAACCATTGGCTTCGAGATCGCATTCGTTCAAAACGACGAAACCATTCTAAAACCAGAGGTGACAGCAGCGGAACTCGTCGAATCAAAAGAGCTCATCAACAAGTGGGTTCGCTTCCTTAAAGGATATACTGGTGACTTGGAGCCTTTCCTCGATCAGATAAGAATTGTTGTTTTCAGCAATGAGCAATTACACTTCGGAACCCAAGCCTACTCTAGCTTGAGGATTGGGGCTCCTTTCGATGAACTGGTTGCTGCCAATCTAGGATTGAGTGATGAGCAGATCAAGAAAGTCATCGGTTTGGCAAAACGAAAGGAATATGATGAGGCATATGAGTTGAATCGTTACGCAGAGGATAACGACTTCGACCCAGAGAACGAGCACGGCGAAGGTGATCTTGATGATGCCAATCTTTCTGATGAGGAGGTACCAATTAAGAAGGCAAGGAAGCGTCGCTCGACTAAAATGGTGAGTCTAGATGACGACCTGGAAGATGAATCATCAACGAGTCAAAAATCCACTCGCCGCCGTCGGAGAGCTATGCCCAACCTCGACATTGATTCTGACGTCGAAAATGCTTCATCTATTAGCAAGTCTGCTGAAATCGTGCATGATTCCGACGATGATTCAGATGATGAAAGAGTTCAGTCCTTCTTTGAACGTGAAGAGAAGCTCAGGCAGCTCATTCAAGAGACGGGAGGAGTTCTTCAAAAGGAACAATTGGAGATTTTTAAGCAGTCCTGGCAAAAAATTGTTTCGACTGATTCCATATCTCAGGTGAAAGAGGCGATAGAGTCTGCCACTAAATTGTTTGTGGATGATGAAGAGGCGGAAGACTCCCCGCTTTTGTCCCAGATTGATACTCCCATGACCTCTGCTAGTGGTGAATCAAATGACTCGAGTGCAGAAGAAATGTCGAAATCAAGGAAGAGGCTGCCTCTGCCCCACGACGACGAAGAAGAGGTTGTTGGAGAGAGAATCCGCTCTACAAAACGAAGAGCATTGATTGATGATGAGGAGGAGGATCTTTATTGATGTGAAACCAAAGAACTTTTTTATTTAAGCAACATCACAGTGAGACCCACCGTCTTCGTTGCTCATGCCAGCACGAATAGTCATGAAGGAACTAATGATCATAACCGAGAAACCGAATATAGTACAAGCAATGCTTGGGGAGCATTTTTTCAAATAAAATTTTATCCTCTCTTTCTTGTCCGCATTCTTGAAATCAAGCCTATCGTAAGATAGCTTCAAATAGCACAATGGAGGAATGATATATGCCATGAGGGAGGCCGAAGTTGCTCCAATTAGCTCTAAGATCATGCCCAAATTGCAAGTCAACAAAGCAACGCCCATGGACGAGAAACAGAGCACTGTAGTGATGACAAAATGCTGCCTGTCAGAGAGCTCTAGATGAGCTGTGCTACCGTCGGAATCTGGATCAGTTTTGCTAGCCAAGACAATGTCCTTGAGAACGTCTCTGACCACGAAGAGCTCCAAAGGAAAAGTAGTCAACATGTTCAACCCAAAGCAAAAACGAGCTACGTTGATCCAAGTGTCGTCACTTTTGAAGTTGTTGAGGATGTTACCCTTTATCTTGTCTCCGAAGTTCAACAAGCCCGATAACCCCATGAGAAGACAGAAACACATGGAGATTCCACATGCCCAATGAGTCAACTTGGCAAATTTGGAGACCGTTGCGTTCTTCAATGAGTTATAAATGAAGATGGTGTTGTGATGGCACACAAGTGCAAAGGAAATGACCGAGATACCCTGAAATATGTTGATGTTGAAGAACCATTGACCTCTAGACAAAGGAGCTTTAAGAGAACCGTCAACCATAGGGCCACGAATAACAGTGACTATGACGATGATGATCATGCCCAACAAGGCGAATCCAGATGCTTTAGCGAGTTTTGAAATATCCCTGTTGAGGGATAAAGGATATGAAATGCACGCCGTGAAAATGGTGATTATGACATTTCTCCCAAACATCCAACCCACCACAGACGTCAGAGGATCGGTCCATGAATTTGGGAGCGCCGACTTGAGAACGTGAGGAATAGTGTCTCCAATAATGACACAAAAGGCCATGCAACCACCATAGGCAAAAGAGCTAATCGAGAATAGTAGAAGGATCTTGCCCCATTTTCCGTAGCAGTGGTGGACAGTGTCTTGGTAAGAACGCGTTTGAGATAGCTGAGCGTTGACAACGATTAATCGTAATGTCCAGTCAATGAGGGCAGTGAGAAAGAACATGACAATAATGCCTCCCATGACTCCACTGTTCTTAAATGCAAAAGGTTGACCGATGATGCCGGCGCCGAGAATAGAGTTGGCCATGTTCATGAAAGCCATTTTCATGTTAGAAGTCCCGCTTCCTTCTTGATCCTCTGACAACGATTCAAGATCGGGGCCTTGTTGCAAGCCCTCTTCAAAATCGAGCTCATCTATTGCGTTGAGATCCAGTAGGGGAATACCGTCTTCTATAACGTCGTCGGCAAGAAGTGGATTTTGGGCTTTGTGGACCTCCTGGGGTAACAGCACATACTTATTCGGTTGGGACATGATTTAGCATGAAAATGTAGGGTATTCTATGTTTAGCCCCTCTCTTTTGAAACTAGAAGGAATGTTTAAATGTACAATTACGCAGGCTTTTTGTGATTTTCTCGACAAAACTGTATCTAACAAACTTGGAAGTTGATTGTCTATCGATTGCAATATTTACGCGAAATATGTGAACGTTTGGTTAAAAAAGCCTCACAAATATGGAATAGTAGCCGTAAAAATCCGGCAGACTCTTTATTTCAAGTTTTCCTCCATTCAAATGTGAACTTCGAAATTCTCTTTTAATTTGACCTTCAATCTGTATGTATCTATTGTTCTTCTCTGATTATTGGACCCCAGACCTAATCCATCGGGTGTGCACAAGATTGAGAAGGTCTTCTCAGAGGACTACTCCAAGTACTATTCACCATGGCTGGCTCTCAAGATAGAAGAAAACCTTTCCAAGGCAAAAAGTTTCATAAAGATCTCAGAGATTACAAGAATCAGGAAATCAAGCGTTCGCTTGTCCACAGAGCTCGATTAAGAAAGCAATACTTCAAGCTCCTTGAGGAGGAGGGTGAAGCACCTCCCGCCCCTTCCAAGGAAAAGACAACTGGTGACAGCGAAGCCGACGATTCTCAGACCGATGATTCCGATGAACTGGACAAAGAAAAGAGTACAGTGAAGCTGAAAGCTCCTTTACCGCCCCAACGAGCACCCCCGAAATCTGCACCAAAAAGGAAACCACTAAACTTTCAAGAAAGAGCAAAGCTTGCTAAGGACAGGAAGGAGCATCAGAGGGAAGAAAAGCTCAGGCAGGTTCAAGAGAGAAGGCGTGCTATTGAACAGAAGCAGAAGGAAAGAGAGAGAAAGAAGGAGAGCTTATCAAGAAAAACCAAATCAGGTCAGCCGGTGATGGGACCCAAGATCAACGACCTTCTAGACAAAATCAGAAACAATCAATAGATCATAATTATAGGCATGTTAATATATACACGGATGGGAATCTATACTGATATACGTTTTCTAAAATTGCTGAAGAGCATGTAGATGTCATAGAAGAACAAGGCACTGACCCTTCTTTCGTAGACAAGCCAACTAGTAACCCTGTAGTACATCCATGTTAACGAGTATGGTTTATATGCTCTATCGTTTTTTTCCTTGCTCTCTTCATATACCACTCGAGCGCAATAGTTCGCCATAATCAAGAATGTTCTTTCAGGACCTAAAGGATTGTCCAAATTTTCGTCAAGGTTTCTCGTCAAGTCATTCGTCTTTAAGATCAAAAGCACCATGCGAGGCATGTTACTCAATATATCCATCAAGTCCTCGAGTACGCCCTCTTCGGAGTGTAACTGGTGCTGCATGTTCTTGACCTCGCTGACGTCTCTTGACTTTGAAATGTCGTAATTCAAAGCTGTATCTGGATCTCTCCCAGTGATAGCAGCGGCAAAGATTTGAAACTTTCTCTGTCCTTTTACATACGCAACCTTCTCGGCATACTGCTTCATCTTCGGAATATCATTGTCCAAGATAGCCAACCATAGGTGGGCGTAGTCACGTTTCATTTGAAGTGGGATGTAGCGGTAGAGACCGTGATCATAAAGTACGATCTCAAAATTGTGCCCGGTTTTGCTTTCGGATTTGGACACTTTCCGGATTGCGAGGTTACCACCGTGTGGATCACAATGCAAACCGGCGTCAGGAAGGAAGATCATATTGTTGAATATATGTGATAGGCACGAGGACACTTCAGCTGTGTTGATATTATGTTCTTTGATGTACTTCAAGTCATCAAGTCTAGCACCAGCCACGAATTCCATAACGAGAATACGTTTGTCTGCGGAGATCACCTTTGGAATCCTCAAGGCGGTGTCTTTCTCGAACCTCTTAAAATACTCAGCTGTTTTCTCGGCATTTCCAGCTTCGTTGACGAAATCTAATTCAACGTAAATGGAGTTCTGCATTTCATCGCCGAGCCACGTCATTGGATACTCGGGAAACACCTTGTACATCAAGTCAAACACTGTTTGCGTCATATAGATATCCAAAGGTACGAACTCGGCGAGGGAGGGGTGTTGAACCTTCACGGCGACCTTCTCGCCAGAGTCTCTCAAGGTTGCTATATGGACCTGAGCCAAAGAGGCTACACCCACAGGTTCGGGGTTGAACTCACTGAATATAGAGTCAAGCGAAACACCTTTGTCTTTAAGGAACATTTCTTCTATCTCCTCGATCGAGGAGCGAGGACATCTATCCTGGAGAGGAATCATAGTGTCCGTCCATTCTTTCGGAAGCAAGTATGTCAACGCAGACACATGCTGTCCGAGCTTGATGTAAACACCGCCGTTCTTTTCCAAAGCTTTTAACGTGATCTTTGCGGCCTTAAGATGGGCTGCAGAGAGCGCCTTGCTGCGTTCATGTGGGTCATCAAAATCCTTCCCGAGGACATTAACATAGATATTGAAGCATCTGGTGGTGGCGACAGTCACAACACCAACACGTTTGACGGTGTAGTACAGGTGCTTGACTGAGTTGCGGACAGATTCATTAGTGGCATAGAGGGTTCCTCCAATAAGACCAGTAGCAGCGACAAACTTGAGAAAGGTGTATGATCTCTGCCTCGGGGGTACTCTGGAGCTATAGCGTCGGCTGATGGTATTTTTCAAAAGAGCCGATTGTAAAGGCGTGACTCGGCAACAACTCGAGGAAAATGCATGCCGAAACATGAGTGTGGAGTAGTAGAAGATTCAAGATCTAGTTCACCACATTAATATGCAGAGTCTGTTGCGTTCCAGTCATGTGACAGAAGTAGCTGGTGGGGTGCGTTGTATGCACTGACCCATTGGGAAATATATCTTGTTGAAGAGAGCTTCAGCGTCTTTGAGCATTTTTTGGATGCAAGCTTTTTAAGACTCTTCACGCTGTCCAATGTAGTCTTAGATACGACTTCGCTTATTGCAGACCTGCATATACACTGACATATCAACCCAGCTTGCATGGGATTCCGTGAGTTAGCACAGTTCGATTAGGGAAAGATGCGTAGCCGAGGCTACCTTGTCTGATCTGTTTCTGTGGTTCAGAAAGAAAAACCAGGATTTTTATATTTTTTTTTAAAAAAGTAGACTTCAAAAGTGCGAGTCTTAAGAGCACTATTCGGCCCAATTGTTAACGCCGTTCACGTTTAGCATAGCGTTGTAGCTCCAAGACCACTTAAGATCCTAGCGATTTGCAATCCAAATCTAAAATCACAGTGAACATGAGAGGCGTTGTCAGAGCACATCGAAACAACGCGAACTAAGCCTATCCCGACTCAGGAAAAGAGGAATGAAGCTTACACCAATTGCTTCATAGCGAGAGTGCAAAGGTGACGAGAATGGCAAACAGTTGGAAGACGTAGCAAAAGTCATTAATTAAAGCATTTTCTAAATTTTCGACATCTAATTGTTCGAAAATTGTTAATCCAGGGAAACAGAAAGAAATTTCGGTCAAACTCGTGCCCCTCATCATCAGCGAAGGCATTCATCGAAAAGGAGCCATAACAAGCCATTGAAGATAAATTCCGTTGAAACTCTGCATTGAAGGTGGCCATATTGAATCATCACTCCAGAGGGATGGCTCTGGAACAACTGGAGAGCACCCCAGATGCTACTTGTAATGGCGAAACTACATTCTTGCGTTGACCGTCATTTATATATTATATCACCGACCGAGGTTAATATTGTACACCAAAAAACAGCGAAAGGCATCGAGTCACTACTGAAACATGCCCTCAATGTTGGGATTGTTGAGTTCGCCAGGGCCAAATTGGACCATAAGCGTCTCATCGGGGAAAAGATCGAAGTTAAAGTTGGGCAAAGTGTCCCAGTCCATTGAGCCCACGGTAGGGCTAGGAGGGGCCATTTGAAAGGTTGGATTAGACATTGGGGGAGCAGGCATCATTAGTGGAAAACCGTTAGGCAAAGGCTTAGGCAGTGGCCTTTTAGTCACAGGAAAATCTGCAACTTGAGGGCCATCCACACTAGGACTTCTTCTGATGTTGCTTTCATTAAAGCTTGGGGTTTTGCTGCCTGGTCTCATAGCTTCATGGTTGAAGGGGCACTTCCGCTTACGAGGGTCATTGGCAGGAGAAGAGGGTTCTCTCTTGACAGGACAAAACAGCGAGCCATTCTCTGGCTGATGACTTTGCCTGGAAAACAGAGTTCTTGCTGGGTTGGAAAACGGCTCAAATGGTTCGAAACTGCTGCCTTGATGCACGACAGGGCAGCCGTTTATGCCGTTGCTGCTCTTACGCTCTGACGTTGATGTGACCTTAGCCGGGTTAGGCAAGACGGGGCAAGTATCCACGAGCTTTCCCGATCTGAAAACATCAGCGTGTATTCTTGCGTAGGCAGCAGGGTTCATGCGATGTGAGTTGCGAACGAAAGTCATATAGAACTTCCACATTTTGGATACACGGCTAAATGTCTCTCTGTTTAGCAGATTCTCGAGAAGTCCCAATATGGAGTCTGTTGTCTGAATGAGTTGCTCTTTTTGGTGCACTGGAATTGTGAAAGGTCTGAAGTTCTCAGAAGGGGCCGTGTACACGAGAAAAGAGGGCGCTGGGGTCTCATTGCTGTCTTTTCCATCTCCGCTATCATCTCTTTTGAATCTTATTAGAAGGCCGACATTTAAATGGGAGACTCTTGATAACATCTCGGCCACAGCTCCAAGAACATACTGCGAACCTGAGTTCTTCGAAAACTGCTTTACACTTTCCTGCAAGAAGTTTATCAAGTCCAAGCCTTTGGTAAATAGAGATGGCAAGATGTTGCACATGGAATCGTGGTCGAGATCTTCTTCGCATTGCAAGAAGATGATGAACGAGATGTAGAAGTCTAAGTATTGAAACATACTTCTGACCTCGAAGTATCTGGACATTCTCAATTTAGAGAGTGAGAAGTCTCCAATCCACGCAGCAATTTCTTTGGTCAATCGCTGCAAATCACTGATACTAGCATTTGAGCCCGACAGACGACAGGTGCTCTTGCGAAGTGTAAGGAAGATTCTTGAGCTCAAGTAGTAGACATGAAGAGACGCCAATACCTCGGAAATTTGATCATCCCCTGGCTCGGCCTTCTGCTTGGACATGTATTTGATGTGGTCGTGGTTCTCGGCCGCCTCGTGGATATTATCAAAGAAGCTTTCGATTTGCTTATCAAGCTTATCGGAGTGACGATGCAAGGGAACCGTGCTAAAAGTAACATGGTTGATTATTCTCATAAAGTCGACCCACAAATGACTGAGATGAAGGCGAAGATCCTTCTGTCTGTTCACAGACATGTCAGCACCATTGAAACGAACGAGAGATGGGTCTGCCCACAAGCGAAGTCTACTGTCGTCTTTATCAAGCATGTCGAGTAGTTTTGTGAGGATGGAAGTGAAGCTCAGACGAACATCAATAGTGAGACCTGGCTTGATGTAGAGAGCGATACACCTGTTGAGGAAGCCCATGAATACTGCGAGGCAGGGCAACAGGCTGCTGAACTCGGCGCTATCAGACTGACCAGTGAGTGACTCCAAAAAGTCACGGATGAAGTCATGAACACCGGTCCTCTTGTAGCCCAAACCTTGGTGCACAGCTTCTAAAGGAAAGACCTGGTGGAACAGTTTGGAGATTTCGTCTTGTTTGCCGCTCCTCAGTCTCAAGATATCAAGAGACTCCTCGACCATGAGCCCAAGCATGCTTAGGTAGATACCCTTCAATCTGGCCAAGGAAATGAACTCCAGTTCACTAATCAGTGAATCAAGACCACTCAAGTCAAGTACAGCCTCGTTTCTCACTCTGCTCACTAAAGCGAGAATATCGTCACTGTAGAAGCGAAAGAGGTTTCTCGACTCAAGCTCATACAGCAGGACGGAAGACGGCGTGCTGGAGAGGTTCAAGTAAAAGTTGATCACATAGACGATTTGGTCGTAGTTCATCTGCTCCTGGCCACGTCCATAATTTATTATTTCCGACCAAAGCCTTTGTAGCTGCGCAACAACAGTAGATGCGTTGCTGGCACTGGTGTCGAAGCCAGAACCTTCACTTTTGATCTTTGTGCTGTGGGATCGACTCATAGGCGTACTGGCCCTACTGGAGGACTCTTCAACCATAAGGTTGAATTCACACGCAACCACTGGACACTGTTGGTGACCACATGAAGGTCCATGTTCGTGAGAGCCTTCTGGTATGGGACACCCGTTATCTCCGTAGACGCCCACGGGAGGATCAGATTTGGGGTATTTGGTAAGCAAGCTTGTTTTGTACACATGGTAGGATTTTTGAAGATTAGTAATCTTGTACCAGAGCCCTGTGAGCTGCGGGTCTAACTTGATGATATTGAGCCACGAGTAGAGCTTTGCCACGAAGGGCTCGGAGCACTTGCTCCTTTTCAGATACCTGAAGCCCTTGAGCGAGTAGAAATTGTCGCCCAAGACCTCTGGCGTCAGATTCTGGGGGTCAGAGGTGTCAAGCTTTCGCAAGATCGATATCGCCGAGGCGGCTGCATCGTCCAGAAGCAAGTAGGGGGGATTGGCCTGCCGCAGAGAGCTTGAGGAGTCTGTGTTCTGCTGCACTGGACTGTCTTGGCGGTTCAACTTGGCTTGTAGAACCTCTATTTGGGAGGTTTGAGATGCGATGGTTTTCTCCAAGGCAGCTTTGAGTTGCAAGTACTCCAGGGTATTAGTGACGTCCTGAGTGCCGGCGGCCTTCTTGACCTCGTCATCGACCCACTGAGGCTCCACATAGACACACAAATGGCCAACGTTGTTCTTGACACAGCCAGTGCACGGTCTCTTTCTGTCACAACGGACTTTCCGTTTTTTGCAACTGAGGCACGATATGGGGGCCCTTTTGCGCAGTCGTTTCTCCATAATGACCAAAGATGAAGAAAGAAGCTGTGGTTTTCGTTAACCGTCTCGGAAGACTACTACTAAGATCTGATGCGATAAGTGCGACGGTGCAGCGTTAGATCCGAAAAGGTCGTACCGGACGGCTGCATTGAAAAAAAACACTAATAGCGAATCTCGAGCGAGTCGGCTTCCTGCACTAGAGGTGACTTTTTATCATTTTCGGTTGGCCATAATAAGTGCTTCCCCGTATGGAACCTAGACGGAGCTGCAAGGGGCTTATAGATCTTCTACCAGGCCGATGCGGTCACTTTGCAGCCATCGCGAAGGTCTTGATTTCCGTGTCGGGGCAAGAAGTAGAAGGGAAGGTGGACTTAAAAAAAAGGGGATCGAGAGATGAAGACATCATGAGAATGACAGTATTGACGGAAACTGGAAAAAGTGAAGGAGTACTTTTTAAATGTTTCCATTGTCTGTGTGACGGAAATTCTCTGGTGTTGGCCGCGACCATGGAGAACCGAGTATGAGCCTTGGTATTTCGCAGCCAGATTGGGAACTCTACATTCGAGCTGTTAATTATCTTCAATCTTTTGTCTTCTTTCCTACGATTTGTGCATGTAGAGCACTTGTATGCTTTTGGCGAAGGAGAGGAGACAGACGGAGAAAGTCTCGTGGATAAAGTTTCTCCGGCGGCAGTTTGTTCGGGTATGGTAATGTACGGTGGTTTATTTTGAAGAGGAGGGCTGGAAAGCGAAAAAGAAAGTTTTGGAAAATAGACGTCAAAAGTGAATTGCAGCGGGCCTACTTAAATCGCATGAGGGTATCGGCTACACGGTTCAGGCTGGTTTGCAGCGGGGGTGACGTCCAGTTGTTCATAATGAGATGGTGCAATTTGTAGTTGTGAATGGTGAAATGCGCTAGCCTAGGGAAATCACGGAGCTACCTCACACTGTGTTGTATCTTCGGTATTCAAAAGGAGCAATTCGCAACCCAGACGCAATTAACTTGTGACGTGCTCCACGAACTTGCCTAATCCAGCTAGTAAAATTGTACATTGATGATTTCCGAGTCGGAAAATGCTATTGTGGTACTATGGCGTCAGGTCTAGGGTAACATGCGATGGTTGCAAAATCTTCGCTGCCTCAGCCCACTGGTACCACGTTTCTTCACAGTACCTGAAAAAAACTGGTACATGTTCATTTACTTTATATCTAGCTATGGTTCTCTCTCACAAATTCGCAGGCTGTTCATCTGCATAAGAATCCAGAATACTTGAATAAAGATACTGTCACGCCTGCCCTCTAGCAAGTTTTGGCCAACATTGGTTTTTTTTTTTTTTTTTTTTTAACGATTATCAATTAAGAGGACGCCAGGAATAATAAATTCCTCCCAACCAAACCTATATAGCTAAAAACCACATAGTAAACCCCTTAATTTTTATCAACAGAAGCTGAGTGAACCCGAAGGAACGCGACTCTCCTCTAAAAGAACCTCTCAAGCCAGAAAGTCTCTGAACCTCTGCC